>JAYKKM010000228.1:2285000-2325000 GCA_035772405.1 Chrysogorgia sp. JL179-B06
AACATAAAGATAAAATAGTTGTATAACATAGTCCTTTGTACAAGGCTTGAATAAAAATACAGTTCAATATGAACACAAAAAGTTGACATTATAACAGTTGATAAACTAAGTTAATCAGAATTTGCTTCTTGCATAAAATGCAGTTCAATATGAACGCAAAAAGTTGACATTATAACAGTTGATAAACTAAGTTAATCAGAATTTGCTTCTTGCATAAAATGCAGTTCAATATGAACGCAAAAAGTTGACATTATAACAGTTGATAAACTGCGAAAGGTAAGGAATGCTTTGCGCGCTTGACATTGTGTTACTTATTGTTTTGATTTGGGAAACTGGTTTTTAACTACCTCGGTTTATTACGTTTTCTTGTTGTTTGGTTATCTTCTTACGACATAATAAGCTTTTAAAAGTCGTTTAAATCAGTTTGTAGTGATGCCTGACTCAGAGTTTGTTGAATATTGTTAACCGCACTCTTCGTGCCGTCGTCTGTCAGCGTGTTCTATTCTCAACGGCTTCGATTACAACGGCCTTGTCCAATACAATGGCAATGATTTACAGCAGTGAGCGTTCATTTCTAGCGTAATATCTGCTACTCATAGAATATATGGAATATAAGGATCTTATATTATTGGCTTTGCCTGGAAACTGCCCGTCTTGAAGGAAACTTTGAAATTCACGCATCAAACAGGACATATCAGGAACGCCGAATCCAATTAACTCTTTTAAGAAACAGTTAAAGGGATATGGCAATATAAATTAACTTTGTATGATTTGAAAGAACTCGTAAAATGGTATAAGAAGAACTTTTACAATTTTTCTGTATCTTTCTTGGTTTTTGAAATATTTCAGATAATTAGCATAATTAGCATAAAATCTACAATCCGCCATCTTGTTGTAATATTTGACCTAACTAGGAAATTGGTGACGTCACAAGCAGGGTAAACCTGATGAAACTACTCCATATAGGTGACCGAATTTCCGCGGAACGCTTTTTAAAATGTTGTGGGCCAATTGAAAATGGAAATAGTGCAACATAATCGAGTTTCTGGCTCATAATGTCGTAAGGTTGGCAAGATAAAAATTTCACTTTACCCTACTTATGACGTCACATGCATATCGAAAATATTTCGAAAACCAAAAAAGGTAAGGGAAAATTGTAAAATATATTGCCATATCCCTTTAAAAACTTACTTTTTAAAATTAGCATACTTTTAGCTGTTATTTCATTTATATTGTTGTTAGTAGTTTTAACTTAATTATGTTTGTTACTAAATATTGTAAAGCGCACCCGATCATTGCGTTATGTAGCGTGCGTTATAGAAATTAATAAAATTTATTATTATTATCAAACGGCAAACAACGAGCGACGGATACCTGTCTCAAAACACAATTCCACGGCCCACTGAGTGTAATCAAATACTATCAAAAATAAAAGGATTGGTTTACTCGTTCAATTCCGTGGCCCAAAAATGGGCCGCGAGCAAGCATGTTAACGCGCAAGGCATTATCTGGACACTCGATCATCCTTTAATACACGTAAACTCTACGTCACAAAACGTCATAAAACTGAACATCTCGACCGACAGAACGACAGAGGGAAATTTACACAAATCGAGATTTCGTTGACTATACATAGTTGCGCGAAGAAGTCTCGGTACGAGAAACCTGGCAAGTCAAGATTAGTGTGCTGCCATGGGCCCACGACAGCAATTAATAACGGATATAAAATTCAAATTCAAATTCAAATTATATACAACGGTGCTAACGGTGTTAATTATGCCGCCAAATTTCGGGGGGCTTACTTCTGATTGGTCAATTTAAATAAAGATGAAGCCCTTTCAGCCGCTGGGTGGACAGAACCACTTAGTGCACCGAAACAATCACGATCTAATCGTTGAGACAATTGGAGCTGGCTCACTGAATCACATCTCCATCATTGAACTATACATGATAATAAGAATAATATCATTACATGAAAATTTCACAAAATATTTCACATTGCAATCACCGAATTGTAAGTTGGCTGAAATTGCTTACGAGAATTCATTGCCAAGGGAAGTAAAAACGCATCGAGGTCACGGATTTCAACTGTGAAATGAATTAATTGAGCTGATCGGTATTTGTCACTTTAGCTAGGGTGTTCTTCAACGGTCGGTTATAGTGACCGTTATAAGGTCACATGATATGACTCGTTTCCCGAGTGCTCTATGCAGGCCGACAATAAAACCACGCAGACAGATCTGTATATATTTGTAAATCCATCAAATATATATTTGTACTACCTATAACCGTTTATACCATGCAGGCATAGCGCGTATTGATCCCTGCCGCGGCGAGATAATCACCCGCGCTTCGCGACGTCGCTCGCGAGGGGATACTGAACCTTGTGCAGGCTCGATTTCTTGTGGCAGTCATATATACTTTAGCGACATTGCTCTAACTCTGAAAAGTCAGTCTTTTTAAGACAAGATTTATAATTGGGAGTTGTTAAGTCTTTAGCAAACTTAGTTGTTACTTCAGGGGGAGGGCGAATGCAGTTTAATATGGCGCTGAACGTTTTAGTGGGATTTTTGTATAATACGTACCGTAGTATTATTTATGCAGTGAAACACTTTGTCACTGTCAAACTTAACCGGTTATAGGGCCAAATATATCACTTATTAACTTCATCATGCATTAGAACGATTTTACATACCATACAAGACCGCGAATCCCTCTTGCTTTTTCTTGCTTTGGATGTTGCTCCCTCTGCGTGACTGACGAGTTTCAAATGTGTGAGTGCTCTAATATGCTATTCTAATTGCAGGGTATGTATTGGGTATTCTATAAATAACGACAAACCTGACCGAGAGTGGTAGCATTAGCGATGGTTGGTTGAGTACTATAACTGCTATTGTTTTGTGTGCAGGACAGCTGTCACCGCTTCAAGGTCGTCCAGAATTCTCTTTCGTTCCTTTTGCAAAATTCTCAGTTCTCAAAAAAGACAGATCTTTCCCATCATTTTTATACTTGTTGCAACGATTTCAGCACTAACGTGTCCCAATTTCCCCCAAAAGAAAGACCTACACGTGGCTTCCCAGAAAAGGGGCTGTTTCCACCCCCCACTACTCTAGTCCGATTAGTCGGGCTACTATAGACACCCTGCAACATGATATTTCAATGCAGAACTGGCATAGCTTGGATGTAACTGAAGAGCATAAAGTTAGTTCAAATGGTGTTTTTGGGTCCACGAAAAATTTTCGTGACACAACTGGCTAGCCATAAACAGCACGACGCGGACAGCGGGACGCCAATTAACAAAATCAAAATAAACTTCACGTCGTGAAAGAATAGATAAATATTAATATTGACTTAACGGTATCCGTTTTTTCATAAATGTTTCGGAGTAATTCTCAAGGATAACTGAGACCTCTCTACGTTCTCTGTGTCAAACTTGTAGACCGTTAGGCCTGGTTAGCATAAGCATAAGCATATCATAGGGGACAAAACAAACTGATTGGCAAAACAAAGGAATGAAGTAATTAAGTCTGCGACATATTAACGGTCGACACTGATTAGAACATATAGTCCAAGTAAGAGCAGAACAAACGACGAAACAGAAAATTTCTCGTTGTTTTGTCTTAGTGAAAACCAGGCTATAATTCTCACAATTACGTTGGTGGAACAAAGACGCAAAATCACACCAAAAATAATGACAACATGCTTGTGTGACAATTGTTTATTTGTGTCTTTATTCGTACTTTTATGGCTAATTTCCACTAGGTCGTTTCATCTTGGGTTGTCAGTTGGAGTCTTTTATAACGACCTTAAAGATTAATGGTTTTATAGCCATTTGCATGCATGGGTCGTTACGGTCTTTAACGGTGGTCGCCACGATCACAATGGTGTCATAGTGGTCGATGTAATTTAGTGTCGATCTATCTTGTCTTTTGTCTGTATGTAGAGCAGTCTTTACTGATTGCAGAGATAGATAGACACTCTATTACATCAACCACTATGACACCGTTGCGAGCGTAGCGACCAAATGGACTGAGATGTTGAAGCCTCAAGTAAAGCCTGGTTTCCATTTGGTCGCCACGATCGCAACGGTGTCATAGTGGTCGATGTAATAGAGTGTCCATCTATCTCTGCAATCAGTAAAGACTGCTTTGCATACAGCAGACAAAAGACAAGATAGATCGACACTCATCGTGGCGACCAAATGGCAACCAGGCTTAATGTGTAGACGTTAGAAGTAACGTTTTGGCGCTTTGGTGATGGGCGGCAAAAATTACGATTCGAAAACGATATAGAGTGGACGAAAAACATTTGATGCTTTTTCGATACGAGGTATATCCCCGTTTTGAAACGAAAACGGATACAATGCAGCAACTATATAAACATTAAATCTTTGGTCAAAATTACCAACTAAAGTTCTTAATAACATGTATGTTATAACAAGGATTTTCAAAGCAAATTAAAGGCCATAAGTGCAGATCTAGTTTTAATTTTTTGTTTTCGTTATTACTTGTTAGTTCATGTGCTTTTCTCGTTTCTTCATTCGCTAAAAGATTCAAATATAAATACTGTTGGTTAATGCTGCCATGTATTTACGAAGAGAAATACCCCCGAATGTCCACCCAAGCAAGCAAAATCTGAGCCAACGGATTATTCCGCTGACTGTCCCAAATTTCTGGACGCCCTCACTCTTGAACCGGGGCCCCTGAAACCATAGCTACGCCACAACCTCGTACCCAGGGTCTTATCTCCGCTCCCCGCCCCCCCGCACGCTGCAATAAGACCCTGGTTGCGGCTGGTCACGTGCCCCCTAAAAAGTGGGGGGTTTTTAATTAGCGTTTAGAAAATTACTTAGGGAGGAGTGGCAAAGATGAATAGAGCACAACACTAAAAACATCAGAACAAAAACTTCCGTGAAGGTCTAAATTTTAATTTGTATAACACTGCGTGAAGTTAAAATTCTTATAGACTATTGCAATACGCGTATGCACGTCTGTAACATAAGGAGTGATTAATATCAAATTTCGTTCCAACAAAGGTTGACATAAACAAGCACTTCAACCGCATTTACGCTTTGTTTACTCAAGTCTTTAAAATAATATTACAACAAAGAACGTTTTAATTAGCAGTCTAAAGTTCTGATTGATACGTTGATTTAAAAAATATTTCCCAAGAAATAATCAGTGTAAAGTAAAGTTAATGCTGAAATAATAATAACATTCAATATAAAATTCATAATAATAAAATATTAACGCTTGAAACTTTCATAACTGAAACCTGCGCATAATCTCGAAATTAGTTAATATATTAATCTGAGGGAATACAAAGGTAGGACGATAAAACAAGCTGTTGAATGAGTCCAACTTCTTTCTTGATATTTCATTTTTAAATGGCTGGTTTCTTGCGACAAATAATCAAAGCCCCGGAGTGTGCAACGATGTTTCATATCCCGTTGCTACTTGAACAACATCAAGAACTCCCAGTCTCAAAAATAATTTCTCCAGGCAAATAGTGTTAAACTATAGAACATTTCATTACACACAGGGAACGATATCGAAATGGAGACTTATTAACACCTACATTTTGTCGACTCGTGGCGCGCGTGATACGTTAGACTTTCTCAAAGCCCGTTTCGCTCGCCCGTCTTTAATACCAAAACTCGAAATAAACCGGTGTAAACAAACCCAAACCACTAAACTCGTTTTAACCGAACCAAGAGGCGGACTTGGAGCAAGTCTAGTGATACGTGTAAATAGTTGTGATCTTTATCCCCTCCCCGGTGTCAAAAATGTTGTGTTGACACGTGACCAGCCGCAACCAGGGTCTTAGCGTGCGGGGGGGCGGGGAGCGGAGATAAGACCCTGGGTAACGCCATGTGTCCAAAAATTATTTAACGTTTATTACATGATATAATGAATTAAAATGTCATTATATATAAATAATTGATAAACGAACATATATTATATCATATCATGACTTGTTCGCTTTTGTTATTGTTTGATATAATGTAGATTAACTTTAGCATTATATCATATAATGAATTTCCGCTACAGTCATGATATGATATCATGTAATTCCGACAAAATCATTATTTAAAACCATGAGTGTGTGTGTAATTCCTGATATCATATGTTTACGTTACACTATGATTTCAAATAACGACGTTTCAGTTCATTCATGATTTGATATAATGCAAAAGAACATTGCATTATATCATATCATGAATTCCGCCGAAAAGTCTTTATTTGATATAATGTAAAATAACTTTGCATTATATAGTAGTATAGCAAGTAGGGCTGCGAGCCCAATCGACTTCAAACGTGAATATAAACACCAAAACATCACCAAATTTGCCAAATCGCGATTCGACAAATTTGACGATGTTTTGGTGTTTATATTCACGTTTGAAGTCGAATAAGCTCGCAGCCCTACTTGCTATACTACTAAAGCGATCGTTAGTCAATTTAGACACCCTTCGCACGTTTTCCTACTAAATTGATGTCAAACACACGCGAGACTAGCGAAACAATACCAAGTTTATACTAAATTTGACACCATTTCGACCACATTTAAAAAATAGAAAGTGTCGTTTCAAAATTCTCACAAATTACATTTAGGAAAAAATAGAAAGTGTCATTTCAAAC
Source organism: Chrysogorgia sp. JL179-B06 (assembly GCA_035772405.1). Lineage (NCBI taxonomy): Eukaryota > Metazoa > Cnidaria > Anthozoa > Scleralcyonacea > Chrysogorgiidae > Chrysogorgia > Chrysogorgia sp. JL179-B06. The sequence continues at coordinate 2,291,642 of JAYKKM010000228.1, forward strand.
ATTTTCGCGTGTTAGAGAAATAAAATGTGGTACGAGCCCACTCTCACATATTAGAAAATAGAGAGTGTCGTTTCAACATTTTCACAAATTTGTCGAATCATATTTAAAAAAATAGTCGTTCCAACATTTTCGCAAATTTACCAAATCACATTTAAAAATAATCGTTCCAACATTTTCACAAATTTGTCAAATCACATTTAAAAATAGTCGTTTCAACATTTTCACAAATTTGTCAAATCACATTTAAAAAAAATAGTCGTTTAAACATTTTTACAAATTTATGTATCGTAAAAGTGTCTCACGCGTGATAAAATTGCCACCTGTTATGCAAATTAGGTTATTGCCACCTGTTAATAATTGATTAGTCCGTTTGTTCACTACTTTCAACGTTTGTCGCCTCTTTTCTAAAATGGTGATCGTACACATACTTCGACGTTGTGATTCCTCCCGACAACAAGCCCAAGAAAGGCACGTACGGCGTCACAATCGCGACAATGCTTTCGACGTCTTTCTTTAGTAATGGATCTTTTTGTAGTTCGTCATTTAGTTCGTCAGGATTCTCACTACAATGTTTTTGTGACCATACGCATAGGAGTCAATGCCATTTTCTAAAAGGTATCGTTTATCATCAAAACAGGATAGCGATACTTTATTAATTTCGTAGCTACCGAGCTGATGTTTGACACTTCTAATGGTCTTCATTGTGTGTCGCAATTGTTTCTGCTCTAGTAGCACACTTTTGTAATCTTCGTGTCTGATCACTTTTTTAATTATATTCTTTCTAATACCTTTAGCAGTTTTCCCACCACCCCCATCCTCTTTCAAATAGCTATACATTTTACTGCGCAACCCGACGAACTCAATAATTGGTGTTCCAGCGCACTCGTCTTTCATCTTGCCAATAACTTTCTTGTTCTCTTTGAAAGCGAACGGGTTGTCTGCAGGGTAATCGCTATTATCAAACTTTTCGCGCTCCTCCATGAAGTCAGAGTAGACGTCGTCATTTTGATTGTGTACAACAGACTGTCAGTGTCGGTGAAGTGTAGTCTGCAGGTATCGCTAGAGTACTTTTTCATGATATAGTTGTAGTGGAAGTCATACATCAGCGTTTTACTCAAGTCTAGTATGCACATACCCACATATGCAGGTCTATTTAGTGTCAACGTTTCTTTAACTTTGTGGACAGCAACTAAGTTCTCGCTAAATATCTTGCAAGACACAAACGTTGGCTTTGAGACAAGCTTTTCTAACTTTTTCTCGGTGGTTACTAATCTTACATCCACACGCTTCCTCAAATTCTCCATCGTTTTTCCGAACACACTGTTATTCATCAACTTGAAGAAGTCCTTCTCAAAAGCGTTCTTAGCCGCAGTTCTCTTGACTGTGTTAAAGTCGATGTACTTACCCAACCACTTGGACTGGTCAAACTGTAGGACCCTATGAATCTTTTTGATTTTCAAATCCAAGATCCATATACAACTGCAGATTTCTATAGTGACACACGTACTTTTTTTTGTCCATCAAATTAGTCACCAGCTTCTTCACACCGCCAACACTCACATTAAACTTATTTTTAATTTTCGTGCAGTACTCCGACAACATGTCGACAGTTATTTCCATCTTCTCGGGAGCCACCGGGTAGTCGTTGTGTAGGTCATGCAAATGGTCTGGGTATTCCAAGTCGACTTCAAGCAACAGACCCTTTTTACTACCGTCGTGATAGTCGCATAGATTAACTTTTTTTATCTCTTTCTCAGTCAACCACTTGAAGCCACCCGTAGGTAAACTTTGGCTCATCGCCCACCCATACAGATTGTTGGCATCAAGGTACATCAAATACTTCGACTCTCGCTCTTTGTCATACCCTTCCATGTACTTATTATTCGCCACACCATGTCTGTTGCATATGTAGCTCACACCACCACGCATGCCTAACTCTACAAACTGGAACATGTCAATGTCGGACAATAGTTCGAGTTCCACTCCAGTCATCTTTAACATGGCGTCCCAAGCCAATCCAGGCGATGTGAAATAGTGACACGGGTCTAATTTATACTCGCGATGGCATGTCTTTCTAAAGTTCTCAAAAACATCAGCAAGCAAGAGCACATCGCTTTTCAAATATAGGTCGTGATACCCACCCATATTTTTAACGTCAAAGTAGTCCCACACATCGATGGCGCGCTCGTGCATTTCTTCCGTGATGTGCTCATCGTTCAGAACGCTGTAGAAATCTTTTTTGGAGGGTAGCTCGCGCTCGTCGAATTTTTCAAAGGAGTCCATATAATCATAGGGATAGACCCCCTTTCTTGTCATAAGCGCCAACCCTGTTTCACGAAACACTTCTGACGTGTATTTGAAAGCGTCCCTTGGTAGGTTCTTCACCAAGTTGTCTAGACCACTACCCATGAACTGAAAGCTGTCCAAGAACACCAAGTTTTTTCCAAGCATGAACGCCATGTACTTCTCCATGTTGTTTGGTATCACATTTATGTCTTGACCAAACTTACCAATCTCCTGCATAATGAAATGGCTATCGTAACCACGTAAGTTATGAAAGATCACAGGAATTTTATCAGTCAACTTAAAGTTCACGTTACACTGACGATGTGCGGACCCTCTGTACTTACCTGAGACATGACAGTGGTCTCTCACTCTAACGTCAGCACCAGTGTACTCAACACTGCAAATATGACAACTTTTAGCCTCGTCAAAGTTCTTCTTATCGGCATCAGTCAGTATCATTTCTTTGTTAAAGTGACTCTCAGATGTCTCTTTACAATATTCGACAATTTCTAACATCTCCCCAATGAACTTGTTGACTGCATTTTCACCGCGATACACCTTCACTGGCTTACTGTACTCGTTGTCGTAGCAACAAACTAGTTTATACCCATAACCACAGTCAACATGCCTCTGGTAAGCATTTGTGTAGCTACACTCGCTTGATGGCGTCGCTGTGTGCACCTTCTGTGTGATAGCCTCGAAGTCTGCGTACACCACAAATGGTACATTTAATTGTCTGCTAAAATTCTCATATTTCACTTTCGCGCCTTTTTGTGGCATTTTAATAGCTTGCTTCCCATTGATGACCAAACATACTTCCACATGGCGTTCAAGCACGTCCGCTCGGGTGAAACACTGCAAACAATACCTGCAAAAGTGCTTTCTCGCCTTGTACTTTGTCTGACGGTACATGAATTTGTTAAAATCGCGAATGTACACATAATGCTTGTTACCCACGTCATTAGTTATCAACAGTAGGTCCATATGGTCAGGATACGTCTCCCTAGAAACGTACACAGGGAATGGCTGCTTATTTTCATACCCAAAAACATTAATGCTAATTTCGTTAGCCTTTTCGATCTTGTTGTAGTCTTTGAGTGTGACTGGGAAGTCAATTCCGTCATAATTCAGCTCACCGACATGCCTAGCGTACTTCGACGTTCTATCAGAGTGTTTTCCAACAGGAAACTTGTGCGCAAGGTGACACCATCTAAAGCACTCGTTGTCATCCCCGTTATTTACATTTATCAGACCCTTCATACTGTTGCACAACTCCTTTGGCAACACAATGTAGCTACTCCCATGCAGAGGTCTGTAAATAGCGATATTGACGTAGTGCGCATCTATTTTGTCGATAGTCCATCCAGACCCCTCAGATAACCACCCAGCTATCCGCGTCAAAATCTGCTCCGATCCACGATTGGCAACACCCTCGATGTCGTGCTCGTTAATGACGACGAACGTTTCGCTGTTAAAGTAGGCAGTTTTGTACGTGGTCTTATTGAGTTCTAAAACTTTCTCAAAAGTGACCTTGACTGTCTCTACCACTTTCATTCCGTTGGTCTCACCTAGTTCACGTCTCAAAAGGTTAGTGACAGCGCTTCTACTACCATTTACCTGATTGATGTCTCTGTCGTCAATTACCTCGACTCCATAAGACCTTGTGAACCCTCTCAGTGCTCGATCCAACAGATGCGTTGACGGTGCGAGGTCTTCGACTACAGGTTGTGTTTCTTGATCTCTAAAGAAGCCGTGAACGTTGGTCGCTTCATCTGTTAGTGAATTGACAACGGCTGCACTCGTCTTATGCGCCCGTCTTTTTGTCAGTGGGTTTTTCACGGTCCGACTCATTGGCTTCTATATACACTACACTTGTATTTTTTTCCTAAACCACTCGTTGTAATAATTGTCACCACTTTCGCACCATCCTAGCTTTGGGTACACCACCCCAAACAGATTGTTGTCAAACAAGTCTTTCACCTTCCCGTCTTTGAGGTCTGACACCTTCTTGAGTGTCTCGACTCGTCTTCTATGACACAACCTAATAATGTAGTATCCATATCTGCTGACATTTCTACCCTTTACCAAATTGCATGAGTGGAGCACATTAACAACTTTCAGGAAGTCCTCTTTTATCAACTCAAGGTGCTCACCCCTCACAACGTTCCGCAGTCTCCTCCCCATCCACCAAGACCGTTTGTGAACGCTTTTTAGTCGCGTGAGTCTCATGTCGCTGTAACTCTGAGTGTAACCCCATTCGGTGTCGCCACACTTTGGACACGCGTACCCACCGCAGTCAGTCACATGTTTCACAACGTCACAATCCAAGCAGTAGTAAATTCTGAAGGTGTCTCCACACTCAATTTGTGTCTCACTCGCGATTTCGTCAATTGTCAAGCCATAACTCATCTGCCTCATAAGTTTGTCCATCGCTTATACTACTCCAACATTTTTTTTACCGAGCTAGTACCCACACCACTATTCCACTACCCAAACCTAGCGCACCAACAAACAATAATTGGTATTCCTTCATTTCCGCACTTGGTTGGTAGTAATCCGCAACCTTCGGGAGGTCAGTGAACACTCGTCCGCTGTACTGTATGGTCATTACGCTTCTAAGTTCTTCCAACGCGTGGTTTGTGTCATTGATGTCAGCATTAGCATCAGAGAGCCGTTGTCGTAAACGCTGGATCTTATCTTTTTTAGCGATTTCATTTTCATACCACACTTCTTTCGCACTGGCTAGCTGTTCCAACGCATGGTTGTGCCTTTTCATCTCGGTCTCATAGCCTGAGTGATTAAATTTTGAAAACATAAAGCCAGCGCCTGCAAAAGCCACTGCATTAAATATCCCTCCAGCCACAACACTCGCCATTAACTTACGTTGATTTGAATGGATCTGTCGGTATCCACTTTTTCGATTGTACCCACTTTACTAGCAGCGTTCCTGCACCAACAGCTGCAGCAAGTTTCACTGTGCCTTTCACTGTCTCTGGTGTTCCCAATGGTTCTCCCAAAGCCTTTTTAGAAATCATACTCACTGCCACAGCACCAGTCGTGACAAGTAGCGCGTCATACAATTCGTTCATAAGTTCTTTTCGATCGATCGTGGCCATATACATTGTCGTATGTTTTGTTTAAGAATCAAATGTGTCGAGCCCTCCAGCTGGACGACAAGTTCTACGATTTTCTGACGCGCTAGCCACAGTACTCACAGGTTCCAGTTGTGTTTCTTTCTCACTGCTAATTGTGTACCATAACGAAGCAGCAGCAATGACTACACCAAGTGTTCCAACAACATATCCATAGCTCCACTCACTACCCTGTTCTTCGTTGACTATCATTTCACGCATTTTCTTTTCTTTCGCAGCTTTCGATATCTCAGCTAACTTTTTACCAGCAGCGACGCGCTTTGGGTCCTTTACCTTAACACTTTTCACATCAGCCGTGATCTTCGCTTCAACAGCCGTCTGTGAGTCTTCAACCATCTAATACATTATCACGTGTTATCTTACTCACAGTTGACCTCACAGGTGTCTCACAGATGACCTCACAGGTATCTCACAGTTCCAGACCAAACGCACTAAAAAATTAGGATTTTTTCTGAGAGTATAACATAATGACTCAAGCCAGAGAAATCAGCGAAGAAGATATTGCCAACATGTTGAGAACAGCCTTTATCAGTGTGTCCACCCTACAAGGCGCCTCTGGACCTATCGTCTTAAACGAGTACTTCTCAACATACACAATGTTCGACCCCGACCCTGAAGGGCCACCAAAACGGCTTGGCTCTCAGATCCGCCATACGAGGTATCTTCTCGACGCTTGGATCGATCTTCGAGAAGACAGAGCCAACGAGCTTGCTGATACATTAGCTGGCATAATCCCTGTGTGGTGTTACTCACCATTCAAATACCTTATGTTAGCGAGTGGTGTCTACTTGAGCGACCCTAGTGAGTCCAACGCCACATTACTCGGTAATTTCCTCCAAGTGTTCTTAGCGACCCTTCTATGGAAACCATGCCCAACCAAAGCCAAAGCGTGGCTAGAGCTCGCCGCAAACCGCGACGTTCACGTTTGCAAGGTGGGGTGTAACGAGATACTGGGTGCGGGTGATATCAGGGACCACGTACTCTCGCCCGCCCACAGACACTTTGCGAGAAATAAAAACGTGTACACCTGTCACCCATGCGGTGTGACCACCAACGACCCACTGTATCGCTTGAGACATGAGAGCTCGAAGTCTCATCTTGAAAACTTGGAGCTTCAGCGGATATTTAACAACGAGCAACAGTTGCCGCAACAGGAGAGAACATTTCTCTGGAGGTATAGTAATCATGAAGAAAGTCGGTAAACTAGAAATCGTGATTGGTCCCATGTTTGCAGGAAAAACAACCGAGACTCTTCGTAGGTTAGTCACGTTAAGTAAATCAGGGCTCAAAGTCCTTTACATGAACAACACAGGTGACACTAGGCGAACTGACCACACGTTCTCCACACATCGTCAGACCATTGTTGTTGGATCAGACAGTTTACCTGCGAAGTTAATCACCAACCTTCCAAGTTCTTCCGAGATAGCTGACTATGACGTCATCGGCATTGATGAAGGCCATTGGTACTCTGATCTGTCAGTTACCCGCGAATACATTAAAGCCGGCATTCACGTCATTATTTGTGGTCTCATAACAACAGAGCATTTAAAAAGACTTGGTGAGCTCGACACACTGTTCCCAGTAGCGGACGACATCACATTTCTAAAAGCGTATTGCATCGTTTGCCGTGACACTTACGGAACAACTGTTGAAGCGCCATTCAATTGGAGATACAACCCAGGACCATCATTCGTTGGTGGTGCTGAGCAATATCGCGCAGTGTGCAGACGTCATCATCCTTCCACACAAAATTAGGGGTGTTCTCGGATACCCCACTTTTTTAAATTTATACATTGGTCACATGAAGCGTCCAATGTACCGTAGAAACATTTTTTCACACAGTGGTCAGAAGGTTTGTGAAATAAAGAGAGAAAGTTTCGCAGACACCTTTATCGAGTTAAAAAACGTCTTTAAAAAATGCTAGAGCAGTTGTCGCTTCAAACGTCGCCTCAACAACGAGAACGAGTGCTAATTCGACTTATTACTCACTGTCTAAAAAGTCTCTTTACAATAGCGTCTCTCATGGTTACTCAACGCTGATTTATTTTTAAATTTACGAAGGCAGTGAGAGCACTGAAACCCAACGTCAAATAAATATTTTATTACCGTGGTAATAGCGTCGTCGTACGAGTCGCACAACAACGTTAGATACCCAGCGGATTTGTATCTGAGCAACAGAGACTCCTGCTCTTTGGATGTCTTGCCTGTACCACCTGGATTCTTGAACTCAATCACGAGCCCGCTGTGCTGTCGGTTTGCATTGGCAATAATCAAGTCAGGTGTCCCACGTTGATAACCTTTTTTCCACGAATTTATTCTTTTACTCGAAGTGTCTTGATTCTCACCACAAGCGGCTATCAAAATAGCCTCTGGATAATATTCCCTAAGAAAACCAACAACTTTCGTGTGAAGGTCGAACTCAGTGATCATTTTAAATTGATTGTGTTTGAGACCGACGTCGGCTAAACTTTTTCTAACGCTTGGTAAGACTTCCGAGTGCACCCACCTTCCGAAGTGTTTCGCACGCTCCATTTTACTCGAGAACGTCAGTGAGTAGACCCCAAGTTCGTTGATAAACGAGGCCTGCTCTATCTTCATTTTACAGTCAGGTTCGACGTGGTCGTTGACTGCATCTTTTGGTCTAGCATAGCCTAGAGCGCTTGCGACCTCTCTTGCTTTGAACCATATCTCACCGTTGTTCATGACCGTTGTGATTTGGTGGCCATCGAAATCAAATAGTTGAGGCGCTATGGGAGTCATCACTATATTATAGTCTCCCACAAAAAAAAACTACTCGACATAGGTGTTAGGTTTTTTATAGATCTGGTTTGTTGTGTACCAATGCAGTAGGTGTGTTTTATTAGTCTTCAGTTTTCTACGTCGTCTGAAAAAGTTTCTAATGTTACGAACCAGTTTTCTGAACCAACCCATTACATAACTTAAGTCACGTCTCCTACTACCCCCACAGTGTCTGATTCTGCGGGTAACATAATAGGTTCGCCGTAAGTCTTTTTAGACCTCATACCAATCTCAGCGTGGAGCTCGAGAGTAACGTCACCGCGACCAAATGACCCACCAGCTTTGAACATGTGGTCAGTCGTCTTATTTATCTTATATATTTCATGAGGTCTCGAAATACATGCTCCCATTTACTTTACACCATATTCCTTCATCATTTCTCCACCCATGATTATGATGTCTCGGTTTGTCATGTAGCCACTCACGATTCTCACACCGTAGAATTCTATCAACGATGGGTATGCATAAGGTGCGAGTGGTATTCTTGGTCGATGTATCCCAAAAATTGTTCCATAGGGTGTGCCTATCTTTTTCATATTTGCTACGAAGTCTGAGTCGGCTGACTTAACGTTGTTGACCCTGACATGTGAATTGTCCATTTGCCAGTGTATTGATATCATATGCATTTTTGTGATGTCAATGCTACTCGGAATAGTGCATATGCTCTCCATCGCTGGGATGCTACCACCATACGCGAGTCCATTAGTCATACCAGTCTTGTACCCTATGAACTTATCCCACTGACCGTCGTCGTTTGATATAATTGTCTCCCAATTTGATCCAGCGGTGCGAGTAGGTAACCTCACTACGACAAAAATAGAGAGATCACACCATTGCATACTGGGGCAATTAAAATGGAGACCTGACTCAAGTGGGATTGGTGTTAACACGGGTGATAGAAAACTTTGACTCACACCGCTGATGCCAACAATAGGACCATAAGCCGGGTTGTTTTGCACTAATTTACTTGTTTCACCAATGGCTTTCACTTTGTTTGAACCATTGGTGTGAAATTCCACATTTTTCAAGGCGTGTGTGCTGACGTTGAAGTCGAGCACAAGATTATACGACTGACTCTTGAGGTAGTTTGATAGTAGTTGCTCTAGAGTTCTTTTGTTGGCAGCGTCTGAGTCATCGACTGGGTCTGCTACGTTTTTTATCGCTGAGCCTTGCATGTCTATTATTCCAGACATCCTCCCACCAGTCGCGCTTAATTTAGGATCTTCATCCAGATGCCTTTTCGTTCTCTTTAGTATTTTATCGTGAGGGTCGTCAGACTCATACCCATAGTTTAGACTCATTACTACTTCAAGGTGTATTTGGTTAGTAGATAGCCAGAGACTGCTGAGAACCCTAAGATTATCGCCAGCGTTGTCGTGTCTGACTCACTTGTGGTAGTGACCACTGTTTTTCTCACAGGAAGTGGTGTCACGTTTTCTTGGTAAACTTTTTTAGCCACAAGATTCGTTGGTACCACCACACTTTCTTGGTGAGCTTTTCTCTTCACAGTCGTTGGCGCTACTAGGGAGTTAGTCACCACATTTTCTTGGTGGACTTTTTTAGCCACAGTCGTTGGTGTTGTTGCGTTCAAGCTGGTGTTCACTCCAAATCTCATGGACTCTGTGGCAATCTTTAATAAGTTGTTGTACCCAGCGATTTTATTCTTGAGTATCACTAGGTTACTCGGCATTAACCATGTACTTGGTGACAATGCAAGATTTTGAACAACGTTGGTGTCTCTAATCGATTTATTCATGTTGAGAATCCATGTTGATACGTCGTACTGTATAACACTGTCAGAAAACAACTTGCGGAATTCTTGTTGGGTCTCTAGACTTCCTGCAGAACCACCAACGACTGATACACGTGTTCTCGCTTGCGCACCAAGTGTGGAGTACACAAAGGCTTCTATGCTCTGATTTAGATATTGCAGTCCAATGTTGGTAAAGCCGTCTGAGAGTCGTGCGACGTATCGTTTGTAATCGTTCTGAACGTCGTTGAGTGTGAAGACTCTGGACTCGCCTAAAGTGCCATCGCTCAGGACTTTATTCTGGTAGTAGTGCCTTCTGGGAATTTTGGAAATCTTACCATACAATTCGGAAGCGTTGAATTCTCTACTTATTGATCTCATGGTCTCGCCACCCTCCATTCTTCTGAGAAGTCTTCTAATGGTGAAGTACAAATGAAATCTCATCACACTTGTGACCACAGGGTGAACTTCTTGCGACACTGATAAATGTTGCAACGAAACACCACAACAGAAACTCGCACAATACGTCGCAAACACAACACGGTAGTAAGATTCGTTGTCATCCCACTCTGATTTTGTCTTTGACGTGGTGACTCGCAAGACTGGTAGCTTTGACATGAAGTAGCTACTCTGGTTAACAAAGACTTTAAAGTTATTCACTGGATAATTTAACGCGTTTTCTGTTGGATAACCATCCCAAAGTCCCCAGTGGTTCTTATGACCTTTTGGTAGTGGTTGGATAGCTCCACCACCTTGCCATATTATTGGGAACTTACTATTGTGCAACCACTTCCACATGCTTTTATCATTTTTGAAGGTTGTGCTGGTTATGTCCGTGCTGAGGATGTCGTTGTTTCTGAAATACACATCGACACTCATGATCTTACCATCTTGCAAAATATTTGGATAGAACTCAAATTTGCTTAGAGTAGCGTGGGGGTACTTTTTGATGAGGTCTGCCTTTGCGTCGTGTGCAGCCTTCGACGTGTTAGCCATCGCGAGTTTGTAGTGCTTCCCATAGTAATCACGAAGGGCTTTCTGCATATAATATACTGTATGTTATACATAATGCGAAAGTTGACGGTATTCATTGAAGGTGCAGAGAAAGTTGTGTCCTTCGACAACAGTGTGATGATCATGCACGATAACCCATACATTATGGTCAAGACAGCTACTGTGTTTTGGGACTACCATAACGTAAGACGTGGTGATGTCGTTAGTGTCTTCAGGCCGAGCAACCCTGGGACTGCTTATACAGTGATTGGGGGAGCGGAGGGGAGGTATGCTAACTTCAAGACAATGGTCGGAATCTTAGAGAAAACCTTTAAAATAAAAAAGATAGATCTTGAGATAAAGAGAGTAGAATTCACAAGTAGGTGTATGGTTAAGGTTAGTGTCCCAACTATGTTTGGTGGCGTTGGACCTCTACTTGGTTTCGCGGAGGATAGGGTGATTAAGGGTGACTCAAAGTGGTACGTCAGTCCAAACGAGGTCGACATGTATAGAGGTCTGAGGTACATAGAAATCTTATGTGACATTGTTGACTCTGAGAGCAATGTGGGTATTGATGGGAAGCGTAGCAGTGTGATCACAACGTTACCAATACCCACCGAACAGTCTTTGAAGGGGTCAGTACAACGTCATGTAGACATCGAGTCCAAGGTGGGTATTAAAAAAGGTGTTTACTCAAGTATGACATTTCGTGTCAAACCAAATAATGGTGGTGTCAAAATTGGTGCGGTGCTATTGGAATTGTATATTGTGTGAATTATATGGAGCTTGGTGTGGAGACAGAGCAAGGGTTGAGAGACATTTACTATAATCCTAAGACGGGGTACACTGGTGTAGAGAAATTGTATCAAAGTGCATTGGGAGGCGGATTGAAAGTAACTAGAAAAACAGTGAAAGAATGGTTGACCACGCAGGACACTTACACTAGGTACAAACCCATTGTGAGAAGACATAGATTCCGCGCGACTTTTGTTGGGTTTCTTGGTGAAGAGCTCCAAATGGACTTAGTGGACATGAGTAAGTATTCAAAACAGAATGGAGGTTATTATTGGATATTGACAGGCATTGAAATATTGAGTAGATATGCTTTTGGAATTGCAGTTTATAGAAAAGACACTAAGAACATGACTAAGGCTGTTGGAAAATTGTTGAGTGATTTTAAAGATCGGTTTGGAACCACGCCTAAGTTAGCACAATTTGATGATGGGCTTGAGTTCTACAATGTTGGTGTGAAGAGTTTGTTGAAAGAGCATGGTGTTGAATATTTCAGCACTAAGAGCGATAAAAAGGCCGCTGTTGTTGAGCGTTTTAATAGAAGTCTCAAGAGTATTATGTGGAAGTGCTTTTACGCTCGTGGGACATACAAGTGGATTGACGCTTTGGATAAATTTGTGGACAATTACAATAGCAACGTGAATCGAAGCATTATGATGAAACCAAAGGATGTCGATAAGTCAAGTGAAGCCGAAGTGTGGACCACTTTGTTTGGTCACCAATTCGCAGACAACCCATTGCCAAAGTTTAGAGTTGGCGAGTCAGTGAGAATTAGTAAATACAAGAGTGTGTTCACAAAGGGCTATGAAGCCAACTTCACTGAAGAGCTGTTTAAAGTGGTAAAGGTTATTCGTGGTGATCCGAATGTGTATGAAATTGAGGACGTAAGCGGTGAACAGATTATTGGTAAATTTTATGAACAGGAATTATCGCTGGTCAATAAGAAACATGGTGACGATGTGTACAGAGTTGAAAAGGTGTTGAAAAGAAAGAAAGTCAGAGGGAAGAAGATGGCGCTGGTCAAATGGTTGGGTTATGAGAGCAAACATAATTCGTGGATACCAGAAAGCGATATTCAAAATGTGAGTTAATGTAATATGACTGAAAGTGGTTTCGACAACCTTGAGATGGGTATAGCTCTAACGAATACAAAGATGTCGCCGACGATGAACTAGAGCGTAGTCTTGAAAAAGCCACTAAAGATAGTGAGCTAGCTTGGGACGACCCAAACGTTACAGTCGGCGAGAAAGTTAGACTAACTAAAGTGAGGGGTGGGCTGGCTCGCGAGCATGGTAGAAGGGAGCGTCAACGCGTGGAGGAGGCTTTTAGCAATATTGAGACGCGGATTAGTGACAACGCAAAAGACTACGAAGGTGTTGCGAGGAGTGCGTCATTGTTAGACACCACGCGCGCGGAGCACGTCGACATACCTGGACTAACACCAATCGAGAATCGCGAGTTGAATAGCACACTCAATCCAAGCGAGAATATGCTGCGTGAGTCTAGAATAGGCGACGCTGGTACATTGCAAATAAAAGCAAACCATTTTCGAGACTTGATAGACAAAGCGGGTGAGAGAATGGCAGAGCTTGGTAAAAAAGATCTCACAACTGTGGGGAGCGAAGAGCACGTTAATCTAGCCGAAAGAGTGATTGGGCTCATACAAGCTAAAGACGTGCTTATTGAACAGCGGGAAATAGAAGAGGTTAGAGAGCGACAAGAGATCGACATTGACAAGTTTCAGAAGTTCAAGAAATGGGCTAGAGAAAATATGGTTGGGATGAGTGCTTTAGCGATTTCAGTGGCAGCAATTGTGACGACTGTTATTATCGCTGGGAGGTCTAACGTTATGAAAGGCGCTATGGTCACGAGGTCGTTTGCACAGGCTGTTAAAAACGCGATAACGAAGATGGGTCCATGGGCTGTTGGATTGGCGAACTTAGTTTATGACGCGCTGGTGACAGGCGCAAAGGGCCTCGCTTGGTTAGCTCAAAATCTGTGGGTGTTTGCGGTGACATTCGCGTGGCTTGCGTACAATTATTTAAACTAAAAGCAAACGTGATTCATAGACATCAGAAAGTGACGTTCAAAATGTGAGCTAATGTAATATGGCTGAAGGTGGGGAAGGTTTTGACGAGATCGAGATGAATAAATTTGATGAGTACGACGACGCGAGTGATGAGCAATTAGAAGAGGAGCTCGCCGACACTGGCGAGTGGCTCAAAGACAAAGACGTTGAGTACGGTGTGAGTGAGATGCCGAGAGACATTCGTGTTGACTATATCAAGAACCGCGACACTGTGAATAAGATAAGAAGTGTGCTAGATAGAAGGCAAGGTGAGCAAAAAGAGACGTCGTTTATCGACGCTGACGATGGTAAAACGGTGACAATAAGGGGGACCAACACAGAAGTCCCCGCAGTGGAGTTTGTTGAGCAGGAGTCGTATGGTGACGTCAATGACGAGAGTTTTAGTATAGCTTTTGAAGAGGAGAAAGAAATCGAGAGAAGACTTGGTGAACTAAAAGCGCACAACAAAGAGGTAATAAAAAACGAAGTAAAAAAGAGTCAAGCTAATAAATAAGAAAATAGGTGAGTTGAGTGAAAAAGCGCTTGGCCACGACGTCGCGTCAAGGGAGATAGTTAACAGGTCGCGGGTCACGGACTCGGGGCTATTCTTTCAAACCAATAGGCACACATGGTAAGTATGGGGGACCCAGGCTAATTCTAAAACCTAAAGGAGACATTTTGATCTACAGCAAAGATAGCAATAGTAAAAAGGGCTATTGATCAGTTCAGAGAGTTAGTTAAACAAATCCCCAATAGCGTAGAAACAACAGCTGTCACAACAGAAGTAGCCCCAGATGACTTCCCAGTAATTGAAACAAGAGTGGATCACGACGACATACCTGGGTTATCACCAGACGAGAACCGTGATCTGAGTGGTGTGGTTAATCCAAGCGATAGTGTGGTGCCTGAGTCAAGAACAGGTGACGATGGTGCGTTGCAAGCGCAGGTAGACCACTTTCAAGAGACGATAGATGAGACGAGTGGGAGATTGGCAAAGCTTGATAAAAAAACTAACCAAACTGGTCTCACGCCCGACGAAGAGCGAGAGCACGTTGGTTTGGTTGAAAGAGAGTCAGGACTCAAGCGAGCCAGAGACAGAACTATCGAGCAGCGACAAATAGAAGAGGTTAGAGAGCAGCAGGAAGTCGACATTGACAGGTTTCAGAGATTTAAGGAATGGGCTAAAGAAAATGTAGTCGGGTTGAGCGCTGTAGCAATTTCAATGGCTGGAATTATAACAACAATTATTATCGCTGGTAGATCCGCTGTTATGAGAGGCGCTGTGGCTACGAGGTCATTCGCACAGGCTGTTAAAAACGCGATAACGAAGATGGGTCCATGGGCTGTCGGGCTGGCTAATTTAGTTTACAATATGTTGACGTTGGGTGCGAAGGGTCTCGCATGGTTGGCTCAGAATCTGTGGGTACTCGCGGTGGTACTTGCGTGGTTTGCTTATGATTATTACAAGCTAAAACGGTAGCGATAAAACATATGTAAAGTATATGAACGTCACGTCGGCAGAGTTGAACCCTGGTTTTAGACGAGCGACCATGGGTGTTATAAAAGGGGTGAGAACGCAACACGTAATCACGTTGAACCCTAATAAAGTCAGTCCTGGCGAGGAACTTTACATTGATATACCGAAGCTTAAGGTTAGTAGCTGTTTGGTGCCTGGATCGTTGGGTCTAGTGTTCGACTTTAAGAACGCAAACGCCAAAAGCTGGTTCTTGAACAATGTGAGCAAGTTGTTGGTTGAGAAACTTGTTGTGAGACTAGCTGGGGAAACCGTGTATGACAACAATGGGGAAAATTACACTGGTGTTTATCGTGACCTTTGGGAGAGTGTCACTGCGCGAGACCAAATGATTGACTATGGTGTTGGTGGTGAGAACTTGAGAAAGCTAATTTCTAAGGATGACAGTGGTGCGACGAGTGGGAACGTTGCTAAAGTTAGTGACGCGTTAATGTTTGGTGTGATTGGGACGAAGCAGCGGATTAAGCTCGGTAAGATCATGAACGACCACGGGTTGTACGCTCCTTTTAGCATGAACAACAACTTGCAGTATGTGATCACACTTCCGAAGGCCACAGACATCATGGTGGCACAATCCGGTAGCGCTGTGGGCGGATACACTCTGGAGAACCTCGAGCTTGAGTACGAGACGATCGACAATCAGGAGCTCGCTGACGAAATAGCGTCGGGCTATGCAAGTGGTCGTAGTTTGTCATATGAGCATGTCACATTGATGAAAACCACCGAATGGGATAAAGGTACGACCATTGTGAATGAGAATGTTAATCTTCCAAGAAAAAGCATGAAGGCGATTGTGTTGCTATTCACAAATAAGGTGCGAACAGACAGTGAGGAGTTTCTTTACCCAAATATCGAGAGTGTTAGAGTCACAATTGAAGGCGTGCCAAATAGTGTGTACTCACAAGGCATCCCAAAGTCGAAGTTCTATGCAGAAGCGAAACGATTGTTTGGGTTGGGTGAAGAACACGCTCAGTTCATGACCATACAGAAGTTCTATAAAGATGGCTTTGCGTTAGTCATCGACTTGAGGAGCGTCCAAGATAATTACAACGTCGCCACTGGTAAAAAAATTGTGAACACACAATCTGGTGTGCTTCTTGAGATCACTAAGAAAGCGACGACTGCGAATGTCATGTGCAGGGTGTTTGTGATGAGTGACGGACTGGTCAACTTCATGAACAATGGGTTGCAGTCAATCCAGTATTAAATCAAACGTGAGTTAATGGAGACTCCGTTTAATATGCTAATTGTTGGGATGACAGCTTGTGGTAAGACGCATTATTTGCTGGAAACATTGGAATCTGAGTACTTTAGTAAATTTGACTACATTGTGTTGATTTGTCCTACTTTCGAGTGGAACAAAGCGTATCAAGATTGGAAATATGTGCGCGACCCCGACGTGCTAGCGATAGACTGCACACAGGACAATGTCGACGCTGTTCTCAAGTGTGTAACAAATATTTTTAAAGGCACTAACACTCTGATTGTGTTGGACGACTGTGCGAGCTCTCAAGACGTCAAGAATAGGACTAGTCAGTTGGTCAACTTAGCTTTTAGTGCGCGACATTTTATGTTGAGCGTTATTGTCATCACACAACAACTGACGTCGATCGCAAAACCGTACAGAGAAAATATTAGTAAGCTCGTTTGCTTCTACTGCCCAAGTAGGAGTGATATGAAGGTCGTTATCGACGATTACCTTGGAAACATTAGCAGAGAAAAATCGTCGGCGATTGTGACCGCACTAAAAAATAACAAGTACGCTAGACTCGAAATCTCACTGCGCTATCCGTACAGTCACGAAGTTGTTATTCCGCAATAAAATATGGGTATAAGTAATAGCGTGATGGTAAAACGCAAAAGTGAGGAAAATCCTACGATTGAGGAATTAGTCGAGGACACTGAAGCCGCTAGTACTTCGACTGTGGACACTGACGACATTGACGTTAGGAGAGCCGAGCTTATTAGACTGTCTGGCGATGGTGTGGTGAGCCAATCTGAGGCGTATATTAAAAAAGCGTCCGCAAAGGTTATCGATAAGATATGGCGCCAATACGAGTTGAAGAGAATGGAGATCGCAAACGCTTTTCTCACCGACTTGTTAATCAGCAAATTCGCTAACTTACTGGATGGGTTGAACGCTATTGAAAATCCTGACGAACTAAACGACGAACTACAAAAAGACCCGTTATTAAAAAAAGACGTTGAGAGCATTGTTGCGATTGTGACGCCGTACGTGCCTTTCTTGGGTTTGTTGTCGGGAGGAATCACAACGTCAAAATATGTGCACGATCACCATTTTAGAAAAGAGGCGACAAACACTGAAAATAGTGAACAAACGGACTAATCAATTATTAACAGGTGGCAATAACCTAATTTGCATAACAGGTGGCAATTTTATCACGCGTGAGACACTTTTACGATACATAAATTTGTAAAAATGTTTAAACGACTATTTTTTTTAAATGTGATTTGACAAATTTGTGAAAATGTTGAAACGACTATTTTTAAATGTGATTTGACAAATTTGTGAAAATGTTGGAACGATTATTTTTAAATGTGATTTGGTAAATTTGCGAAAATGTTGGAACGACTATTTTTTTAAATATGATTCGACAAATTTGTGAAAATGTTGAAACGACACTCTCTATTTTCTAATATGTGAGAGTGGGCTCGTACCACATTTTATTTCTCTAACACGCGAAAATGTTGAAATGACACTTTCTATTTTTTCCTAAATGTAATTTGTGAGAATTTTGAAACGACACTTTCTATTTTTTAAATGTGGTCGAAATGGTGTCAAATTTAGTATAAACTTGGTATTGTTTCGCTAGTCTCGCGTGTGTTTGACATCAATTTAGTAGAAAACGTGCGAAGGGTGTCTAAATTGACTAACGATCGCTTTAGTAGTATAGCAAGTAGGGCTGCGAGCTTATTCGACTTCAAACGTGAATATAAACACCAAAACATCGTCAAATTTGTCGAATCGCGATTTGGCAAATTTGGTGATGTTTTGGTGTTTATATTCACGTTTGAAGTCGATTGGGCTCGCAGCCCTACTTGCTATACTACTTTATATCATATCACGAATTCCGCCGAAAAGTCTTTATTTGATATAATGCAATAGCGTAGTGCGCCATCTGTCCAAAGTGCCGATGGTGGAGCAATAGCTTCCGGTCTTAACTTCCGGTTCATGGGAGGCGGCAAAATTATCTTCTGTGAGTGTGATCAGTGGTGTGACCTTTTGGCGGATTCAATATGGCGAGTGGCGAACGTGCTTTGGAAGAGTCGATATCCCAAGCTGTTCAAGGGGCAATTAGATCCGTATTGACCGACACTCGCAGACAAGAAACATCAAGCCAGTCATCCAACGCGCCGACTAGCACGTCGACTTCAATCTCTTCATCTTGAACGCTGACCTAAACACACTCGAAATTTCCTCTTTCACTTGGGCCTACGACCACGACGTATAAAAGGACACTTTTCCTACTAGCCCTTTCTCTGCAAGGCGCCCTCTGTGATTACCACGAGGGATACCTTCCATTTCTTCATCGCTCGGGGGAAGACAAACAACTGAACAACGTCCTTGGTAACTTGCCGGCTTCTGCCACGTTTTGCTTTTTTTGCCGGCGTTAAACTCCTTGACCGACCACCAAATATGGAGGGCAGTGTGGTGTGCTCAAGCCGTTCTCTGCTACTTCCTGCGGCCTTTATGCAAAATAAAGATTAATGAATATTCATAAAGACAAAGTTCAATATCTTTATAGCTATAGCAATCTCGTTGGAACGAGATTGTGGCTACAGTAAAACCCCACGAGTAAGAACCTGCGTTTTCCCAAGTTAGCCTAAACAGGTTCTTATATAAATGGTACTTAGCACAAATTGAGGCTATTTAGGTTCTTAAATAGGTTCTTACTTTCTAAAGAAAAAAATACATTGTAGCTAATAGAATTTAGTGGTATTCAGCCTGTATTCCTTATAATATAACATCTGCATACCATGTAAGTATTTATAAAGAAAATCATGAAAAAAACAGACTCTTCCATATGCTGATGTGTAGCCATGGAGATACTGTATAAACAATATATATACAGTTACAGTATTTATGTGTAATTAAAACAATAACAATTCTATTTAATACAATGTAAATGCCAATGTTGAAAATCAAATTGGAGTAATAAGGCACCTGTGTCTCCAAAAATGTTGATCTGTATCTTATTCACCCAAGTGTACACATCTTTTTATATAGATTTTAGAAAATAAGAACCTGTTTCAAATGTTAGGCTAAACAGGTTCTTGTATAGAGAAAGTATAACTGGCAAATTTTAGCCTAACAGGTTCTTAAAAACTAGGTTCTTACTCGTGGGTTTTTACTGTATAGCAAGTTATATCATATGAAAATATAAAGGAATAACAATATTAAACTCGCCTCATAATTTACGGTTGAGCTGGTTGAGCTTGAAGTCGACGTGCTAGTCGGCGCGTTGGATGACTGGCTTGATGTTTCTTGTCTGTGAGTGTCGGTCAATACGGATCTGATTGCCCCTTGAACAGCTCGGGATATCGACTCTTCCAAACCACGTTCGCCACTCGCCATATTGAATCCGCCAAAAGGTCACAGAAGATAATTTTGCCGCCTCCTCACTAATTGATTTTTGGACAGTTTTGAATTTTTGGACCGATGGCGCACTACGCTATTGCATTATATCAAATAAAGACTTTTCGGCGGAATTCATGATATGATATAATGCAATGTTCTTTTACATTATCAAATCATGAATGAACTGAAACGTCGTTATTTGAAATCATAGTGTAACGTAAACATTATATGATATCAGGAATTACACACACACTCATGGTTTTAAATAATGATTTTGTCGGAATTACATGATATCATATCATGACTGTAGCGGAAATTCATTATATGATATAATGCTAAAGTTAATCTACATTATATCAAACAATAGCAAAAGCGAACAAGTCATGATATGATATAATATATGTTCCTTTATCAATTATTTATATATAATGACATTTTAATTCATTATATCATATAATAAACGTTAAATAATTTTTGGACACATGGCGTTCCATAGTTTCCTGCATATATCGTACTCGATGGTCATTCCTCAATATTATAATTATCTAGGCTCTTTGTCCAGATAAACCGTTGGAATGTTAAAGTCATTTATATTACGGATGGAATGTTCGTGATTGTGCGTTGGTATTTATTTATTTATTTATTTATTAGACTTTGCCAGCAAAATAGAATGTATGTTTACATATAAATATTAGTGACTTCCAGCTTGGTTATGTGAATTGTTTGCTACTCAAGATGTATTTACATACACAAGTGGCATGGTGGCCGCAACAGCGTACTCATTACTATACAGATGACGTCAGTATCCCAACCTCGTTCCCAGGGCATTTTTCCTCCACGGCGGAAGGTCGGCGAAAATGGCGCTGGGATCGGCTGGTCCATTCTATAATGCGATTGGCTTGTCATAAAACTCAATTAATTCAGCCGAGTATAATTTATTCATCTCAATCTGAAGCTGTCTTCAAATTTTACAGCAAATTAGAAGTGATAGCTTTCGCTAAATTGGATATATGCTTCTTCATACCTTTTGTAAGAGATAACCATGGATGTATGGTGGATTATTAAGCTTGTTAGCTGCTTTTATGCCGACGAATGCTGATATGAACAACTCTGAAGAGCATTGAATATTTCTCAATTATTCAGGTCAACAAAGTAGACAAAGGCAATGGAACAAAGACCACAAAAATTATCATATCTAAACACCCAGAAATTCTGGGTGTCATGTGACCAGCCGATCCCAGGGCCATTTTCGCCGACCTTCCGCCGTGGAGGCAAAATGCCCTGGGAACGAGGTTGGTCAGTATCCATGTTTGTCGGTCATGGCTAGATGGTACTCGCAGTTGAGGTGACCGTGAGGTACTAGGTCTGAGTCGTCTTCTGGATGATCCTTTTATTAGTATTAAGGTTAGTATTAGAAAACTATTAGGCGGGGGGTTAGAAAACCCATTAGACGGGGGTTAGGGTTAGGATTGTTTTGGGATTAGCAGTTCCATAATGTATTTTATCATACAGCTGCATGTCCGATGGTAACAATCTCATTTCGTCCAACCTCTCGCGAATACTAAAAAAGATCGTCCAGAAGATGACTCAGACCCAGTACATCACGGTCACCTCAACTGCGAGTACCATCTAGCCACGACCTTGTTGGTGAAGGCTAAAAGGGATGACTCAAAAGGACCTTCACATTTTTTAGAACTACTAATCCTATCCCTAATCCCAATCCTAAGCCTAACCTTGATCCTAACCTTGATCCTAACCTTAAACCTAGCCCTAACCGTAGTTATCCATAACCTAACGAAAAATAAAAAATAGAAAAAACCAGAAAGGTCCTTTTGAGTCATCCATTTTAGCCTTCCTCGACCTTGTTTGTCCGCATTTACCCATAATTCTTGCGGCCATAACAAAAGCTGAATAGCTCATTTGCAATAATTTGCGAGCCAAATTTGGTTTGTTTGTCCGCATTTTGAGCTATTAATAGCAACCAGACACAGTGCTATTACTGCAGTCCCACAGTGAAGTAGAATATAAAATGTAGTCTCATGCGAAAGCAGACCCGCTCCTCTCCTTCATGAATGGGAGAGAAGAGAGCGGAGACTGCTTTCGCATACTCAGTAAAATGGAGTGAATATTAGTTGGTTTAATAAAATGTTTTAATAACATTTTAAGAATGTTCTTGTTCAAGAGCTATTAGACGCAACAAAGTAGGGTACCAGTTAGACACAGGATTGTATTTGGTGAAAATCGTTTTCCGGCCATGTTCGGGCCGCAAGCAAAAGTCTTCTGGACGATCTTTTTTAGTATCGGCGAGAGGTGGGACGAAACCACTGGCGAAACTGATGAGAAATTGTACTGCTATTAACAAGCTGTTGTGGTCTAGTGGTTACCACACATGTCTATGAGCTGGGAGACCTGGGTCTTAAAATCAACCTCGTTCCCAGGTCGGCGAAAATGGCTCTGGGATCGGTATGACAATTATTCCCGACATTCTAAGTTGGTTAACATTTATGCAGCAACAGGAGCGGATAAAGCATTTTTCAGGGGGTTGACTACCTTGTATGATTAGAGTGGCGTGCGATAACTATAATTGTAAGGCAAGCAATCGACATGTCACTTTTGGTTGTACGTTGACGGCGAACAGCAACGATCTGTGGGGGTCTGGGGACATGTCCCCCAGAAACCTTTGATATTTTGAACTTCAGAATCGCATTTTTAGCGATTTCTGCGTGACATAGCCCATTAAGTAAGTCAACCACTAATAAGCTAACCACTAAGGTCCAAGGAAAGATATAGGTTTCCAGTGCATTTTTGAGGAATTATATTGACTAGTGGGGCAAAGTATGTAAGGGGGCCTTTTCCCTATTTCGTGGAGCTGAGCCGATTAATTGGAAACTAATCGGCAAAGTCGATTAATCAGCAAAGTCGATTAATCGGCCAATTTAAAATAATCGGTAATCGGCCGATTATTGCATAATAATCGGCAAAATAATCGGTGCATTAACTTTTCGCAAACGACGCGCTGTGAGTCCGTAAATTCGTAAGCAAGAACACAATTATCACTTATTTACTGAGACCGAGGGAAACAGTGTGTTTTGTGGACCCGAGACCGCCGTTGTTGCCCGAGGCGAAGCCGAGGGCAACAACGGCGGTCGAGGGGCCCCAAAACACACTGCTTTCCCGAGGTCTCAGTAAATAAGTGTTTTGTTATATAGTATATTGGTGTCAAAGTATGAATAATTCACCGGTTATTGGAGTGAACTTTGAAACCAAAACTATAAAACAAAACTATAACAGCAAAACTATAAAATGAACTTTGGAACTTCACGGTTGACGCGCATGCGCACTGCACCCATTCTATTGTGGACCGGTCAATAAATGTTCTGTTATGGACCGGTTGCCTCGTTGCCAGAGCAATGCAGTAAACACGACGTTTTGCGGACCGGCACGTGATACACTTTTGTCCAATCGGAAAACAGAAAAATTGAACTTTGACACTAACTATATAACAATGGTCTTTATTTCACAATGAAATTCGACTGTCCAGCTCGTCCCAATCATAAATTGTGACGATAATCCGTATACATGTCAATTTTTGTCAGACTGGATGATTTTTCGTATGACATGCTGCCACCGCCGTCAAACGTAACGCCTGCCACGCAGGCTACCACATATCCGTTACAAGTGTTACGTTAAAAATCGTTTGCAAGCGCCGTGTTCTCACATGCGCTCAGTAACATGTTAACAATCTCACGTCCAGCGGCAGTGGGTTATGCACTACTAGTCCATTGAAACCCCCGGGGCGGGGAAATTAACATTGGTGAGTGTTAAAGTTCGACATTTTCCCCGGTCATCGGAGGAAATTGCCTGTTAAAGTCCCGGCCTCTATGGCCGCGGTACTTATTAAAATTTATTTGAATTGAATAGGTCCTTTCCAAATTTATATAGTTCACTTCCTCGGAAAATTTATCAATTATATAGAGCGTAATTTGAAAATGGCCATTATGAAACTTACCATCGAGAACGGAGCAAGTGACTCTCGTTCCCAGTACTCTCTGGCCGAGCGTTAAAGTCCTGGCTACAATGCCTCGTGATTTTATAACACGTGAATGCAACGTTAATCCACGGCCATATTTCCCTGTTAACTCCCTGGCCTGGTCGGGGGCCGGGGTTTCAATTGACCGTAGTGCATTAGTACGAGGGCAATCTATTTGCTCGTCAATACCTTGTATTTGCTCGTCAATGCCTTGTATTTACTCGTAGGCCACTTCCTTATATGGAATACGTATATCCTTTACTAATGATGAAAAGGGCCCAGTCTACTGGGGTGCAAAAACCAAAAATTTTGCTTCATTACTGGGGCAAGCAAAGGGCCTACTGGGGTAAATGGGATAATTCACAACCAGATTCAAAACGAGAAAATGGAAAAATGTAGAACATTGAAATTCAATTATGTAAATGAAAATTCAATGTTAATGCAGTCAATTATATAGTGTATCGGTTCAGGACATGGAAGGGGGTGACTAATAACCCCAATCACCCCCGCTGTATCCGCCGCCCCTGAGCAACTATACATAGCAAATCTTTGTTCGAAATTACCAACGGAAGTTCTTGTACGTCATATCGACGCTTTCGAAATCAAAATAACGGCCAATTATTTTTGTTGTTTTCGTTAGTTACTTGTTAGTTCGTGTGCTTTTCTCGTTTCTCCCTTCTCGCTGAAAGGTTCAATCAATTCTTCGATTGACTCGTTGCCTCTAATTGTCATGTTGGATAAAATTATTGAACGTACGGTCCGGAAAATGCACGAACCCGTACGGTACACTACAGACGCTCGATGGCGCCGAAAGGTGGGCGTTCGCCGTTCAGTTGTCTGTGTTTTTCAAATTTCACAGACTATGACGTATTACGTATAGGCTCGTTAATAGCGCTCCGTCGAGATGACGTCAGTACCGATGTTTGTCCGCTTTTACCCATAATTCTTGCGGCCATAACAAAAGAAATAGCTCATTTGCAATCATTTATGAGTCAAATTTGGTTTGTTTGTCCGCTTTTTTAGCTATTAATAGCAGCCAGACTCTACGCTATTGGGAGCTTAACCTTTGTTAGATTTCAAATGCAAATAACACCAAGCCAATACAATAAGAGTACAAAAACGTATATATTTCCTGAAAGGATATGTTTTAGGCTTTCAGTAACTACTATGTATATAAAATGTGAAATGTTGTAGATTGGCAGCAAAATACCACGCCGACCAAAAGTTCCAAAAAATGTACGTATGTAATATAAGTTTAACAACACCAAAACAGGTTGGTAACAACACCAAAACAGGTTTATCTGAAAAACTACTTTTAATTTTGAATTTCAAAAAACTGAATAATAGAGATGTAAACCGGAAGATATATTACTGGAACGTTTTATGGAAATCAGAGGGAAGATTTTTGGAATTTTTGATCGGTGTGGTATTTTGCTGCCACGTTCCTGATAGCCTAAAACATATCCTTTCAGAAAATATATATTTTTATGTACTCTTATTTTATTGGCTTGGTGTTATTTGCATTCGAAATCTATACCACTCTTGTCCCAGACAAAGGTCTGGTCTCGCCCTTAAAGAGTGAGTGTCAGGGTAGTGCTTTGCGCGCTTGTTTTCTTCTTGGCGACAAACGAATCCGTCGATATTTGATCAATCCTTCTTATAAATTATCCATTTTCAAGTTTTCTAAGAAGTAAATATACCTGAGTGATCAATTATTGTGATATTTTTCGTAAAATTGATCATTTACTATAGTAATCTTTTCGATACATAGAAGCTGCTACGAGCGCTTCGCCTCCGAAGCGTGGAAGGCTGGGTTATGCTGCTGAAACAGCGTGAATAAGTTTGCGAATGGAAGTGTTTGATGAGTGAGTAGTAAATAAATATATTTTGTTTCTTCTGATGTTTTGTTCATTTGAATTTGCAAAGATTCAGGAACTAAAGCCATCCGCAGCCCGCAGTGGTTCACAAACAAACGAACCGCAACTGTTCAAATCGTCTTGAACATTAACTTCATAACGCCCCGAAGTCAGGATCGGACTCCAATTTCAACATTTCCAAATAAATCTAGAGTTCACATCAAGTTTTTCGTAAACTCGATTGAGTGACTGTTATAGGGCGCCCATGAAAAAAACTCGCTGGGTTAACTTTACAGGCGTGTGGACGTTGTTGTCTGTTGATTTATTATATTAGTCACGTCTCTTATCGTTGATTTACTGTTATTTTAGAGAGCTGGTCAAAATAGAATATTTAAAATGAGAACTATACCGTACGTATAATATTCGTATTTATAATCTAATCTATATAACATGATGCAATATGCAATATAATACACTGTAATATCTCGCCGACAATCCGAAGGTTACTGGATTGAGACTACAATCATGGAATAATTACATTGGGACACAGTGAAGGCTCATTGCTCTTTAGCGAGCGCGCGCTTTATCCGTCAAGTGTGCCCTCCCCACCCACCACCGATCAATGTTGAGTACCGGCAAATTTTGCTCCCCATGCCAGAACTCAGAAATTATCACCGAGGTACAACGTTGTACGGTGGGGGATAGGGGGAGGTAGAATAAAATGTATACATTATTCATTAGAAGCTGCAGTGTCCCAATCAATTATTCCCTGATTGTAGTTCTTGAAACTGGGAATGTTATTTTGAGCCATCCCTTTTAGCCTTGTCCAAGACCATCCATGTATCGTCTGTCTACTCGAAGTTCCGACATTCACTACATCAGAGTATAATAATGTAATAATAACAATTAGACGCCTGCTCTGCCGTTTACTCCGCCTGCAGGCAACGAAATGTATACACAAGGTGGCAAAATAAATGGGGGTTAATGGAACAGCTCAAGAGTGTTGACTCTCCAACAGGTGATAGTTTATTATGTTGATTATCCACAAGAAAACAAAAGTACCCCTCTATAAAGTCCCTAAATGTCTATTGATGTCACTTGAAGTACACAATTCACAAGGAAATTGTGCACGTGTACGAGCCAGTTTCTGACACCGACGACGAAAACAGACGCGGCCATTTTAGACCCGCGCTACGGGCGCGTAGCGACAAAGACTATTTTCATGAAACTAATTTACTTCACAGCAGCTCTCCATGCAATTCTCTGTTGAGTCAAGTCCGCTGGTTGGTTCAGTGATGTTGATATCCCTCTCTTTCAAGTTCCTCTTTATGGTGTCTTTATATCGGAGGCGAGGGCGGCCTCGTTTCCTTACACCGTCCGGAAGTTGTGAGTACAGGACTTTCTTTGGTAGTCGATTTGAATCCATCCGGAGAATATGGCCTGTCCACCGTAAGTTCTTTCTGATGAGCAGGTCCTCCATGGAGGGTAGTTCAACACGCTGTAATACCTCGATGTTGGTGACTTTATCTTGCCATGAAGTTTTCATGATCGCTCGTAGGTGTCTCATCATGAAGGCGTGGAGCTTTTTCACTTGGCTCCTGTACAATGTCCATGTTTCAGCACCGTATAGTAAAGTAGACAAAACGATTGCACTATAGATTTTACACTTGACCCTGGTTGAGACATGATGGTTGTTCCACAGTCGATTCCGTAACCTTCCCAGTGCCGTAGCAAGGTGTCAAAAAGTGTGTGTGTGTGTGGGGGGGGGCAGCTGTGGATTACTAGCTCCCACGGGAGACCCTCGAAATTTTGGGGAACAAATTCGGCACTACCACATTTAACCGAAACTCTGACTAATTTTTCTTTTGCTTTATTCAACGAAAGAAATCACGCCGTGCGGTTTTTGGACCAGGTTGGTTTGAATGCGTTGTACGAGTACTGTACTTCTGGATTATGTTCTGTATATATTTTATTAATAACTTTAATACTGTAAAAGCAGATTTTAATTTATTTTGATTGATAACCTGAATTTGAATCTGTACAAACTAAGGGACCCCGGTAAAAAAGTCCCGGTTCGGGCAAAAACATTCCGATAACGTAATGTGATTCCGTAAAACTTGGTGTACCATTATTATAAAGTCTGCACAAAGTTATTTTTCGTATTTTGCCAATCACAACGTCAGTTTTCAAGTTTCATTAAAGTTAATCGGTTCAGTTTCACTTTAATTTAATAAATAAACTCATTTTTAGGAATTTTTCTGAGAAAAATTTGGTGCTACGGCACTGCTTCCAAAAGCAGAGCTAGCCTTTGCCATCCGTTTCTGTAGTTCGGCGGTTAGTCGGCCATCCGTGGTGACTATATTTCCAAGATATAGGTGAACTCTTGCACACTGAGTAGGTCTTCATTGCCATCTACTTTCTACATCAGAGTATATATACCACATAATCATAAAGTTGTAGGGCCGTGTGTTCACAAGCACTTCAGCGGTGGACTACAAGTCGTGCTGTGACAGTCAATTTCCACTGTCAAACTTAAGTTAGGTAGTTGCCGCTTGAAATTAGTAAAGTTGTGCTGTGAAGAAACCTTTACAACTTTATACTAACTTCACGCTGCAACTACCTGAATAACTGGAAATTCACTGTCACAACTCACCGAACACGATTTCGTCGATTTGTAGTCCAAGTCACTTGTTACCACATGGCACGACTCGTTCCAGGTTTAAATACCGTAATTAACCTTGCGTCCTTGCCCTGCCATTTGAGTAAAGTTCTAGGCTCAATGGTATAGAGCGTCTGTCTAGCATAAAGAAGGTTGCGGGTTCGCCAGTCCTGTCTGGACCTCAGAGTTTTTCTGAGTGTTGACAACGTAATCACGTGCGGGACGTGGATCTCAGAAGTTGCGAAGGTGGAAGGTTAGGGAGGGATTACCAGATTGGTTACTTGGAAGTGTAATGCTTGTAAGGAACTAAGCATTACTAATACTATGGTGGCCAGATCAAGATCAGCTCGCGTTATCCTGACCTGAATTCCAAGCCAACAATAATACTGGCGTGCAAAACCCTGTAGCAAGACCTGCACCTATGGCAGCTTGTACAGCAAAACCTTTTCATCCGGGAAGGGACCCGTCTATGCATGCCAACGACAGCAGGTAATATTTGCAATTTGAGAACCGGATCCAGAACAACAAATAAGAAAGAAAGAAAAATTATTTCAGAACATTTTAACATTTATAAATAATTTGTTTAACAAGCTGTTCCATTTCCGAGGACTTTAACGCCACCTCTCGTGTAAATCAACTTCTACAGAACAAATCATTACTGCTTCCAAATGGTGTTGACAAAGCAGTGAGATCTCAGTCGATTCTTGATGAAGCGCAACTTTGAGAATGTTCTCTCGAAGGACTCAACTGTGCATGGTGTGACAATATGGGTGTGTCTGGCCAGGCCCCATTTTAATGTTCTTGAAAGGGGCCCATGTGCCATGGGCACAATGGCACATCTAGGCCAGTCCAAGCCTGAAATCTTTACAACTTTAGCGGCGGAGAGCTGTTCACGCACTTATACCAAAGAGCACTAGGCCTTCTATTTGATTTTCGTTTTTTTTCCAGAGAATTCGGAGCTTATTTATACTAGGCCTAACATAAATCCTGGCCGCCATCTTGAAAACGCGCCCACCTTGGCACAGCCCTGACCCTGGGCACAGAATAAATACTCAACCAGAAGTCCGACTCCGTGTCGGCGCCTTTGATGTTGGTGTCCTCGTATTTTCGGCCGCCGCCATCTTCCTAGCAAGCGTGCATGGAAAATGTTTACGTTATACTGAAGATGTTGATGTCGTTTTTACGAAGAAAAACAGTTCGTTGTTAACTTTGGAACGTGGACGATGAATCAGAATGCTTTGTCACAGCTCCAATCTCCACAAACAAAAACTCGTAAAACAAAAACCGCTTGCTAGCAAAATGGCGGCCGTGAAAAAAGTGGGACAAAAAAATGGCGATTGAGTATTTATTCTGTGCCCTGGGTACGAGATTTAAAGTTTTTGTTGTAATCGTATTTGTTCGGGATGCGTCGTCGATTTATCGCCGAGCATCTCAAGATGGTGGAAAACGGCAATGTTTACTTCGTGAGACAAGAAATCGCACTTTGAAACTCGCTCGAACCGAGCTAAAATGACAAGTAATGGGTTGTCGGAGACCCGTCTTGTCCATCACCGCGTTCATAATGGTAGGTTGAATTTGCAGCGCTGGAAATTCACGGCTTACCCTGCGAAACACTGTGTAGTGTGTATGTTTCAATTTCAGTAAGCACCTTTCGTCGACGTTTTAAGCCTTTTAAACTACTACATTTTTGTTTATTTGCCACAGCCAACCTAACTGGACACAGGGAGACAATCAGCGTGGACAGCTTCGATCTTCTAAAAGTTCTTGGAACAGGAGGTAAATAAATGACAACAGTTCACTAGCTAATTTGCTGCATGAAATAAATATGTTCAGAATTTCCAATTTCCCCACTCGCTCGCCGCAGTTACTTATTTACCGTGTTCTCCTTCATGTAGCTTACGGCAAGGTTTACTTGGTCAAGAAAAAAGAAGGCTTCCACAAGGGAAAGCTGTTCGCGATGAAGGTGTTGAAAAAAGCGACGATTGTTCAAAAGGCGAAGACAACTGAACATACGATGACTGAACGTCAAGTCTTGGAGGCTGTGCGAAGTTGTCCGTTCCTGGTCACTTTGCACTGGGCCTTTCAAACCGATTCAAAGCTTCACTTGGTTATGGGTGAGACTTGATTTATACTTCGATTCTCCGCTCTGGAGATTTTCGATGAATGCTTTGATGCACTCAATGATTTCACGAATCTTAGTTATTACTAGAGTTAGTTATAGACATCAGGTCGCGCATATAGTACTTGTCTTATGTATAATATATACGTTTTGTTTTGCTTAATCTAAAACCAGATTATATCAGCGGCGGAGAGCTGTTCACGCACTTATACCAAAGAACGAATTTTACGGAGGACGAAACAAGGATTTATATCGCTGAAATTATCATCGCCATCGAGCATCTCCATAAGGTTAGCAGAAATTAATACTTCACAGTTTGTTTTCACCAACCAGAATCGCTGGAAGTGTCGAAATCTCCGGGTGATCGATTTGTTTATGAACCGACAGCTCCAAATATATAAATATTCGTCTGTTTTTTTTTGCCGTTAAGCCCACTGAAAGACTTGTAAATATTAGCTAATTACGTTGTTTAATTTAATATGAATTGGCATTTTCAACTTGCCTATTCAAGACGGCCGAAGCCACTATTTTAAGCGTGAAATCTTGCTTGTTATTTTTTATTCGTTTTATTTTCGACCACCGTACTAGAAATAACACTGAAGTGTTTGTCTTGTTTCACAGCTGGGCATAATATACCGTGATATTAAATTGGAGAATATATTGTTGGATGCACAAGGCCATGTTGTACTGACAGATTTTGGTTTGAGCAAGGACTTCGATTCATCTGATGTGGTAAGCAGACATTTCTATGACTAGAGTAACATTACTGTGATAAGTTACATGTTTTGAATTGTTATGAAAAAGCTGATTCCCAGACCGAGATCTAACCTTCTGAGTACTTAAGCTACCAGGTCACCAGAAGGTGTATACATTATGCAACTCCTGTATCATTGTCCTGCAATGAAGGCAATAAACAAAGACAGTTTGAAATTTTCCCGTAGATGTTAACTGTTGGTAGCATTACAATTCCCCAGTACATTCTCTCACTTTGTTTGATGCTGAAGATGATATATATGTCCGATACATATGTCTTATGATAGATACAGTATGTCCGATCGTGTGTGTGTGTATATATACTATATATATATATATATATATATATATATATATATATATATATATATATATATATATATATATATATATATATATATATATATATATATATATATATATATATATATATATATATATATATATATATATATATATATATATATATATATATATATATATATATATATATGTATAATATATATATATATATATTAATATATATATATATATGTATAATATATATATATATATGTTATAATATATATATATATATGTATAATATATATATATATATGTATAAATATATATATATATATATATATATATATGTATATATATATATACATAATATATATACATAATATATATACATATAATATATATATATATATAATATATATATACATAATATATATATATATATATATATATATGCCACACTCCTCAGGTGAATATCTATCGCGTCTGATGCTAATGCCTAGGAAACTTGAGCTATAATATATAAATGTTTGACGTCATATACGGTTTAGGATTACAGTGTTATCTATGCGGCGTAGGCTAGTTATTGTTTACAAAGCAGGAATTTTTCTGTGTCTATAAGTTGATAACAGTTCATTTCTAGAGTTCAGTGAGCTGAGTTTAGGGAAATGAATAATTATGTACTAATTA
The DNA here is from genome assembly GCA_035772405.1 of Chrysogorgia sp. JL179-B06. Taxonomy (NCBI): domain Eukaryota; kingdom Metazoa; phylum Cnidaria; class Anthozoa; order Scleralcyonacea; family Chrysogorgiidae; genus Chrysogorgia; species Chrysogorgia sp. JL179-B06. The sequence goes on from JAYKKM010000228.1 coordinate 2,324,005, forward strand.
TGTTATTATGTTAAATATATATATATATAATTATTATGTTAATTATGTTATATTATATATATATATATATATATAGGTCGCGGGTTCAATTCCAGCCGGAAGGCCGCTAAGTTGCATTTTTCGCAACTGGTCCCGGTTTGGTCTTAAAATGTATGTATTCCAACACTCGAAATTTTCCTTCACCATAAATCCTTTCAACATGTAGTTTGATCGAGTGAAATGCCAAATATTACCTATATATATATATATATATATATATATATATATATATATATATATATATATATATATATATATATATATATATATATATATATATATATATATATATATATATATATATATATATATATAGTAGAACCTGAGTTTTACGACCCCGTCTTTTACGACCACCTGCCGTTTACGACCACTTTTTTGGCATGGACGATTTGTAGTTAAAATGTACCTTCAATTAGCGACCACCTGTCAAACGCGACCAGCGACCACATTTTAGCGGTCCCAAACACGAAATTTAACCTGTCAGTGTCATGAGCGACTTTTTACGAGACAAGCGTTTGTCTTTTTTTTATAGCGCATCAGCGACCACCAAACGTGAAATTTGAACGACTTTTCCAACTTAAAACTGCCACTATGTAAACGAAATATGTTACAATCAACAAGCAAGAATTTTGACCACGTGCGAATACAGGGAACAAGAAGATTGTTGCTTTTTAACCATTATTTTGCTTAATACTTTCATATACATTTCGAGAGTGCAAAATAAATATCCTTATTAGCGACAATCCCAAGCCCTTAAACCATCATCATTGTTGAAGGAAACGTTTCTAAATTGATGAAAAGCGCGGACTAATATTTGTTTGTTACTGCAATCTTGTCAGGGTTAAACATTGTTGTGCGAGATCGCAAATAACTTTGCTATTACAACATTAAGCTTAACATGGTTTACGTATGTTGTAGACCATTAAACGATCTTTGATTTAATATATCGTATGAGCT
>JAYKKM010000228.1:2330000-2687500 GCA_035772405.1 Chrysogorgia sp. JL179-B06
AGTATGGCCTGAAAATCTTAAGTAAAAGTAAAAGTATGGCCTGAAAATCTTAAGTAAAAGTAAAAGTATGGCCTGAAAATCTTAAGTAAAAGTAAAAGTATGGCCTGAAAATCTTACAAAAGTAAAAGTATGGCCTGAAAATCTTAAGTAAAAGTAAAAGTATGGCCTGAAAATCTTAAGTAAAAGTAAAAGTATGGCCTGAAAATCTTAAGTAAAAGTAAAAGTATGGCCTGAAAATCTTACAAAAGTAAAAGTATGGCCTGAAAATCTTAAGTAAAAGTAAAAGTATGGCCTGAAAATCTTACAAAAGTAAAAGTATGGCCTGAAAATCTTAAGTAAAAGTAAAAGTATGGCCTGAAAATCTTACAAAAGTAAAAGTATGGCCTGAAAATCTTAAGTAAAAGTAAAAGTATGGCCTGAAAATCTTAAGTAAAAGTAAAAGTATGGCCTGAAAATCTTAAGTAAAAGTAAAAGTATGGCCTAAAAATCTTAAGTAAAAGTAAAAGTATGGCCTGAAAATCTGACTTAAGTAAAAGTAAAAGTATGGCCTAAAAATCTTAAGTAAAAGTAAAAGTATGGCCTGAAAATCTTACTAAAGTAAAAGTATGGCCTGAAAATCTTACTTAAGTAAAAGTAAAAGTATGGCCTGAAAATCTTACTTAAGTAAAAGTAAAAGTATGACCTGAAAATCTTACTTAATTAAAAGTAAAAGTATGGCCTGAAAATCTTACTTAAGTAAAAGTAAAAGTATGACCTGAAAATCTTACTTAATTAAAAGTAAAAGTATGGCCTGAAAATCTTACTTAATTAAAAGTAAAAGTATGGCCTGAAAATCTTACTTAATTAAAAGTAAAAGTATGGCCTGAAAATCTTACTTAAGTAAAAGTAAAAGTATGACCTGAAAATCTTACTTAATTAAAAGTAAAAGTATGGCCTGAAAATCTTACTTAAGTAAAAGTAAAAGTATGACCTGAAAATCTTACTTAATTAAAAGTAAAAGTATGGCCTGAAAATCTTACTTAATTAAAAGTAAAAGTATGGCCTGAAAATCTTACTTAATTAAAAGTAAAAGTATGGCCTGAAAATCTTACTTAAGTAAAAGTAAAAGTATGACCTGAAAATCTTACTTAAGTAAAAGTAAAAGTATGGCCTGAAAATCTTACTTAAGTAAAAATAAAAGTATGGCCTGAAAATCTTACTTAAGTAAAAGTAAAAGTATGACCTGAAAATCTTACTTAAGTAAAAGTAAAAGTATGACCTGAAAATCTTACTTAATTAAAAGTAAAAGTATGGTCTGAAAATCTTACTTAAGTAAAAGTAAAAGTATGGCCTGAAAATCTTACTTCAGTAAAAGTAAAAGTATGGCAAAAAAATATTCCAGAAAAGTACTTACGAAACAAACTATATATTCTTGAACCACTAACCAACATCAATGACAAATGACAATTGATAATCTGGTACTGTACTTTAATACGGGCGCTGTTTGGCAGCACCAACTCAACCGTTGCCAATCACGTGCATATGCAAAACCAAATTCACGCCATTTCTCCACTCTAGATCTCCAGTGGATGGTGGACCGAGTATTTCGCGACAACGCTTTACGAATTTCTTTTTTTACTTTGCCGATATCTCGGCCGATATAACAAAAAGTAACGATGTTAAAAAGTAATTATTTAACAAAAATTTTACTTGTCACAAGTAAAAAGTATTTGTTGAAAAATATACTTACTTTTTTTACTGAAGTAAAGTAACGAAATAAATTTACTTCGTTACTGCGGAACACTGAATATATCCAGTATGATTTTGCGGATAATTTTTTGACCCCTTGTATAAATCGAGGTTGGCTTTTTGCTGTCAATTTTGGTTCCTAGAAATTCATCTTGTACACCGCGAAATAATGTGTATCCGATAATATTAATCAAAGCAAGGTGAATTAAAATGTTTACATGAAAAAAGTTTTCTCATCACCAATGGTAATAAGAAAATGCTCAGGAATATAGCAATTGACCTTTTCTTAAAATAATTGAAGACTAGGTACAAGGTGGGCGCGCAAGTGTATGTTGGATTGTTTGGAGGACATTCATATTGTGTTTGTGCTTTCGTGTGTGACCAACATGTCTTGGTAATTGTGGGATCATAAGAATCCTACAAGCATTACGTCTCGCGTTGATCTATACGTTTATGCACGCACCAATGGGAGAGGTTGGGTGGTGGCTATGGAAGTTGAAGGCAGGGGGCTATGATTTATTTATTTATTGCGATTCGCCATTGGTGAATTAACATATAAAATATAAGTCTGGCAGGGATACCACTACAGCTTACGCCAATTACTGTGGCCCCATGTAAAATTAAAAATAAATAAATAAAATAAAAATTGAGGTTATATTTACGAAAATAAGCACATTAACTAAGGTGAAAAGAAAAGTCTGTAGCAAAAATCAACAACAACAAGTGAGGCCAGGGATTTCTCAAGGCGACGTGCCGAGTTACATTTTATGCAAATAGATTTCCACTTACGTGGGTCGTCCTGGTTATAGATGGAATAAAGAGCGTCATAGTAGTATTCAAGTAGGGTTCTCTTTAAATGAACTAAACTTGAGTGTTTTGAATCTTAAAAAGTGCGTTCCAAGTTCTAGTTACTCTGACAATGAAGGATCGTTGATAAGTTACTGTTCTACATTGATGAGGAACAAAACTTATTACACTTGGGTTGCTGGCTGCTCTAGTTTGCCGTACAGGTAATTTTACTGCTGGTAGCGTTTCTTGTCTGCTATAAACAAGACCATTAAAATACTTAAAAAATAACAACAGGTCAAGCTATTCGTGCCAGTACGATACTGGAAGGAGTCCTGTTAGCTTGAGTCTATATATGTACGAAGTTTCAGATCGAAAGGGTAGGCAAGGGATTAGGTAAGGATTGGGGTTGGGTTCTAGAATCCTACAATTTATAACTGTTAGTAATTCTACGTAGGAAGATATTCTGACTGTTTCCAGTTGTGGAATTACCCATTATAGGTAATCTAAGAGCATTTGACAAATGCCGATTATGACATTTGTCCAGCCAAACTACCCCAAGAGTCCTTCACTCTTTTAGGAAAAGGCCAATATAAAAAGTAGTAGTAAAAAAGTAGAGTGCTGCGTAGGTAGTGTAGCAAAGCGAAATGGTGGTGAACTCCGAGATTTTAGGAACGAATTACTGACGTTTTGAGCGGAGCCATTCATGAAAAGGGAAAGTCAAAACAACAGTATTGCGTTCATAAAATCTCGGCAGTACACTACTTTTCGCTTTGCAATACGAAAAGAGTTTGTGTATAAAAATACTTAAATTCCCTTTTTTGTTTGGAAGATTAAAAGGGCATATTCATTCTGTGGTACAATTGAGTACATGGCTCCTGAGGTGGTAATTGGGGATGATAATGGACATGACAAGGTAGGTAAAAAACGCATGCAAAAGTTTAACTATGATAAGTTATTGTCATTGTATTATTGGCCTGTATAAAGTGGAAATGAGCCGATTAATTGGAAATTAATGGCCAATTTCAAAATAATCGGCCTTTAGCCTCCTCTGCAGGCAACTCTGTGGCTTCTTAGTTGTGTTGGCAATGTTTTTTTTCCGAGTCAAGTAGCTTCGAAGGCTGCGCGAGCAACGTTTTGGTAGCCTGTGTACAGCCTGAATATACACCTGTAATACAGTCTGTGAAAACTCGCACGATAGCTTGTCGACCCCCCGCTGAGCTTCTCAGATTTGAGTAGTAGATTTTGATTGTTCAAATCACAACCCTTGACTTATTCCAGTTACAATTGGTTCTCTGGGAATTCTTGTGAGATCAAATAATCCAATCAAATAAACAATTATGAATCATATGAGTATTAAACCACTCAAAATCTACTACTCAGATCTGAGTAGCTCAGCGGGCGTCGACAAGCTATCGTGCGAGTTTTCACAGACTGTATTACAGGTGTATATTCAGGCTGTACACAGGCTACGTTTTGGCTGAGATTGCAGGGAAGTATAGGGATTGTTAGATTTTGTGAAGGAATCCATGCTCTTATATTCTCGTGGATGCATCTCCTCTAATTTGTATTTAAGTAGCGATCTAAACAACAGAAAATCCTATATTATCGGTCATTCCAAAGTTATTTGAGAAGATTAAGTTTGAACAACTTCATCAGGTGTTCTCTCCTATCTTTTCAAACAATATATCTGGCTTTCGCCGGGGACATTCATGTTGTACTGCCCTATTAAAGTTGACAGAAGATAGGAGATCTGCCTTAGATCAGAAAAATGATGTAGCTGTCATTGCGATAAACCTCTCTAAAGCATTTGACTCAATCTGTCATAATTTGATACTGGCTAAATTAAAGACTTATGGCCTTCAGAAATCTGCCGTAGATCTGATTCGTTCGGTACTTGCAAGGTCGAGAACAAAGAGTAAAGTGCAACGATATATTCTCAGATTAGTGGCTCCCTGTCCAGTGTGGAGTTCCACAAGGAAGTTTATTAGGCCCGCTTTTATTTAACATTTTTATCAATGACGTGAATTCGATGGTTACCAGTTCGTCCCTACGTTGACAAATTATGCTTCTGATCAATGTCCTCCTATAGACTGGAATTTTCAATGAATGAAGATATAAACACCTTAAATCGCTGGTTTTGTGACAATTTTCTCTCCGTGAATTCTACCAAAACTCAAGCTATGATTATGGGAAAGTCTAAGTATATGATTATAATCTCAAAGTTAACGACCTTTCAATTAAAACCGACTGCAATCTTAAAATCTTGGGATTTACTTTGGCTAAGCACCTAACATATGAACTTCTATAACAAGAAGGTCTATGCAAAAGTAGCAGCTCTGCGGCGTTTACGACGATTGGTTCCTATGGAATCCCCTAACCGGACCACATCCAAAATGGTTGCTACTGCCCTGGCACAAACATATTATTATTAATAATAATAATAATACTCATATTAATGATAATAATACCCACATCACCATAGTGTTTTTCAGTGGGGTCCTGTAACATAAAATAAAATACAATCAGGGCAATTAATACTATGGTATTGTATTCTGTTGTATTGTATGCATGGAGGACATTCATATTCAGTTTGGAGGACATTTTCGTGCGACGAAGTTTAACCCAATGTGAATTTAAAGTGCATATAACGTCTGTGGGGATTTAACATATTTGTAATCTATGGATTCTTCTGAGATAAATTGTAATATATCTTGTCAGCTGAAAATTTCGTCTTCATAGACTTTTTTGCTGTTAAAGTTGACGGAAATGCCGTCAAATCGGGTATCTGTCTATATGAAAACTTCTTTACAGATGCCCGATTTGACGTCATTTCCGTCAACTTTAACAGCAAAAACGTCTATGAAGATGAAATTTTCAGCTGACAAGATATATTACAATTTATCTCAGGAGAATCCATAGATTACAAATATGTTAAATCCCCACAGACGTTATACGCACTTAAGTATTTTACTCAAGTTACTTAACGTGTCGAATGAATCACTTTAGACACCGAAATTGCGTCTGTTTTCTTTCTATTAACTATGCAACGGACCTTCAACGTACACTGTAGGCCTAACTGTTTTGAAATGTGTAGGAATTTAGTTTTTCGCTGAAAACACAACTGAATTTTGAAATTCGACCGCTTTAAAATTTAAACTTTAAAATTGGATATCGGTAAAAAAATTCGGATATATTGGTCAAATGTTGCCGATCCTATATTTTGCCGATATTGCGAAATATCGGCCCGATCCGATAATACAGATTGACCTCTACAATCCTGGCCAAAAGTAGCTGGGACACAGACACATTTATTACCTACTCAAGTTTTACTAAATTCTATTATCACACACATGAACCCACAAAATCCCCACAGGCTGGTTAGGCACTTTAAAGTCATTGTCATAAAACACGTGTTGCTGTTTTTATGTTCGCCGGATACAGGTCCGACACCGCACCCCATAGGCTAAATGCTCCACTTTTTAAAATGACATCACTTTTTAAACATCCCTAAATATCCCAATTCCTAACCCTAAATATCCCTATTCCTAACCCTAAATATCCCTATTCCTAACCCTAAATATCCCTATTCCTAACCCTAAATATCCCTACAAATTGTCGGACCTGTATCCACTTGCTTTTATGTTTCTATGTTAGGCCGTTGACTGGTGGAGCCTTGGTGTTCTGATGTACGAGCTTCTCACCGGTGCTTCACCTTTTACTGTTGATGGGGAGAAAAATAGTCAATCTGAGATCTCAAAGTGAGTATCTTTCTGATTGTGATCTTACCTGCATGTAATGCATAACAAGTTTGGTCAATCGTACCATCCGGGCTATATGATATTACTTGTGTAGCATCATTGTTTACATTGGTTGGTCCGTGCTAAAAATGTTGGTCGGTTGGTCCGTGTATGGAAGTGAGACGTGGGCCATGACTGTGGAGCTGAATAATAGACTGGAGAGGACAGAGATGCGGATGGTGCGGTGGATGTGTGGCGTATCGCTGAGGGATAGAGTGTCTAGTGAGGAGCTGAGGGAAAGAATGGGTATTGAATCGGTGTCTGACGTGCAGGTAAAGAGGAGCCGATTAAGGTGGCTGGGACATGTGCTGCGGAAAGATGATGGCGACTGGGTGAAGAGGTGTATGTCGCTTGAGGTTGATGGTGCAAGAGGAAGAGGAAGGCCAAGGATTACATGGAGCCAGGTGGTGGAGAGGGATATGAGAGAGAGTGGGCTGAAGAGGGAAGATGCACATGATCGTGGAAAGTGGAGGAAACTGTTGTGGGGAACCACCGGCCAACCCCTGCGTAAGCGGGAAAAACGGCCGTAAAACGTCTGTTGTTTTTGTTGTTGGTTGGTCCGATATATCACTGTACAGACCTCACGCTCGGTAAATAAGCTGTTCATATAATAGTGCTGGGATATTTTCAATACAGGGTAGCCTGATTGCCGACTAATTTCTAAGTACATAAACCGTTTTTACGAAGGGTATGCACGTTCTCGTAATATAATAGACACGTATATTTTATGTATTTAGACTCGGTAATTAGAAATCTGTTTTCAGAATTGAAATCGAGTAAATATTGGCCGAGATTACGTTCAAAATCTACGTACGACGAAACGGCTTTTTGCGATTTTTAATTTGCGCGGTCTGAGAAAAGGATAGAGAAAAGGTAGAAACGTACAGAAAAAGGTATAGGGCACTGGGCGGAGAGAAAGCGGGCGAGGGGTTATTGCGGTACTAAAGGAATACCAAATGGTTTTCCGTCCAGGATACTGTGATCCAAACAAGCGGGATGTTGCGAGACTTTCGAAAAGCGTAAAAAAAACACGAGCCGATAGGCGAGTGTTTTTTAGCTTTTCGGAAGTCGAGCAACATCCCAAGTGTTTGGATCACAGTATCCTGCACTGAAAACCATTTGGTATTTATTTTATAAAATAACGACAGAGAAATAACGAATTTTATCCAAAAATAATATGATGAGAATACAAATTCTCCCAAGAATTATCAACTGCCAATCATAATTCGTCTCCGACTCCAGGACGGATTTGCCGACAAATCCGACAACAAACAGAAGAATATGGATAAAAAAACTTTGAATATAAAAAATACTGACTAGTTTTAGGCAAAAGCTTAATCATAACTGGAATCAGCCGTCTCAGGGTTTGGCTTGTTGTTTCAAAGCGAACAGACAGATATTATGGGCAGCAACTGTCGCTCTGGAAAGGTCTTCGCTGTCTTTTTCACAATTTCACTGGAAGATTTTGGATTTTAAGTCGAGAGCTGTTGGGTATTTTACTTCGTATAGATAAAGATTGTTCTTTTCCCAGTGAGTTCATCAGGCAAAAAAATAGAAGGCATTTAAACAGTACATTATTCTCGCGAGTTGTTGCTTTCAAAACATGCCCTTTTCAAACCTCGTTGTTTTGTTTAACTTCGCTATTGAACACAAAATGGATCAGACGATCAGTTTTCTCGGTGATAGTTTTCTCACAATACAAAATCTATATTCAATTTCTGTTGTTTTTTTGAGAGTTTTGTTTTAACTTATAACGATAAACGGAATGAGATGAAAAACGCCACTTAAAATTGCTGTAAATTCCCGTGCAGGATACTCTCATCCTGCGCGTCTATTGACCAATCAAATTGCTTGTTGTGTACATGTTATTTTATAAACGTATTTCTAGTTATTTAGTATTTCTGCATCTTTTTTTTCTCTTTAACCAGACGAATCACGAGTAAATCTCCCCCAATACCTTCGTATTTCTCCAAAGAAGTGAAGGACTTGGTTTCAAAACTACTTTGCAAAACTCCACGCTCTAGAATTGGCAGTGGTCCAAGTAATGCTAACGAGATTAAAAAGCACTCTTTTTTTAAGGTAAAGGATGTCGCGATATGGATTGAGTTTATTATTATTCAGTGCCGTAGCACAAAAGGATTGGGGGGGGGGGGGGGGGGAGATTATCAATGATTTCAATCCATGACACTCGCTCTACATTGGTCAGCGGCATGCCGTGATTATAATTGTTAGGCAAGCAACATTAGTTGTGATGTACGTTCGCGTTAGAGCGAACTCTGATCTTAGATGGCAGAGCGAAGGCTACGTTGTACTAGTAGAAAAAAGTAGCGTGCTGTGAAAACACAACCTCGTACCCAGGGCATTTTGCCTCCACAGCGGAAGGTCGGCGAAAATGGCCCTGGTATTGGCTGGTCCATTCTATAATGCGATTGGCTTGTCTAAAACTCAATTAATTCAGCCGAGTATAATTTATTCATCTAAATCTGAATGGTGTCTTCAAATTTTACAGCAAATTAGAAGTGATGGCTTTCGCTAAATTGGATATATGCTTCTTCATACCTTTTGTAAGAGATAACCATGGATGTATGGTGGATTACTAAGCTTGTTAGCTGCTTTTATGCCGACGAATGCTGACATGAACAACTCTATAGAGCATTGAATATTTATCAATTATTCATGTCAATAAAGTAGACAAAGGCAATGGAACAAAGACCACAAAAATTATCATATCTAAACACCCAGAAATTCTGGGTATCATGTGAACAGCCGATCCCAGGGCCATTTTCGCCGACCTTCCACCGTGGAGGCAAAATACCCTGGGAACGAGGTTGGTGAAAACAGTGTTTTGGATATATAGCAAAGTGAAAAGGTGGTGAACTGCCAAGATTTTTAGTGACGAAATACTGACTTTCGAGTGGAGCCCTTAACTCGCACGTAGTACCTCACGTAGGCTGATGCGGTATTGAAAAAAACAAACGAATATCGATACCGAAAAATAAATACCGGTAATATCGAATATACCGGTATTTTTACAGATCAAATTTTCGCGAAATTTAAACGTTTTTGTGTCTCAATCGAATCTTGTATGTATGTTTGATGTGAGATTGTGGCACTACGTCACAACCGAACACGTTACGGAAAACAGAGAAAGTTTGCCGAGATCGTTTGTTGCATGGCCGCCATTGTTGTTTATATTTTGGACAGGCGCTAGGTTCACTCGATCGGTTCATGTGGTTTAATAATGGTACTGCCAAGGTAATTTGTCTTTACGTTTTAACCAAGGTAATGGACAATTCCCGCAATTATAAATCTAGATAGTTCATTGTCTTGCAGTTAAATTTAAATATGGGAATTACAATTGAGCAATACAGAGCCAGAATTGGTAGCAAATAATAACTTTGTTAATAACTTTGTTAAAACCAAAATAATACTTCTGCAGTTCTGGTCACCAAGGCATTAATTTTAAAAATTCATTTTACATTGTAACAATGTTGATGTTATTTTATCTGTCAACATTACAATCGCTCACAGAACAATATAAAAGTTGTGGTTTGCTCAAATATTTGTTCCACAGCTGTTATTGATAATGTCAAATCCAGCACCTATCATATTATGATGTTGTTGATCCATCTAAAATCTATATGTGCTGATTTTAGCCAAGGCAATATGAGAACATTTAGACTAAATAGCTTTGACTGCAATAATACATAATCAAAAATAATATATTGCTTCGTGGGATCCACCATTCCTAAATACAATTTGTCTGCTGGAAATAGCCTTTATACTTACTGTACATAAGCCATTTCATTAAAAAGATTTTTTGTTATTGACCGATATTTACAATATAGTGACTCGTTTGCTGGTGATTTGTTTATGACAAGTAGTGATGAACCTTTTTTCCTTTGCAAAATGCTCTCGATAATCTGTTTTTGGATTCACAATTAAATTATCAACATTGTCTGTTGACAATTGACTGCAGCACTGTTGTAACTTTTAAAACTAATGAAGGCAAGTTTAAAATTTTTTATTCACACTCAAGAGATTTATATGGCATTCCACACCCATTGTTACTGGGTACCCATTGTTTCCACACCCATTGTTACCCAGTTAGCAAATTGTGAGATAACTTCACACTTATTGAAACGCAAGCCAATCAAAATGAATCTGGATATTCGACCAAAATCTAGATATTCGACCAAAATCTGGATATTCAACCAAAATCTAATCAACCAAAATTTGGACATACAACCAAAATCTGGACAGTTTTACTTTTTACGCTTTTCTCAAATCTCGCAACATCCTGCGTGTTTGGATCAACACGGATATTCTGTAAAGTGATTTCAATGTAGCTAGTAGCCTTGATAATATATAATGCGCTGTTATCCTGATAATATATTTATTTACAATAATCGTGCTTCTATTTTTGTTTCATATTTTATGCTGCATTGTTCAGTTATGTCTCATGTCATCAGACACATAGTACGTGTGTAAAGTTGTCAAACAGCACAAAATGTTATAAATACAGTAGCAGTCGTGCATGATAAATTTAAAATGTTTTATTTCTAATTTTTAAAAAATTCAGTTTATAATTATAAAGTTTCTGCGAGAAATGTTCGCCTTGTCAGTCTTCAGTTGGTGTCCGACCTTTCTAAAAAGTCTCTCTGACGACGGCGCACTGCTTGCATGACTTGAATCGCCAAGTACCTCCGTGCAAACTGGCTAAGGAGAGTAAATACTCTCACATGAATCCTCCACCACTCTAGCGGGTCGTCATCTCCATCGTTGATGGGAATTATGAATAGCAATGATGAATTAGATATTGCTATACTGTTACAAATCGGATTGAAAGATGCCTTACTGATATCAACAACTGGATGACTTCCAGCAAGCTTAAACTTAACACGGATAAAACTGAGCTTCTTGTCCTGCATTCTAAATTTCGTCCATTATCTGTACCATTGAACTGATACTATTTATTCTTCTGATCGAGTTCGCAACATTGGTGTGATATTTGACAGTAATATGACAATGTCACCTCAAGTCAACAGCATTGTAAAGAGTGCCTTGTACCATCTTATTCTCCGGAATATTGCAAAGATCAGAAAATATCTCAGTTCTGACATTATTGAGATCCTAATTCATTCATTTGTAAGTTCGAAACTTGATTTCTGTAATTCACTCCTCTATGGTCTGCCGAAATATGAAATCGTGAAGATGCAGAATGTGCAAAACGCAGCGGCTCGTGTAATAGCCTGCCTGCGTAAATATGATCATATCACAGCTACTCTGAGAGAATTGCATTGGATGCCAATTGAACAGAGAATTATTTTTAAGATTAACTTACTTACTTTTAAGATATTAAATAACTTAGCGCCCAAGTATTTACAGGAACTTTTGGAATATTATTGCCCGCGTAGATAGTTACGTTCATCTTCAGATCGGTGGCGTCTTACCAAACGGGATTTTAATTTGAAGACCTATGGACACAGAGTTTTTTCCGTAGCTGCTCCAGAATTATGGAACGAACTCCCTGTTGAAATACGATCCTGCAGCAATGTTTTTAAATCTAAGTTAAAGACACCTTTTTTAAATGTGCTTATAGTTTGTAGTTGACAGTTTAGATACTGGATTGTACTATAGCTATCTTTTAATTCTTTTATTTTAGTATTTTTATAATTGTAAAGCGCTAAGGTCAGCAATGTATTAGCGCTATATAATGTTACATATTATACATATTATTATGGGAAATAGAAAATATTTGTTGATCTCTTTGTTCAGTCGATCTTGTGGAGACTGTGCTGATGAGACTAGCTAGCTGGATCTGTGCAATACCTTTCGCATGCTGGTGAGAGATTTCAAAGCATTTTGAGTTGAGAAGACATCCTTTTTTCTTGCGATTTGTCGTTCTCTCACAGATCTCACTTGTTTTTATATAGAAAGGCTTCCGCAAAATGAGTCATCCTTTTGAATAGCGCTTATTAGCGATTGTGTACACAAACCTTTTAGAGTATTGAGATTTTTAGCAACGAAATTAGGGTATTCGATAGTTATTGTATGCCACGTGTTTACGTTTCTTTAGAACTTGAGCTGGGATGATGTGTACGAACGAAAGATTCGTGTCCCATTTATCCCAAATATAAATGGTGAACTGGATGTCAGTAATTTCTCTGTGGAGTTCACTGGAATGTCACCACACTATTCGCCGGCCACAGTGCCAAATATCACGGAGCGCGTTTTTAGAGTAAGTATCAGGGTGCTTATGTATGGTTATATATGGTCACCATATCATGGTCATATATGGTCGAGCAAAAAGTGAATATATGGCTAATATATGGTTTTATAAAATAACAAATTAAAAACGCACACGCTGATTTGCTGAAAGTCGTGTTTCTATAACTCGATACCGATGGAAAACTGGATTTTTCCCGCCATTTTTATAAAATGAACCTTTGCTCACAAACAGCTAAAATAAGTCTTTGTAAGACGAACCTTTGCTCACAAACAGCTAAAATGTCCATAAATATGTTCTGTGACGCCAACAAGAAGATTGGATGATTTTCTTCACAGTTAAGAGCGTTTATGTTCATTTGAGCAGCCGACGACGCTGTCTGGCGTGAGTAAGGAGAATGTATATTTTCATCATTTTAATAAAAGAGTCTTATTCCTCATTTCCTCAGTGTTATTTTATAAAAGAAATAGAAAACATCTTTCCGTGTTCCCATGCGTTATAGAAACACTCGTGAAAGTTATAGGAGAACTCAAAATAGCGTGGAAACACTCGCCCCGCGGGCTCGTGTTCCCACTGCCATTTCTTGTTCTCCCAAACTTCCTGCACTCGTGTTTCTATAACTCTATGGAAGCACGGAAAATGTTTTCTATTTCTTAAATATATGGTCGAGCAAAAAGTGAATATAAAAGTGAATATATATTGAATATATTGGCGACCATAAAGTAAATGGTTTGAACCTAGGAGTATCATTAGAAGTATGAAGTTGATCGTCCAGGTTGTTGTAGTCTTAAAAAATGGGTATAATATGAAAAGGAGAAACGTCGCCATGAATATGTACTCTTACTTATTAAGTAGTTTTCGACACATTGAAGTTCTCTTATTTCTCCTTTTCATATTATATCCAGTTCTTTTGAGAACTTAGCAGCTTTCATATTTGAGAAAGACTTATATTGTTGGTGACTCACATTTCGACGACCCTCCCCACAAACAACCGTCTGCTACGCGCCTCAGCAGCGGTCATCTTCAGAGTCAAGTAAACACGCTTTACTGATCACCAACAATAGTCTTTCTCAAGACTATACAATAACCTTGACGATCAACTTCATACTTCTTAAAAAAAAACAACCTAAACTTAATTTTTTTAACGTCGATACCCGCAGGAAGTGGTTGCCCAATCGTCCAAGCCAGTGGCTCGTGTTGTAGAAGCGTTCGACGATTAACTTTCTAAGATCTATTAAGCTAAAGTTGATTTTACGGAGGGAAGAACCCGGAGGAGATCCCGGAGGAAAACCCTCGAAGCACAACTCCACTCATGAGTTCCAAGTTCGGACAGGCGGTCACCCATCCAATTATAGCTACCCTAGCTAACCCCATTTAACTTACTGTCCTCAGTGGCGAGAGGCAGCGCGCTAACAACACACGGCACCCGTGCTTCCAAAAATTGGCGACCATCTTGAAACCTACAAACGATCGTGCCAAAAACGACTCGACCTAATACCTCACGGTCACCTCCACTGCGACGACCTTCATACAGTATTTACGTGCCATGCATTGTACAACCCTTTTTCTTCATCATTGTTTTGATGAAAACCCACACCACAAGCCTCGTTGTCATGCAAATCCGCCATTTATGAAAACAGTCTATAGGAAGATTTATAAAGCCTTCATGTAGTTTTTATATTCGTCGTGACTTTATGGATCGTTAGAAGCAACACGATGTTTTCTGCTGTTTCTTATTTCCGCATTTCCTTTTGTTGTGTAGGGATATTCATATGTCGCGCCATCTATTATTTACGGAGAAACAACCAACTCGGACGACTGTCTCAAGCAAACTTACGAAAGTCGACCTTTGTCTGCTGCAATTATACAAGCTTCGTTTTTGGAGGTATGGAAGCTTGCGTTCGTTGTTGTTATTACTCGGGCTACAGGGGTAGCGCGAGTCTAGGTTTCGGCTTCATTTCTGTGTTTTTCTTATTTTTGGGCGCAACAAATTTGCATTTTTGCACAATTTACTTCCGGTGATTTCCGTCATTAATCTCCAGCAATTCCGCCAGCAATTTTCGCAAAGCTGCCACTGATCAACGATTTACTGGTCAATTTATATAAAGTAAGCACTTACAAAACCTACCAACATCTCGCCGAAAGGTGAAGCTGGTCCAAAAGAAATAACTCACCGTGGACGAAACGTCAACATGCACATGCGTTACAGTTTCACAGCCTATACTCGTTGCAAGGCATGCAAGCGAATTAAAGCGATTTCGTACTTTCCTTTTATTGTCAATGAATCGCAGTCGGAAAAGCATTTACGAGAGCTGTAAACCCGCAAACTATAGCAAAGATTCTCTCCAAGATGAGAGAAACACAGATGAGAGATCAATCATGAAGACGGAATTGACATTTATCGGAATTAATATTTATCATTATTGAAACTTTGTGTTTTTGTCCGATTTAAATGAATTCTATATCGAAATGATCACTTGAATTTGGCGAATCGAACGCTGTAGGTTTCGTCTACTTAAAATGTGAAGATCAGATGTTATATGAGAAAATGCGTTAGCGATTAAAGTGTCACAAACTCGTTTTTAAAATCAAAGGACATGGCTTCAAGATCTATTCGACGTTTACCCGATGATTTAACGCTTTTATGTCCATTAAACCGAAATAATTTCGTCAGTTTCGTACGAAACTAAACGTCAGTTTCGTACGCGTTTAAAAGAACACCAAAAGGCTGTTTTCTTTTCAAAAAAGGAAAATTCTGCTTTGTCGGAGCACGCGTGCGTAACCTACTACCATGCATAAGATTGCGTGGGAAAATTCCAAAATTATTACCACTAATCCGCGGTACCATCAGAGACGTTGTCTGGAGGCTTGGCATATCAATAGCGCCCACGCCCCATTGAATCGCGATGACGGTGGTCTATTACCAGAAGCTTATTTGCATCTTGTTAATAGATAACGTCATCATCTGTTCTATGAGGGAATAAATAGGGATCCTAACCTTTCAACGATCACCCCTGATGAAGACACTATAGATTGGAGTGTCGAAACGTTGGGTCATGGACAGTAACTTTTAAAGTTACGTTCAAAAAACGTTTTAAAGACAGAATAGCGTCAAACTATGTCTCACTTTATATATTGTTCATTTATTTAGTTTATTAATGCTTTGTAGGAGTCGCCATTTTTTCACAACTATATGGTTACCGATGAAGTCCTCGGAGACGGGAGCTTTTCCACGTGCAGGTACGACATGCATGAAAATATGGTGTTAAACTAAAGTGCTTCTCGATGAAATGCCTTCTTTTTATCAAATGAAATTATCTTAAATTTTTATACCATCATCTGGTATTCTGCCAAAGGCAGTTCCCTCACGGTGTTCCTCTCCATAACTCCCTATCTTCTGCGTCTCGCTTACTTCTAAAGCAACTTCTAGCATCCTTGATGTCATCCATCATTATTCTCTTTCTCCCTCTTGGTCGTTTTCCTTCTATTCTACCTTCAATCACGACGAAGGACCTTTCTGTTTTTGTTTGGTCTTTATTTTTGGTTAGGTTAGGTTAGGGTTAGCTACAGTTAGGGTTAGGTTTAGACTAGTTCTTGAAAATGGGAAGGACCTTTTGACTGACGTAGAAAATGGGCCACCATGTTTGGCTTCACTTTTTGCCTGGAACATTATCCTCCAGTTATATATAGCAAAGTGAAAAGGTGGTGAAATATAGCATAGTGAAACTGGCGAGATTTTAGGAATGAAATACTGACGTTTCGAGCGGAGCCCTTCATCAGAGTAAGATAAGAGTAAGTAGCCCTTCATCAGAGTAAGATAAGAGTAAGTAGCCCTTCATCAGAGTAAGATAAGAGTAAGTAGCCCTTCATCAGAGTAAGATAAGAGTAAGTAGCCCTTCATCAGAGTAAGAAGGAGTAAGTAGCCCTTCATCAGAGTAAGATAAGAGTAAGTAGCCCTTCATCAGAGTAAGATAAGAGTAAGTAGCCCTTCATCAGAGTAATATAAGAGTAAGTAGCATTTCATCAGAGTAAGATAAGAGTAAAGCCCTTCATCAGAGTAAGACAAGAGTAAGTAGCCCTTCATCAGAGTAAGATAAGAGTAAGGTAGCCCTTCATCAGAGTAAGATAAGAGTAAGTAGCCCTTCATCAGAGTAAGATAAGAGTAAGTAGCATTTCATCAGAGTAAGATAAGAGTAAGTAGCCCTTCATCAGAGTAAGAGAAGAGTAAGTAGCCCTTCATCAGAGTAAGATAAGAGTAAGTAGCCCTTCATCAGAGTAAGATAAGATAAGTAGCCCTTCATCAGAGTAAGATAAGAGTAAGTAGCCCTTCATCAGAGTAAGATAAGAGTAAGTAGCCCTTCATCAGAGTGAGATAAGAGTAAGTAGCCCTTCATCAGAGTAAGATAAGAGTAAGTAGCCCTTCATCAGAGTAAGATAAGAGTAAGTAGCCCTTCATCAGAGTAAGATAAGAGTAAGTAGCCCTTCATCAGAGTAAGATAAGAGTAAGTAGTCCTTCATCAGAGTAAGATAAGAGTAAGTAGTCCTTCATCAGAGTAAGATAAGATAAGTAGCCCTTCATCAGAGTAAGATAAGAGTAAGTAGCCCTTCATCAGAGTAAGATAAGAGTAAGTAGCCCTTCATCAGAGTAAGATAAGAGTAAGTAGCCCTTCATCAGAGTAAGATAAGAGTAAGTAGCCCTTCATCAGAGTAAGATAAGAGTAAGTAGCCCTTCATCAGAGTAAGATAAGAGTAAGTAGCCCTTCATCAGAGTGAGATAAGAGTAAGTAGCCCTTCATCAGAGTAAGATAAGAGTAAGTAGCCCTTCATCAGAGTAAGATAAGAGTATAAGTAGTCCTTCATCAGAGTAAGATAAGATAAGTAGCCCTTCATTAGAGTAAGATAAGAGTAAGTAGCTCTTCATCAGAGTGAGATAAGAGTAAGTAGCCCTTCATCAGAGTAAGATAAGAGTAAGTAGCCCTTCATCAGAGTAAGATAAGAGTAAGTAGCCCTTCATCAGAGTAAGATAAGAGTAAGTAGCGCTTCATCAGAGTGAGATAAGAGTAAGTAGCCCTTCATCAGAGTAAGATAAGAGTAAGTAGCCCTTCATCAGAGTAAGATAAGAGTAAGTAGCCCTTCATCAGAGTGAGATAAGAGTAGCGCTTCATCAGAGTAAGATAAGAGTAAGTAGCTCTTCATCAGAGTAAGATAAGAGTAAGTAGCCCTTCATCAGAGTAAGATAAGAGTAAGTAGCCCTTCATCAGAGTAAGATAAGAGTAAAGCCCTTCATCAGAGTAAGATAAGAGTAAGTAGCCCTTCATCAGAGTTACGCAGCTCTCTATTTTTCTACTTATAGTTACATATAGAGCTCACTGGGGGGGCCCCTCACTGATCTCGACTCATCCCCAAAACATATGGAGGATCCTAAACTACAAACTTTGCACACAACAAGATACTGTACGTCCGTTATTTCAACGAATTTTGAAATGAAACTTTGTACGATTACTGATTGGCATGATATCTAGTAACATTATTTAAAATAATCGCGAACTTATTTTTCATCAGAGAACCACTAAGCTTTAAATTTTTATTTTCCCGCAGAAAGTGCATCAATATGAAGACGGGCGTGCATTATGCCGTTAAGGTTATCAGTAAGAGGTAAGTAGGAGGGTGGGAGGCAGGCTTTATACAGTTGTCATTATAGAAGATGGGACAATTTGGTACACACTGTCAGTGCAGCTGCAGTAATGTGATAGCGAGCAGGGCCTATTTTATTGTGCAGTATTGCACACTTTGTGGAGTATGATTGAAAAGTGTGCAATATTGAATTTGAAAGTGTGTAGTATTGGAAATTTGAGGTTTTCAACTTTATAGGAAAGGTGTTGAAGTGTCTATCTCTCGTTTGGGGATTTTACATATTCGTAATATTTGGGTCCTCCTGAGCAAAATCATAATATATCTTGTGGCAGCCGAACATTTCGAATCGAAGTGATGTCATTAGCGTTCACACGATGACCACGTCTACTTTTTTCCCTTGCAGGCGTGACCGCACTCAAGAAATTCAATCTTTAAGACTATGTCAGGGCCATCCTAACATTGTAAATATACACGAAGTCTATCAAGATAGGGTGAGCTGCTTTTTATTTCTACTGCATGCACGTTTATACTCGCGGGGTAGTGGTGTGGCGCGGTCTGAGATTGTCACCGCGTGCTGAGATTGTATCTCGAATTGTATAATCAAGAGCAGATCTAGGAATTTTTTTGACCACGTCAAAATATTTATCACAGAAATTACCGTCAGCGTGCCTGCTATTGCGGACACCTGGCTATTACGGACACCTGGCTATTACGGACACCTGGCTATTACGGACGGCTATTACGGACACCTGGCTATTACGGACGGCTATTACGGACACCTGGCTATTACGGAGGTTTTACTGGAAATAACTGTTTCCGGACCCTCGTTATTATGGCATTACGGACACTTATTCCGTCCCAACAGAACAGTTTTATTGTTTTTGCTCTCGATAAAGCGGATACCTGCGATAGTTCAACAGCTTCACTGCTCAATAGAAGTACTATAGCGTTGGATGTGTATTTTAGTTCCAATTAAATGCACAAACTGTGAAGAATTTATCGCGACGCAATTTACTTTACGAACATACATAAAATTATATGCATTTTATATGCTCAAGTCTCGTGTTTTTCATCGCACCCCACTGCGGATTCTCGCTATTGCGAACACCAAACTACGCTCCTGAGAGTGTCCGTTATAATGGTGTGGAAGCCAAACTTCAAAGAGGCTAGCAATCTCGAACTGCGATTCATGTTGAGGGGGGCCTGAAGGTGCACAAATCCTTTGTTTTATGTTTATTAATATTTAAACAACATTATTTCAAATTTTAGTATATCCTGTACATCCCTAAAGCTTGGGGGATTTGAATAGTCTCCAGAGAAAAACGCGGTGTTGACAGGGGAGATTGGGGCTGACTTTACACACATTACAGGTCTTGATTTGTATAGGTCCTATACCGAGTCATGAATTTCAAATTCAAAATCTGGAATGAGCAGGCCTCGAATTTAGCGGCGGCCACTCAACCACAGTAATTAAGCTTTGTAATACGAAGTGTATGATTAGTAAAACTGACAATAAAACCTAAAATTCTGCTGAAATATCCGCAGTATTTAAATTCACCTGCTCTACAATAATCGGTTATTAATAAATTCGACAATCTCGCATTGTTACCAGAGTCTGCAATCCTTTTGGGTAGCGCCAAGCGCAGCCTGTACTTCAAGTAACCTTTTGTAACCTTGAACATTCTGTAGGACAAAAGGATCGCAGGCTCCGAAAACGAGATTGCTCAGTATTAAGAATTAGAACATAATTGTTGTTTGTATTATATGATTATAATTAGGTGATTTACGATACATGTAATTATACATAGTTTCGGTTTGCAGAGTTTTTATAGCAACTGAATAGCAATAGCAACTGAATGAACGTTTTAAATTTGAAATTGACTTTGATGCCCTGAATACTGGCCTTGATGCCTTGAAAAGTATGATAAGGTGCACCGTGCTTCAAATAGCAACTGAATGAAAGTTGAAACTGGCCTTGATGCCCTGTAAACTGGCCTTGATGCCCTGTAAACTGGCCTTGATGCCATGAAAAACATTGAAACATTCAAGGCCAAACTGGCCTTGCCTTTTCTTTTCCCAAATTCGAGGCCTGTATGAGTGTTCAAATAGCAGTGAATACAGAAAAAATTTCACTCAACAAGAAACTTACTCAACATAGACAAGTTACATGTTAGTATTTAGTCAATTCACAACAAAATTTTCCAAAACCTCTTGAGAACAATAGAAAATGGGTGTGGTACCTTTATAAATAACAAAAAAACCTCGTGGTCGGCCTTTCATTGAAATTCAAGACCTCGCGCTACGCGCTCGGTCTTGAATTTCAATGAAAGACCTCCCAGTCGGTTTTTATCCTATATATATACATATCCCGTGAATTTTTAATTATCTATTGAATTCAATTGCTCAGCCTTGTCCTGCTCACCACTCTTAAATCTCTACGTACAAAAACGTTCTTGCCCTAGAGAAAACGTTGGCAGAAAACCTTTTAAAACATTGATTTTCGCGATGAAAATGCACTCAAAGTTGCAGTTAAAACATTCTGTTATGTTAGTAACTTGGTATTCCTTCACTTCCTTTTGTAATTAAAACTACTCAAATTTCGTCCAAAACGACAAAATCTAATCGAAGTATCACGTCAGCCGTGCCATAATCAGAACCCGTGATGTCCCTAATTTTCTTCCGGTTATTTTATAATATATTTTATAATATATTTTATAATAGATATGTCTTCTTACAAGAAAAGGAGAATACGGCTAATTTATACCAATGATTATTCGGATTTTGAAGGATGTAAACAACAAATGAATTTCGTGACCCGAAAAAAGGCGGCCAGTGAAATTGTGAGCGTGAAATGCATCTTAGGGTCAAGTTAACTCCGATACCTGCAAATGTAGTGAAATACGCTTTTCTCATTGTCTAGCTGCATATGTATTTGGTGTTGGAGTATCTACAAGGCGGGGAGCTGTTTGACAGAATTCGCCTGAAGAAGAAATTCACTGAAGCTGAAGCAAGCTTTTTAATAAAGAAGATAGTTTCTGCCGTTTCGTACATGCACTCCAAGGGTGTTGTTCACAGGGACATTAAACCCGAGGTACAGGAAGTGATTTTATTGTTTTTGTGTGAAGGACTGGCAGTGGATGGAAAATGTTTAGAGACCTATTCTGATTGTAAGAGGCGTTTCTTTAAAGTGGTATTACGATCAAATTTTTACCTATCGATATTTTTACGTATTTATAAAGCAGAGCTGCAAAATATTAATCGGTCGAAACCGTTTTGCGATTCGACGGTGGCAAGTATTATTTTTTCTGACTCCGAATCTGGAGTTGTTCGATCATGTTCTTGACCAGCGTAAGGAAGTGACGTCATACTGTCGAAGACTCCATATGGCTTACTCTTCAAGTAAATCCATAGTGATCAAGGTCTTTTTTTCAAATTCGTCGTCTGAAAGGCTGGACATTTCATCTACTTCTCGAAGAAAACAAGAAAACTAGTAACCGCGACTGAAATTCAAGCGTAACATTGAGAGTCTGACGTCACAAACAATATTACCTTTGGAAATTGCGGGCTCACTTGGATCACGTTCTTAGTAATGGTGGCCTAAATAGTATCACTCAGAGCTCAAAATACTTACTTCACAACACCATTTTTAGGGTTTTTTTACATCGATAATCACTTTCGACCCTGAAATACCATTCTATGCTGAAGAAAATCTAAAAAAACGGGGGTGAATTTTCATCGTAGTGCCACTTTAGAGTTGAAGGGGAAAGTGTATGCGGCATTTGTACAGAGTGCGATGACTTATGGCTGGGAAACATGGGTAATTCGAGGTGAATTAAACACTTGATGGAACAGATAGAGATAGGATAGTTAGGTGGATGAGTGGTGTATCCCTTGACGGAGCACAGAACTACTGTATAATTAGGGAGAGAATGGGTATTGAGAGGATAGGTGAGGTCCTGCAGAGGAGAGGAAGATTGAGGTGGTTCGGGCATGTGTAAAGGAAGAACGATGACGACTGGGTGAAGAGATGTGTGAGGATGAGGTGGAAGGGTCGGCTCCGAGAGGACTACCAAAGATCACATGGAAGAAGACAGTGGATGAGAACATGTGGGTACTAGGGTTAAGCAGAACACATGCGATTACCGTACGTATTTCATATATGGAAGGTTCCATATGAAGAGCACATAATTGCCCTAACGAGCATATACATTGCCCTCGTATACCAGCCTCCTAGTTTAGTAAGCAGTAAATTATTGGATTGTAACCGACCCCAAAACAACAAAGATCCTAACCCCTACCTTACGAGTTTTCTAACCCTAACCCCCCGCCTAAATAAATAACCAGCTGTTGTGGTCTAGTGGTTGGTTCAAATCCCGGGCGGACCTCCACTCAGGGTCTTAAAAGATATCGAGGAGAAAGTGCTGCCTTTGCAATAATACCAGCAAATGGTAAGACTTTCGGGTCTTCTCGGATAACGACCTTAAATCGTAGCGAGCTTCACGACACGTCCCAACTCGAGACCTCACCCTGGACTCCCTTACTTGGAGTCCTTAATAAGTAGACTCATATGAGACTAAGCATGTGGGATTAGAAATTGACTGTTAAACGCATGCGCTCAGTAACATGTTAATCCCAACAATTGCGTACATACAGTGGGCTGGTACGAGGGTAACGTACATGTATATACTCGTTAGGGCAATGTATATGCTCTTCATATGGAACGTCCCACCTTCCATATATGGATGCGATGGAAGCAGAAGACATGGCAATCGCAAACTCCCACGTGAGCAGGGAATACTGCCTTAACTGCATTGTATTTTGTTTTATGTTAGAGAATCCCACTGAAAAAACACTAAGGTGATCCGCATGCGGTATCCTAAAAAATATTATTATTTTCAGAATTTACTGTTTGTCGACAACACAGAAGATGCGGAGATCAAAATTATCGATTTTGGTTTTGCCAAAGTGAAAGCGCTCAATCAACCGCTGCAGACCCCATGCTTCACTCTTCACTACGCCGCGCCTGAAGTCCTGGAACAGACTATACGAAGGAGTGGCTATGACGAGTCGTGTGACCTGTGGAGCCTGGGTGTGATACTGGTGAGCACTGTAGATGCAGTGAGCTCTATGGAGAACTGTATGTTCTGGTCTCTAAGGGGTCTTTCCAGTCTGACCGTATAAATGGAAAGCCCCCTAAGCCAATTCACAGTTCCCTTTAACATGTATATATTCCAACACTCTTTACCATAAATTCTTAGAATCTACAGTAAGTGGCCTGACGCTCACCGAGCGCTGAAATCCCTCAACGAGCGCCGATTCACTCACCTCACTAACAACTGGAGCGTTGAGAGAATTTACGGAACTTGAACTGTTTTTATCTGAACGTTTTCCCTTTCGTTTGTAGTACACCATGCTTTCCGGTCAAGTGCCGTTTCAGCGAAGTGGCAGCCCCAGTAATACAGCGGCAAATATCATGGAAAGAATTAAGTCGGGAGATTTTAAGTTTGAAGGACAGCAGTGGAGTGCGATATCACAGCAAGCCATGGACCTGATTAAAGGTGTGTTGTGTCCACTTTACTATCTTGATATTAGCTGAGGGTGTAAGACAGAAGAAAAAAATAATCTGCATTTACCTGTATTGGGAAATTATGGTAACACTCACAAGTCAACAAATGTTTAATAACACTTTGCCAAACTTACAAAGAAAACAAAAATATAGATAATAAAAACGGTTCAAAATAAATAAATAAAGAAAAAAATCAACATAACATAAAATAAACGGTTGGTAGGAATTGCAACAGGGGGCAGGATTTCAACAGGGGGAAACCAAATTCGCATATATAAGTTGCACTCCTAAGACAATTGACAACAAAATTAATAAATAAACTATAAATAAATGAAATGGATAAAAGTCATTCCTTCAAAAAGTTTAATAAAGCACGTTTAAATGAGTGCAGACTACGAGTAATCTCCTTCGCAGCCGTCAGTCGAGTTCGTTCTCGCTGGGTCTTACTACATCCCGGGCGTTCTTTGTCAGCGCCCGCGAGCACTCGTCTTCTGGACGATCCTTTTATTAGTATTAAGGAAACCCAACGCCAACACAACAAAAGATCCTAACCCTAACCCCCCTCCTAACAGGTTTTCTAACCCTAACCCCCCGCCTAATTAGTTTACTAACCCTAACCCGTTAGGCGGGGGGTTAGGGTTAGGATCTTTTGTTGTGTTGGGGTTGGGTTTCCTTAATACTAATAAAAGGATCGTCCAGAAGACGAGTGCTCGCGGGCGCTGACAAAGCACGCCCGGGATGTAGTAAGACCCGTTCTCACTCCCCTCATGGCGAGTAAGCGAGCCATTAGAACGTCTGCGAAGGAGGCTAGACTACCAATGGCCATTACTGAATTAGGTATGGAGGTCCAGTCACTAATATAACGCGGGTTAAAAAAAGAAAATTTAAAATAGTTAGTGTGAAAGGGCTTAGGTCGGATTTTGAAGTTGTGATTACTACGTGTACGTGAAGAACTTATCAAATCAAAATACTTATTTGGGTTAATGTAACAGTATCCGAAAATTTGAAAAAAGCGAAGTTGCGTGAAGGGAGCTGGGGGTTATTTTGGTTATTTATTAAAATAATAAATGTAATAATTTTCTGTAATAATTGTAATAATTTTCTGGGGGTGTATGCCCCCAGATCCCCTAGATGGTCACTGCTTCTCCGCGAGTGTACACATCGACTAATGTAAGTTGGTTAAGTTAGGTAGTTGCAGTTTGATGATTGTAAAGTTGTAAAGGTTTTGCTGTGCAAGCTGTGTTAAGTTGTCAATACTCAGAAAAACTCTGAGCTCCAGACAGGACTCGAACCCGCAACCTTCTGAATGCTAGACAGACGCTATACATAAGTCTGAGTATTTAACACAGCTTGCACAGTAAAACCTTTACAACTTTATAATGTAAGTTGCTTGCCTAATTATAATTATAGTCATCCCCTCGCAAGCGAGGGATCGATTTCTTACGAAAAATTTGAGAATTGAAATCGAGTAAATATTTGACTAGATTACGTTCAAAATCTACGTACGACAAAACGATCTACGTACAGAGACTACAAAAACACGGCGTGCGCGGTCTGGGCCCTGGGGACTCTAGGGGTGGGGGTGTAAAAAAGGCGGGCGAGAGGTTTTTGCGGAACGTATTTCTAGTTTTTCTTATAAACATGAATACATAAAAGCTTTCTTTTTACGTAACTTAATAGTTTTGAAGCTATATATCTTCTGCTATTTCTACGAAATTCAATGTTTACTGCGCGCAAGGAATTGTGGTTAAATGTACCAGTCGCCATCTTTTCGGTACCGTCAATGTTGGTATTTGTACTCTAGCCTGCGTGGCGGCGTTAGGGGAAAGCGACGAGGAATGAGAGTGAACGCCTGCACGAAAGACCCATGTTTTTGGATTTCCGCCCACATGAAGAACTGTCAAAAACAACCAATCAGCGACTAGCAAGACCAGCCGAATTGTGAAATATCCATGTCTGAAACTCCGTAAAAAGCTTGACTGCATCTGGTGGAAACAAGATTTATTTTGAAAATGTATTCAAGCAATCGTGTAGACAAAGAAGCACAGAGTTGATTCTGGTTGAGGCTTGTGAATCAAATATCACGCAGTGAAACATTATCCGAGCGGGTTTATAGGTCTTGCGGCAGAAAAATAACAAATTATTTTGAACTTTATAACTTTTTAAAAATCAGTATTAACACATGCAAAAGAAGGAGAAGGGTTCCACCGACCGATAATATTAATAGCCCTGATAGAATGAATCAACATCTGACTACCGAGCACCGTAACTCCAGAAAGGGATTTGGCCAATAAATTTCACAGGAAAACAACGTAGAAACCATCACTTGTACGTCTACCCAGAGAGTACTGTTGAAACACCTGAAGACAATGGCGAAATCACAATAATAGCTGCTTTCCCTGCCAACTGACAATCACGCACTCGCACGAACGTCTGGTAAATCTACTAAATGATCCATAATCAAACTCTTACCAAATCCAGCCAGCAGCTCCCTCGTTGCAACTTTTTGTTCCTGTTTTAATTTAAAGCTACGACCAGCAACGAACTGAAGATCGGTTAAAGGTTTCGAAAGAAAATCATCTACCAACACTGGTTTTTCTAAAGGCGCCATTTTTAAATGTTTATTTCCTGACAGGAAACCCCTGAATACTAAGTATTGAGTTAGCCAATCAGAATTTAGCGTTGGCTGGCGGCCGCAGAAATCCGAAAACATGGATCTTTCGTGCAGGCGTCCCCTCCCCTACCCCATTCGTCTTTCCGCTCTGCACGCAGGCTATTGGTATACTCATCACTTCTGAAGTCGACCGAAATTCGGAAGTCCGTTAATTTGACTGGATGTAGCCTGTACCTGTTTGTCTGAGTTTGTTTAATTCGCGCATTCTCAACAATGGCAAAGTGGTAATTTGGAATCCTTTGATAATCCTTTCGGTTTGTTTGTGGGAATTTTGGTTCTATAAATAGCAACCATTCACAACGCTATTCTATATAGTGATAACTAATTGCCAATTAATAATTGGGCAGATCGAATATCGGTACTCGTGGTATTCGTATTGGAAGTCGTAATCTCCCTAAAGGCCTAATTATTCGTTTTAGGACTTCTAACGGTTGACCCGAGCCAAAGGCTCACAATAACGCAAGTTCA
Organism: Chrysogorgia sp. JL179-B06; assembly: GCA_035772405.1. Classification (NCBI taxonomy): domain Eukaryota; kingdom Metazoa; phylum Cnidaria; class Anthozoa; order Scleralcyonacea; family Chrysogorgiidae; genus Chrysogorgia; species Chrysogorgia sp. JL179-B06. Next base: position 2,356,886 of record JAYKKM010000228.1, read on the forward strand.
CAATCACGAGTGGCTTGCAAGTAGAATAGATATACCAACAACGCCGCTCATGACGCCGGGTATCCTTGGACGGAGCAACAAGCGTACTTTTGTCGAGAGCGCACTCAGCGCCGCGTACGACGCTTTCCATAAAGCCACGAGGCAAGGCTTTGCGTTGATGGCCGTGGAACAGGCGCCTTTGGCCAAGCGACGGAAACAAAAGAAAACCTCGTCTCAAGATAGGCGGTCGACCACGTGCAGCTCAAGCAGTTCCAGCAGCGACATTAACGATAACAAAAGAATCCTCGAAGAGTCTCCTCTAGGTGAATTTTTTGAACCTCTTTAGAAACACGGTTGTGTGTGAGTGTGTGTGCTTGTATATATATATATACATAGAGAGAGAGGGGGGGGCGAGATCCAACTTATTATGCAGGTTGGTCCAATTTGAACGCGTTGGGGTACACGCACACGCCTTCCGGATGCGTCAAAGGTTAGGTTTTTATGTGGTCTGGAGCTGTCGCTTATCATAGGGCATTTCACCAACTATGCAGGATGAATCGATCGCGAACATATGGCTGAATGTTTCCATTTCACATATGAAATGAAAATAGCCAAATCCGCGAGCAGGCAGGCGTGGACAAGACCTTTCGCTATATACATTCGTATAGATACCATAGTTAATCGGGGTATGCAGTCTGGAAACTCAACGAAGCTCTTTGTTCTATGGTTTTATGCAATTCTGTGCATGGTGACGGTAACTCTTGAACACATTGTATGTTTAACATATTATATGTGTAGTACAGTATGTTTAAAGGACATTGGCAACAAAATTTAAGTTTGTCTAATATAAAAGAACTCGTAAAATGATAGAGTAACACCTTTTACAACTTTTCCGTATTTTACTTCGTTTTTGAAATATTTCTGTTTGTTTGATACGTAAATGAGATGGTCTCTGACGTCAGGTGCTGGTGTAGAGAATTTTCACATATTAAAATATTAGTTCAATCTTCAAGTTTGTTCCACAAATTTACTTGAAAATGTGCGTACAATCAGACCTCATGATAATGAACGTTGTAAACTTAGCAGTCACTGAGATATAATACATACTACCCAGATCTCATTTACAATATACATATCAAACAAACTGAAATATTTCAAAAACGAAGTAAAATACGGGAAAGTTGTAAAAGGTGTTACTCTATCATTTTACAAGTTCTTTAATATTAGACAAACTTAATTTTTGTTGCCAATGTCCTTTAACATATTGTATGTGTATTAACACATGGAATGTTTTTCAAAAAAACCCCGTTATGGTTCACTCGTGCAACCGTACTGCTAAAATATTAAAGTGTCTATCATCTCAAATACGATATTACTGCATGGTATAGATTCAACATGAAGTAAATATTAGTTGAATGTCCAAATGTTTCATGATTTGAGTTTTGCGTTGATGTTCTATAAAGGTTAGGGGACACGAGGCGACAAATCGACAAAATGTTGTCCCCGCGACAAGATTTCGCATGGTTCATACGACGGGATTTGTCGCTGCAACATGTCCCCGCGAGACACGTCCCCACGATTTGTCGCTTCGTGTGTCCCAAGCACAAGATCAATACGAAAACAAAGCATGTTTTCTCCTCTGGGACTTGTGAAGACAAAATAACGAGAATTTTTGGGAAGGATGGTTTGGAAGGTCCACAAAATTCATTGTTCTATGTTGTTGTTCACTTTCATGGTCACTGAACGTATTGTATTTTCTGTATAATGAAGCAGTCATCCAATAACAATTACGTTCGCGGATTTAATTAGTGTAGTCCTTCGTCGTCACGTGTTGTGAGTCCTTCGTCGTCACGTGTCCATAGAATTTCCTTTCTCCAACCAATAACAAACACTTTCTCCAATACAATAACATGATCATTGCATCATCTTTGAAGACAATGGAGCTTCCAAACCATCCCCTCTACTAACTATGGTTCTCATGCTTATGTGTCGACTTTATGCCGCAGGCTTCACTTCATTCCTTTGTTTTGCCTTTTGTTTTGTCCTTATGCTTATGTTCAAGTGAAACTAAGCAGGCTTAAAGTTCTGTGGCTCTAATGACTGTGACGTCAACCCAGTAATTTGGCTTTCATTTCTGCGTTCCGTGTGATAGACTGGTTGAGGATTTGAGTGGAAAAATTGATAAAATCCCTAGTAGTATAGCGTTCAAGTATACCATCAACGTTCGAATTAGGTAGTAGTATAGTATTCAAGTATGCCATCAACGTTCGAATTAGGTAGTAGTATAGTATTCAAGTATGCCATCAACGTTCGAATTAGGTAATAGTATAGTATTCAAGTATACCATCAACGTTCGAATTAGGTAATAGTATAGTATTCAAGTATACCATCAACGTTCGAATTAGGTAATAGTATAGTATTCAAGTATACCATCAACGTTCGAATTAGGTCAAATTGCTCCAGCTGCAAATATTGTATCCGAAATGTGACTGATATCGTCATAGAACATAAAAAGCTCATATATAATATTTTGGCATTCAAATATTCACTTCATGGAGAATCTATGTCAGTAATATAGTATTTGGGATGATATGTACTTTAATAAAAGTAAAACAAAAGATTTGTGCACGATAAGGGCCCTTCCTACATAGCAACAGAATTGTTACTGCACAGCTCAATTGTTCCTATATCTTTGAAGTTTGTTGAGTTTCCAGACCATACCTCTATTGATTATGCAGACACACATGCGTACCCACATAGCAGTAACAATTTGCGAAATTTGCTAGATTAGTGCATGTTAAACTGTACTGATGTTTGAGAAAGGATGCATATACAGTATATGGTAATAGGCTTAAGTCTATTAAAAGGTGTATGAAAAAATAAGTTTTGAAATAACTATTGAAATTATAGAGATTGGCCTTTATACAGCTCTCATATCTCACTTCGCTCCTGAGATATTCAGATTTGTTTGCTATGTAAATAACAGCGCTCGAAATCATGGGGGGTCAGCGGTCACTGACCGCTGATTGGTAGATACTTCATGTATGGCTAAAGCTGGTTACTTCATGTAAGCTTATCCCCAACACAACTGTAGACCTCTTTCATAATGGCGCCCAAATTAAATATTCTTTTATATTCATTTAAATTAGCCTTTCTGACCTCGTTCGTGTGTCTGTAATTCCAAAGAATCGTCGCTTTGTGACGAGGCCAGATAGGCTAATTTGCATGCATATAAAAGAATATTTAAACTGGCCGCCATTATGAAAGAGGTCTATAATCCTAACTATAATCCTAACCACGATTTTGTCCAAAACCATTTTGTGATCCTAACATGAAGTAGCAACCCGCTGATTTTCATGATTAGATCGCCAGAGGCAGGTCAGCATGACCGATCAAATTATTTTGGTCAAATTATTTCTACCAGTGAACTCATTTTCTTTTACCTTGTAAACGTTGTTTATATCATTAATTTATGCAGTAAAGTCAGTAAATGGCTTTAACAGGTGGCGCCTTAAAAAGGTTTCAAAAGGCCGCTTAGAATTATTGGTTAAACAAGGAAACAAGAACCTGAAAATCAGTATATTTTATTTGAGGCCAAGTTGTCGCACCGCAGACCTTTGTGTACTGAATAAAGAATATTTTTGTTTTTAATGCACAAATTAAAGAAAAAATAGTTGACCATCCAAATTTTAGATCTGACCGCCTGAATTTACGTCTGATCGGTTCATGCTGACCGCCGACTTTGCCTTATTTCGAGCGCTGAAATAACACCACTGCGTACGTCACACTGTACAATGACTTATTGGGGCTACCTGTGGTAGCCGAGTCTAGGTTTCGGTGCGTTTCCTGTATTTTTATTAAATTAAATTACTTGAACCTCTGCCTTTTTAGTGTCATGGGTATATACGGTATGCATACATGCATGTACTGATGTACAGTTTCAATTGACTTCGTTTATTAACCTCAATTATATTCCTTATTTTATTGAAGTCATTATGCAGTGTGACGTACTGTATGCAGTGGTGTCATGTACATAACAAACAAATCTCAAGAGCGAAGTGCATAGTTATAGGAGAGCTGTAAATGCCAATCTTTGTAATTTGAAAAGTTCTTTCAAATAAGAGAGTTTCTTTCATATAACCTTTAAAGTACAAATGAATCGAAAATTAAGTTTGTCTTATTTGAAAGAACTCTTAAAACAATAGATAGATAGATAGAAAACTTTATTTAAACACGCTGACCTCGTCAACCGTAGCTGATTTCCACGAGCTGGGGCGTGTATAATAGAAGAATAATACATGAGGAATAACAATTTACAGCTCTTCCATATGTAACTTACTTCTTGAGATATTTAGACTAAGGTGATATCTATGCCGTAGGAAGTTGTACACAACATTGGAAAATCCTGTATATCTTAAAGATTACTGAACGAAATCACTCGAAGCTTGTCTTTAATGTTTTGTTTCATGAACTGTAGCAATTACAAAGTTTTGAGTGATTTCTGTAATAATATTGGAAAGATATATACATGATTTTCCAATGTTGTCTTGCTACGTCATAGATAAGCTCATTTGAATATCACACAAGTCTAAATATCTCGAGAACTGAGTGAAATATGGAAGAGTTGTAAGTTGTTATTCCTCGTTGTTTTAAGAGTTCTTTCAAATAAGATAAATCTAATCAGTTTTCGATTCATTTGAACTTTAAAGGGAAAATACAAATGAAGTTCATGTGAAAGATCTTACTGACTTAACGTGGTGTTACACTATAGGCAATGTTTCATACAACTTGTCTCGCAATGGCTTAATCTACAACGTTACAGTTGCATGAAAGGAGGTGTTACCCTAGGCAACGTTTCGTGCAACTTTACTCGCAAACTTTCGCCATCTTTGTGTTTGTGACAAGTATGCATGAGTCCCAAAGAGGAAAATTGCGAGACAGCAACGCTGAAAATAGTTACAGTAAAATCCCGCGTATAAGAACCTACTATTTTCCAGGTCAGGGTGAATAGGTTCTTACATATTTGATGCATAAGACAAAATAAGCCTGTTTAGGTTCTTAAATAGGTTCTTATTTTTTCAAAGAGTGGTGCAGGTCATGAAATTTTAAATACAATTTAAATTATTTTACATCAGTTTCTATGCAGTACTGTACTGCTTAACACTGACATACTACTATAAGTAGAAGTTGAAAGTATAAGTGCTGTTTCATGTAAAGTCTGAAACACTTTCATGAAAGTAAATTTTGCAGTCTAGGAGTTTAATACCCTGAAACACATTTATCTGGAACTGTATAAATCACTGCCAAGCCTTCAGTCTTATTTCTCATTCCATAACTATTACATGCCTACCAAATAAGAACCTTTTCCAAATTTCAGGCTGAATTGGTTCTTATAAAAATGGGTGTCTAAATGGCAAATTTCAGGCTGTAGGTTCTTAATCCATGCACTAGGTTCTTATACGTGGGATTTTACTGTACTGCAATTATTGCAGAAAGTTGAACTAGATTCTATACTTTGTGCAACGTTTGCAGCAACTTGCGTCGCAACAATTTTCGCCGTTTGCAAGGCATGTTACACTATATGCAATGGTTTGTGCAACTTGGCTCGCATGCAACGCAATTGCGAGACAAGTTGCAAGAACAATTGCATAGCTTGTAACAGTGCCTTTAGTTTATTACCAAAGTTTCAGCATTCCTATCAATTTAGCTAGGAATTAAGATATGGCCAATTTGCCTCCAAATATTGATAGCTAGTATTGTCTTATAAAGTAATGTTATTACAAAATTTGGAGTATATATTGTAGGTTTCGCGATTCGAATTGAATATGTTACAACATTTTTAGAACAACGCTGTATATTTACATAATTTCATTTTAGCACACAATGTTGAATAATATAATTATTCTAAATAAATAATTCTAATCAATCTAGTACCCAAGGTTTTATGAGTTTTACAAGGCTAATAGGGATAGGACTCAAAAGGACATTCCCATTTTTTTTAAGAACTAGAATTTGGAGTTAAATGGTTGAGACACTTCAGAGAGTTTTGTGTTAAAAATTATTTCATAATCCCCCCTTCCCCCCATTCAATGTTGTGCACCTATTATTGTACCTGTGTCCAGTAAAATATACTTGGTCAACATTGATGTGGGGGAGGGAGGGGGTTGTCAAACTCGGAAGGTCGATTGCTAAGCGCATTGGGACTAGCTATGATTGGGTGTCAATCGACATTGTCCGGTACAAATTTTCCATTTCTAGAGATTTGACAGTTACAATATTAATTCTGTCAGTCATTTTGTCCGATGCTCATCTTGTCCGAAGATTAACTCAACTTTTTGAATGTGTTACAACACAAAATCTAAAGCAGAGTCCATTCACAATCTCAATGAGAGACATTACGCTAATTTTTGAGACATTGCGCTAAGTTTGGAGACATTAAGCTTGGGAGACGTTACGCTAAGTTTTAAGACATTGCGCTAAGTTATGAGACGATACACTAAGTTTGGAGACGTTACGCTAAGTTTTGAGATGTTACACTAAGTTGTACCATGACAGCATACAAATTTTTGTATGTCCGTTACAAATTCATTTGTGCTGGTCATTCTGACAGCAATCGACCTATTTCATAATGGCTGTCATTTTAAATATTTTATGTGCATCTAAATTTAGCTCTATATGAATAAAGCCTATAGTGAAGCTTCGCACAAATTCCAAAGTGACATCCCGCTCAAGGGCGACGGAACAGTTTAAATATGGGGGGGAGGCCCAATAATCGAGGGCCGTAAGGCACGAGACATCTAGGGGGTCCGGTGGCACGCGCCCCAGAAAAATTTTGAATTAGCGAGGCTCAAAAACAGAATTTCCTGCGTTTTGTGGCCAGTTTTCAGGGAAATATAAGTTGAAAAAATAACAAAAATGAAAAAATTTACAATCTACGTAGATTATAAATACACAAGCTTTCATATGTGCACAGCTTTTCTTATGGATTATTATGGATGTTTTAATCGTTTTTAATAAAATCTTCCTATAATGTATATTAATCTTTCTTCACAAATGTACCCTTAATTCGTCCTGAACATTAGTTTTTAGTCATGTCATTAGGACAGGCGTGTCTCTCGCGAGTGTACTCATAAATTATGATGGGGGTGGCTGCCCCCCGTTTCCACTGCCCTTGATCCCAACTGATTTAATTGTAAATAAAGCATTGTGACGTATGACTAGAAATTGGGGATTCATAGGTTTAGAATTCAGGATATGAAACTTCAGTCCAGTGTTCGCCAGTAACGAAGTATATTTTTCAACAAATACTTTTTACTTGTAACGAAGTAAAATTTTTATAAAATAATTACTTTTTAACTTCGTTATTTTTTGTTTTATCGGCAAAGTATAAAAAGAAATTCGGAACGCGCGGAGTCGCGAAATACTCGGTCCACTCGCGAAATACTCGGTCCACTCGCGAAATACTCGGTCCACTCTATCCACTCTATCCTGGAGATCTAGAGTGGAGAAATCGCGGGCGGAAATGGTTTTGCATGTGTACGTGATTGGCACCTGTTGAGTTAGCGCCGCAAACAGCGCCCAGATTAAAGTACAGTACCAGATTATTAAAAATTAAACCAGTTCGTAATATCGACTGCGCATCAAAATGACGTGTTCTGCGTCGGGATAAAACTTATTTCAATTCATAACATCAGGCTAAAACCACAATAGACATTTGCATTTCTATTTACACTTGGAAATTCGTTATACTGAATTCCCCAGCCTGATTAGCAGAACGCGTCATCATACCCAGGCTTTTCACCTGCCTCCGGTGAGGTGGGTGAAAAGCCTGGGTACAATGACAACTGATGATCCATGCACAATTATTTCCATTCCCCCATCATGCAAGCCCTCGTAAATTGCAATTGGATTTTATTTCGGTGTTGAATGTTATCTATCATCTTGTAATCTAACTCTATATTAAATGGGACTTGCAGCTTATTATTTCAATACAGGTACAATAAATTGTTTGCTACTCAAGCTTTAATGCAAATACAGAAAATAAATAGATACAGATAAGCAGATTGTACAACCAAATAGGTTACGGCAGACAATTTACAGTAAAATGTCAATGAGGGAAGCCAATAGACCAATTGAAAATATGGCTGCAATGTCATGAAAACAAGGCTTTTCAGTGGTTACCATTGCTAGGACCCGAATCACGATTGATTGGCTGTTGTTTTTGATCCAATCAACTAACATGATTCGGGTCCTAGCAAGGGTAACCACCAAAAAGCCTTGTTTTCATGACATCGCCACCATATTTGCGATCGGTCTTTGCGATCGGTCTATTACAATATGGTCTACAAAATAATAGGTAATTGTAGCCATTTCAAATTCCTGTGTTGGTTGCAACTTGCAATGTACAGCATAACCATGTTGTTCATTCATAGTTCATTTGATAATTCAGTCGAAGCTTACAAGAATTGGCTTGTGTCCAGTGGCCTTGACAAACTTATCCAGGTCATCCGGAGCCAGGCCTGTCGACGCAGAGTTGACCATCGGGTGAAAATAACATCGTTCATGCCCCCCGTCGAAAAAATTCGCGTCCATAATAACCTTGATGTCGCCTCCTGTATCGTTGAATAAAGCCAGGGGGGTGACGCAACCTTGGCTCACTCCAAGTTTCTCGATCAGCACGGACTCATCCGCAAACCGCAAGCCTCCAGGAGCACCGACTTTCTTAGAGAGGTCCTTAAGATTGACATCGCGGTCGTGTAGCGTACTCAGGAGCCACAGGCATTTTTTCTTGTCCCGTAGAAAGAGATTTTTGCCCACAACTCCGCTGATGTCTTTCAAATGTTCCATCATCGCTTCCACGGTAAATACTTCGGCGTGCTCGACCGTCACAGTGGAGATTTCCAGCTTTTCGAGGTATGCCATTAATTCTTTACGACCGCCAAGCATTTTTAAAACGGATAGACACTTCGAACAAAGAAACAAAGTGTAGCACAGGTCGCCCAAGCTAATTGGGAGCCAATAATGTTAAACCAAATAAATTCCCATCAAAACACCATACGAATGCATACGAGTTAACTGGCTGTTCATTTGATACTTGCATACTTATTTTTATGCTTATTTTGACTCTGGTCTATGATTAGGATTTAGGAATAAGTTCGGGTAAGAATTAGCCTTAGGCCAATCATCGTGCTTCGCATTGCGTAATGACCGGAAAGTTACTTCGTAACTGAGACTGCAATGTGCGATGAACAGCGGATTTCCCAGAAACAACATGGCGAAAACGTGGCTACTTTGAATCGTGTTTGAATATATGATGCATATGTGCAAACCTTTCTGTACAAGTTTGCAAAAATATGATTTATTCTAATGTTTCTTTGGCACTGAAGTCGGGGCTAAAGGTACCTTTTTAAAATAATGAAATAAGGTTGCCTTAAATTTTACTAATTTGTGCTTATTTGTTCTCAATTTCTACTAGATACAAAAGTTGGCTCTTCGACCTCACTAATTTTAGTTGACAGTTCAGTTATAGTTATTATATCAAATTCACGACATTAAAGTTCATAAATATATATGAATTTGTTTTGCAGCGTTGCAAGTTCTTGTTCTTGGTAAATCCAGGGAACCAGAAAGTGTTTCTTGCCAAGTCAAGCACGTCATATAAATTCCTTGAAAGGTGGATAACAACTGAAAACGGGTATTTCCCATGTCGTGTAAGTATAGTACATCTGTACAAAATCTGTACATGTATCTGTAAACCAAGATAATTTAAATTAATTAATATAATTAATTCCAAATGTCTACCAAATGTTTGAATATATTAAAAAGTTAAAAAATTGATTGCTGAACATTGGAGTATTTATTTCAGGTTATAATCTCAAACTTGTTATGTTTCTGTGTAATGTTTCACGTTTAGCATTCAGTTTTTTGTGGCAACTTTGGCCGTCGATCAAAACCAAATGTTGGAATATACAAAGTCTTTCTATCCCAAGTAAATTTTGGCAGCCACAGGTCAAAACCTGTCAAAACCAGGTCAAAACCAGGTCAAAACCACATTGGTAGGCAGACGTCATTCAACAAGGAACCAGTACAGGTAGATAATCATACGTAATCTTACAAATAAACTACCTGTATCGTAAAATGACATTTTTATTTATGTATATTATGTAAAGTCTGTACTACCAATACTGTTTATCAAGAAGGTTGATATGCCAGAATTGCCGATGTATCGTGAGACTACTGCTGTGCATAATGTTGTGAATACAAATATAATGCAAACATTTTTGGTATTCTAGAAAACTTCAGAAATCTTTATTGATTATTCTGTCACTATTGAGGAACTAGCAAGCCATGCTGGGGTAGGATCTGGTAAGAGAAATATGGATGGAGGCTGGAATGGATAGGGTGGATAGATGAAGGAAGGGAAGGAAGGACGGACAGAACCAAGGGAGGGAGGGAGGGAGTGAGGGAGGGAGGAAGGAAGGAAGGGTCGAACCAAGAATGGAACCAAGGAAGGAACAAACGAATAGAGGAAAGGAAAGGAAGAAATAGAGGAAAGCAAGGAATGGAGGAAAGGAAGGAATAGAGGAAAGAAAGGAATAGAGGAAAGGAAGAAATGGAGGAAAGGAAGGAATGGAGGAAAGGAAGGAATGACGGAAAGGAATGGAGGAAAGAAAAGAATGGAGGAAAGAAAAGAATGGAGGAAAGAAAGGAGTGGAGGAAAAGAAAGAATTGAGGAAAGAAAGGAATGGAGGAAAGGAAGATATGGAGGAAAGGAAGGAATGGAGGAAAGGAAGGAATGGAGGAAAAGAAAGGAATGGAGGAAAAGAAAGAATAGAGGAAAGGAAGAAATGGAGGAAAGGAAGAAATGGAGAAAAGGAAGGAATGGAGGAAAGGAAGAAATGGAGGAAAGGAAGGAATGGAGGAAAAGAAGGAATGTAGGAAAGGAAGGAATGGAGGAAAGGAAGGAATGGAGGAAAGGAAGGAATGGAGGAAAGGAAGGAATAGAGGAAAGGAAGGAATGGAGGAAAGGAAGGAATAGAGGAAAAGAAGGAATGTAGGAAAGGAAGGAATGGAGGAAAGGAAGGAATGGAGGAAAGGAAGGAATGGAGGAAAGGAAGGAATAGAGGAAAGGAAGGAATGGAGGAAAGGAAGGAATGGAGGAAAGGAAGGAATAGAGGAAAGGAAGGAATGGAGGAAAGGAAGGAATAGAGGAAAGGAAGGAATGGAGGAAAGGAAGGAACGGAAGAAAAAGGCTGGGAGGGTAACGGAACGAGCAGACGACAGACCAGACCGTCTATATTCATTTCCTTGCTAAACCCGCTTACTGTACCTTAGATCAAATTGTGCAACTTGCCAGAGATGCTGGAGAAGCAGTGGACCGGGGCACTAAGACAAGTATGTAAATAACACTCACTGAACTTTATTCTGGCCTTTTATGACATGGCTTTTGGTCAATCTTCATACATGTGCAGTATATATGTAACTTAGTAAATCGACATATTTTTTTAACTTTCACTCCAGTTCTGAAACCCGAGATCGTTGAGCTTCTTTTGTTGGAGTATGGATTGACTGCAAAATATCTCGACAAAGTGTATGATATATCACCCAGGTAATGCAACTTGGTTTTAAAGCCCAATATGGGCCTGGCTTAGCTAATTTGTTTTCAGTTATGTGCCCAAAATAATACACACTGATTGGTTGCTATCAGGTTTTGGCAGGAAAATGTCAGAGTTGATTTGATAATAATGATAATAATGATAATAATAATAATAATAATAGTCTTTTTTAATAAATGCTCCAAACAAACGTTAAAGTTTACATGAGTATAGAATATAAAATATTAAGTTAGAAAGTTAAATGTCCATCTAATATATATAGCACACTTAATACATATGTATGTATATAATTACTATTAAAATGTGTAAAGTCTCCTATTAATAAAACACTTCTTAAATCTCTCTGTATTAACAATAATAATAATAATAATAATAATAATAATAATAATAATAAAAATAATAACTTTATTCAATAAAATCTCAATTACATCTGAAATTAATTAAAAATTAGATAATACTATATTTTACAAATTAATGACAATTTATTACATAGCAATAATAATAATAATATAAGGAAAGGAAGATAATAGTGAAAATAAGTAAATAATAAAAATAAAAAAAGTTACATATCAAGTAACTTTATTCTTTGTTTCTTCAAACTATTCTGGCCGCCACATTCTCTGAGGTAATGTCATTGTCTAAGGTAATATTTGCAGTTCTTTTTCTTGCTCTGGTTCCTCTAAGGCATAGGAGAGCTGAACGTACTAAGGCGAAAGAGACTTTCGCTCTCAACCAAGACATTGTGCTGGCATAGTCTTCTCCCTTCTTAATGGCAAGTAATTCAGCAAGTCTACTATGGTATTTCTTGCATTCATCAGCCATTCCACCTGTCGTGGTAAATACTAGCGGGGTGAAAGTACCTTGTTCTATCTCCATCACTCTGCTTGCGTATTGGCGCTTCTTCTCATTTTCATGTTGCCGGTAGATTTGCTTGGGACTGAGATCTTTATAAGACTCTGCGTTTGGGTGACAAACCCGAACATCAAAAAACGCAGATCTTTGCCTCTCCCAGAAGCCTCGAGCGTGAACATCTAAACGAGCATCAAGGGCTCTGTTGGCGCCTCTGTTTAAGCCTTCTCCAGTGATATCCTGTAGGACTGGTTCTATTTCAATATCATTACACACCATGCTCAACAGCTCGGCTTCCAAATCACGAAGCTCATTATGGCGTTGAATTATGAAGCCGCCTCGCCGGCAGACCATAGCATGGTCCACATTGAACAGGTCCCCACATACACACACTGTTGGAGTATCAGTGATTTCCCAATCATATCTTAACTTTATCGCGTCCTTGAATTCTCTCTTATTCAGATTGAAATTCAGGTCTTCGATGGGGATTACTGTTAACCAATTAGATGCTCCTTTTTCCGTGGCCAGCTCGACAGCTCATTTGGTTCTTGATGGTAGGGAACTCTTCACTTGTTGTAGCCTTCCATTCAAACATTTATCCTTCTCTTTCCGTGCGTTTAGTTGTAATGTCATTATTTCAGACGCATCCGGAGGCTGGTGTACCTGCTCCACAATTTTCTCTACCAGGGGGGCTGTGACATTGACAGCAGCCTCGTATTCAAAGGATGCAGTTCTCATTGGATCTGTAAGCCCAAGCCCCCCCCCCCCCCCCCCATGCGCACAGGGAGCGCGAGGAGGTCGCGCTCAACTTCCGTGACTACATGATCCCCCGTGATAGCTGGTATTAAAGCATCAGTTATCGCGTGCTCCAATGGCTCCAGTAGGTCGGTAATATCGGGTAATGTCCTTACGAAATATGTCCAACGATGCCGTAAACCAAAGGTAAAGGCTGCATAACTCGCTTGAGGTTGTGATGTGGCGAACTCTGCAAGTTTGGTGACCTGATTTACCCAGTCCTCTACTTTCTCGCCAACATATTCTTCGAGATACGATCTTGATCCGAGAGCTGCACCTAGATGCTTGTGACCCTCCGTGGTGATGTTAATTGCTGTCTCGCAGAAGACCACCTTGGCAGCGTCCTCTTTCTCGGGTTTAAAGACCAACCAACACGTTTTCGCATTAGGAAAATATCCTAGCGCTGGACCATTCTCTGACAGTTCATCCCACCATTTCTTCACATCCTTTAGCGAGCCGCTTCCAGTTGCGTCATCAGCAAACCAGCATTGTTTAGCTTTGCTTGAGATGTGTAAAAGCGTTATCAGTGGCTGAAGACTGATGGCGTGTAGGCTCATAGCGATAGGATCGCCCTGTGTGGTGCCCTCTACTGATCTCAGTTCTTCTCCGCCTGTAACGAAGAGTCTCGCAGGTTGTCTATAGGTGTTGATCGCGTAGGTCGCTATTGCTGGACATAGCACTCTGGTATTGTGTAGCGCAGCAGCTCTGTTCAGAGCATTAAATGCGTTGGAGGCATCGATGAGTAGAACAGCATCTGTTTCATCGGCGTCAAATACATTGCGCATTGCATGAATTGCTGCCTCACTTGCGTCGACGACATCAGGTTTTGTTACTCTCATCACACATTTCCCAATTATCCTCCGTATTACCTCTCCAACCCCGATCGGCCGAACCGCGCCCTCTCCTTTGTCGAGTGGAATTAGTCGATTTGCCAATATTACCTCGATACTTCGAGGATCAATCAGTTCAGTGCATAAACGTCTGGTCATTGTAGCTATCGCTGCGCACAGGTCTGTTTCGGATTTCTTGAAGGATTTGCATGCAAGCATTCTCCTGAAGCCATCGGCATCTACACCCGAAGGCCCTCCAGAGCCTTTAGTCCTCAACGCGGCGTCTCGGACCATCTCTCCATTGATCGGCAGGAAGATTACATCTGGGACGTTTTCAATTGGCCCGAAGAGTAGAGATCCCGGGTGGGCTTCCTGTGCCGTAGGGTGTTTTTCCCTAAGCTGTCTCATGACGTTGTCACTTAGGGGCAGGACGCCCCCGCCGTCGTTATCACTGAGGTAGCGTAAAGCCGAATGAATTTGGCCTTTCATGACTAGGTTTGCAAACACTTTTGCTTTATCAGGTGGAACAGTTCTCCGGGAGCTTTTGATACGCCTTTGGATCATTCGCCCTTCACGCAGCAAAATATCTATTTCGCCCTCTTCCCATAGTGCCAACCGCTTAGCCAAACATTCTTTGTGTTCCTTCGCCTTGGATTTCTTACTTGGTTTCTGTAGACATAACGCCAGAAGTACAATGGCTGCTTTTAAAGCACAGTGTTGCATTTCTGATCCATTGTTCCAATCATTTATGTGTTTTGTTAATTTGTCAATGAAATTTTTCCCCATTTTTCCATAGGGGACAAGAAAAGCGTTTTTCCGCCATTTCGTGATTTCATTGTATGCATTGTCAATGGTCGACGTGCTGACCGTTATTGTTCTTCCATCACTATGTCGGCCCCAAATAAATGTAGATGGTGCGTTGTTGGCTTTGTATTCAGGCAAGTTTCCTGGCACATCGTCTAACGCATTTTCAGAGGTTGAGTGATCACGCTCCAGAACTAATGACTCCCCTGGGAGTTGTACTGCAGACGTATGCAAATCTAGGCCTTGTGTCGGGTGATTATCATTCTGGCTTTGCTGGTCAATATTATTTTGATTTCGATTCCGATTCTCGTCGATATCTTCGGTAGAAGTCATATTATTTACAATATTTGACATCGGCTGAATCCTGTCCGAGTTCACCGTTGAATTCCGTTGAGTTTTTGCTAGCCTTGAAGCTTGATCTCGCAGATTTTGTCGTTTAAGACCAAGGTGACCGTATCCTTTCTCGTTCCATAGGTCGTTCATAACCTCAATGTAACCTTTCTTCCTGTCGTTGTTATTACAAGGGACATTATTGAGTGTAGTCAGCTCCTGTGCTTTTCGTTTGCATTCTAGCACATCAATGTTCATTTGTTCCGTCCATTTCATCTTTTTGGGTTTCTTTGACATCGTGTAAATTTGTATCTTGTGTAGTTGCCCGTTATGATATTTCCTCGTAGTTTCGTAATTTAAGCCACTAGTCTTGATGATTTCTCCATTGTGACTCAGTAAGTAAATATCTTCAGACAGAAGGCGGCGGACAGAAGTAGAAAAATTTAATTAAACTTTTAAAACGGGGAGCGAACTCAAACACGTCCGCTTCAAAGGCTATAATAATAATAATAATAATAATAATAATAATAATAGTAATAATAATAATAATAATATATTATGTAACTATGAGCCTTAGCATATGGCCAAAGCCTACTGCTAAGTTTAAATACATAGTGTACAAATACAAATGGATGGCTGTCTGATATAGAGATTGAAGAAATAAAAAGAAACATCAGATCAGAAGAGGCAAGGGTTGACTTAAACGAGGAAAGGGAAGCGACGACATATGGAAACTATGAGGAAGAAGAGGGGCGGCTGCCGGTGAGGAAGATAGGTATGCTGAAAATACCAGCCAGTTCGACCATATACAGTAGCTGAAAAGATGCGAGATGAAGGGCTGAGTGAGGATAAGATTTCCATTTTACAAATGATCCTAGATGAGTTGGAGAAGGAAGAACTCCAGAAACCTTTTAACCTAAGGAATGTGGAAAGATCAATGCTAAAAAGAGCGGTGAGGGAGGTTAACGAGGTGATTGGGTTCATGCCCATACAGTCTATAAGTGAATCAAATAGGTTACTGATCGCTGGAGCAAATGTCGTCGCTGAACGGCTGGGCGTTAGAAGGGGTCCACAGGAAAGAGGATGGAAGAGCCATGATGGAAAAGAAGGATCAAGCAGAAGATCAGACAGTTAAGTGAAGACATCTGTAGATTGGAAAGGGTGGTATCATTCAGGTGCCACTACAAGGAACAACATCTGGAAAGAAAATACAACATAGTCACGAAGGGATATCGAGTCGTTCTTGAAGAATTGAAGCAGAGGGTAAGTGCACAAGCTGCAAAATTGAGACGTTATGAGGACAGGAATACACAATACCGGCAGAATAGATTGTTTGAGTCCGTTGAGACAAACCAGATAAGACTATTTGAGGAAATAGAGGGAATCGAAAGAGGTAATGACATCATACCTGATAAAGAGGAAAGCAAAGAATTTTGGAATGGAATATGGGGTAAAAGTGTAGAGCATAACCAAGAAGCTGAATGGCTGCAAAAATTGGAGGAGAAACTGGTTGGAGTGGGGCAGCAAAGCGAGATTGAAGTGACCGTCGAGTTGATGATGAAACAACTTAGTAAAATATCCAATTGGAAATCGCCAGGTCCTGACGGACTCCAAGGATATTGGATAAAAAACTGTTCTGCATTGAAAGATCGGATTGAGGGCAATTAAATGGGTGCCTCCAAGATAACTCTGTTCCGGACTGGATGACAAGAGGGAGAACTGTATTAATTGTTAAGGATATAGAACAGGGGGCTGTAGTGACCAACTTCAGACCTATTACATGCCTCCCAATGATGTGGAAACTCCTCACAGGTATGCTAGCTGATGAAATGTACGAACATCTTGATAGAAGTAAACTTCTGCCAGAAGAACAGAAAGGTTGCCGAAAGGACTCTAGAGGGACAAAGGACCAGTTGTTGATTGACAAAATGATAATTAAGAACTGCAAGAGAAGGCTAACAGGCCTCAGAATGGCATGAATAGACTTCAAGAGGGCCTTTGATATGGTACTGTACTTCATTCGTGGATAATCAAGAGTATGCATGGGTATGTTCGGAGTTGCTAAGAATATGATTGGGCTCCAGAACAGTATGAAAAAATGGAAATGAAGTACATTGTACTTGGTGAAGTAAACATAAAGAGAGGAATCTTTCAATGTGACAGTCTCTCACCCCTACTGTTTTTAACGTCCTTAATCCCACTAACACTAGTGCTAAGGAAGATCAAGTCCGAATGGAGTTATCAACCATTTGTTATTCATGGACGATCTCAAGATCTGTGGGAAAAATGAAAACCAGGTAGACTCACTTGTGCAGTCAGAGTTGTTAGTGAAGACTTGAGAATGGAGTTCGGGATATAAAAGTGTTCAACCCTGGTCATGAAAAGGGGAAAACTCGTTAGTTGTGAAGGAATAAATATGCCAGATAACAATGTGATCAGAGCACTGAATGATGATGATGATGGCTGCAGGTATATATAAGTACCACGGGGTTCTTGAAGTACAGTAGACGATATTAAACACACTGAGATGAAGCAAATAGTCCTAAAGGAATATTTCCGTCGTGTGAGGAAAATTCTGAAGTCCAAACTGAATGGAGGGAATATTATTAAAGCGATCAACACTAGAGCTGTCTCTATCGTGCGGTATGGTTTCGGTATTATCAATTGTACAGAAGAAGAACTTCAGACCATGCACCGGAAAACGAGAAAACTACTTACAATTTACCGCTCCTTACACCCACAAGCCGATGTAGACAGGTTATACTGGAGACGATCTGAGGGCGGAAGAGGGATGATCAGTATTGAGAACTGTGTGACAATTGAGGTCAACAGTTTGGACGCATACATTAAAAGTAGTAAGGAAAGGATGCTCAAAGCAGTTCATCGGGAAAAAGTTCTACGAGAGAAAGATGAGGGTAAAGATACAGTAAGACAGCGGTCATGGAAGCAAGGAAGCAAATATATCTGGATAAACCCCTACACGGGAAGTTCTTCAAGAATACTGAAACAGTGAGAGATAAACATCATGGGAGTGGCTCAAAAGAGGAAGGTTAAAAAAAGAGCAGAAGGATTGATAATGGCGGCGCAAGATCAAGCCCTAAGGACAAATAGCATAAAGTATCGGATCGATAAGAAAAATATATCTTCTGCGTGCAGGATGTGTGTGGTGAGAAAGGAGTCAATAAGCCATATTGTAGCGGAATGCAAGATGCTGGCCCAGAAGCAGTACCGGCTGTGGAGACATGATAAGGTTGCGCAAATAATCCACTGGCAGTTCTGCGAGCGATACGACTTTGAAAGGGAGACCAAATGGTATAATCATGAACCAGAACCAGTGCTCGAGTCAGACAAAATGAAATTGTTATGGGACTTTAGGATCCAGACCGACCACTTACTTGAGCATAACAAACCTGATATTGTTGTGCTGAACAAAGAAGATAGAACATGCCTGATTTTGGATATCGCCTGCCCTTTCGACACTAGAGTAAACAGCAAGGAAAAGGAGAAAATTGAAAATTACCAGGATCTGAAACGGGAAATTACACGAATTTGGAAGCGCAAAACCGTAAAAGTCGTACCCATCATAATTGGTGCGTTGGGTACCCTACCAAAGGGCTTGGAGAAATGGCTTGGGGTGATCGAGATGTCAAACGTGTTAGAATTGTTGCAGAGGGCATGTTTACTGGGATCAGCTAGGATTTTAAGGAAAGTTTTAGATACAGGTACATAGAGATGATAAGACAAGAGTGAAGCGTGTTATGTCAAGGCACCTATAGGCCACGGAAAGTAGCTTGATGCCTCATTTAAGACACCAGCGTTAAGATAGTTTGCTGTGATTAACAATTAAATAATAATAATAATAATCCATTGGCGAGTGGTGATCTGACGAACTACATAAAGAGGGTTTTACGAAGGGTATACACGTTTGCGTAATATAATAGGTACGTGTGTTGTGTATTTAGACTCGCTAATTCCAAATCTGTTTTCAGAGTTGAAAACGGTAAAATATTGATCGAGATAACGTGCCGAGTATACGACGAAGCGGCAGGGGTGGCTGGCTGATTGCCGACTAATTTCTAAGTACATAAACCGTTTTTACGAAGGGTATGGACGTTCTTGTAATATAATAGGTACATGAGTTATATATGTATTTAGACTCGGTAATTCCAAATCTGTTTTCAGAATTGAAATCGAGTAAATATTGGCCGAGATAACGTTCAAAATCTTATCGACAGAGACTACAAATACGCGGTCTGGGCACTGGGGACCATGGATGGGGAAAAGAAACTCTAGGGGTGGGGTGGGGTGGGGGCTAGTGGTAGAAAAGGCGAGCGAGGGATTATTTCGGATTCGTATTTCTAGTAATAATAGAAAGAAAGGGAAAAAGTAGAGGAATACCAAGATCTAAAAAGCGAAATCAAGAGGATATGGCAATGTAAAGAAATAACAATTGTACCCATCATTATTGGAGCACTTGGAACAGTAAACAACCATTTCGATATATGGTTAGGAAAGCTAGACATGAGAATTGATTTCAGATACTTCAAAAAAATTGTTTGTTGGGAACTGCAAGAATACTGAGATAATGTGCTAGATACCACGGGTTTTGATTCCCGTTTAGGGCTCCGAAACATTTTTCTGAGATTGTGTTAAAGCTTCAGTAGCAAACAATATACTATATTGAAATTAACCAAGCTGCAAGTTACATTTAAAGTGCTTATAAACCCAAAATGGGTTTTTGGTGATTCGGATAGAGCATAAAAAGTTAGTTAATAAGTTCTAGATTAGTTTTTGCGTTCAACTTTTAGTTTCGGAGATATAAGGGCTCAAAGTCACAATTTGTGAAAAAAAGTAGCGCAGGCCGGGAGACTGCATCCGAGGAACGTGTTATGTTTCAATACTTATAAAAATATATTACAATTCGAGTAGACAAGGTAACATCGTAAAGACACATCGTTTGGGCATTTTTCAATAAAAACTCTTAAGATAGCTGTCTTCTATACAAAAGCCTAGTTGTTGTTGAAGATGGGTTCCTCGGATCCAGGTCCCTGTGTGTTATTTTGGTGGCGCTACGTTTTTCCAAAAAATGGCACAATTTGCATGTTTGAGCCGTTATATCTCCGAAACTAAAAGTTTAACGCAAAAACTAATCCAGAACTTATTAACTAACTTTTTATGCTCTATCCGAATCACCAAAAACCCATTTTGGGTTTATAAGCACTTTAATAAATATTTCACTTTTTTAACTATTTACCTAATATAGATTCATAAATAATAAATACAATTATACATGGACGATCGTCAAGCTCATACATGTATATCCTCAGAAAAACGTTTCTGAATCCCAGACAGGAATCGAACCTGTAACCTTCTGATTGCTGGTGAGACACTCTAACCATTGAGCTACCTATACCTAACAAAAAAAGTCTATAGGCCTGCCTATATGGATGTCTATATGCAACCTATAGGATCCTATAGGAAACCTATAGGCTTCTATAGGCAATTGGAACGTTTTCTATAGGCGACCTATAGAGAAACCTATTAGCCTATAGACGCCTATAGGTGCCTATAGGCTTCTATAGGCAATTGGAACATTGCCTATAGGTCCCCTATAGGCGCCTATATACTTTTTCTGTACGAGAGAGCGAAAGTTACAATTTATGATGCACTGGTTCAATTGATATATGTATATATGTACTGGTTCGATTGATATATGATATATACACTATATACGATTGATATATACGATTATATATACGATTGATATATGATATATACACTGAGGACTGGGCGAACTATCGTAGCCTTAGAAACAGGGTTAATAACATGATTAAAAGAGCAAAGGGAGCTTATAATAGGCGGTTATTGGAAGAAAACAAGGACGATAGCAAAACGTTTTGGAAAACCGTTAAAAAGATCATACCTACCGAGAGCAAAGAAGTATCCTCGGGTGTTAAAATTGGGGATATTGATAGTAACGATAAAGTTTCTATTGCGACTGCATTTAATAAGCATTTTATTGGTGTCGTCAAGCGTCTTAGAGATGCTGCTGGGGCCTCTATAGTTTCCGTTGCTCGCACTATTAGGACAAGTGCATCTACCTGTACTTCATCTCGAGCTCGACAGTTTCAATTTAAAGAGGTTCCAGTGAATTTTACATTAAAACAACTCCGTGGACTGAAAACCGGAAAGGCAGCTGGTCTGGACAATATTCCACCACGTCTACTAAAGGATACTGCAGACATTGTTGCTACACCGCTGACAATCATCATCAATGCTTCCTTACGGCAGGGTCGAGTACCAGATGACTGGAAATCCGCACGTGTAATTCCCTTATTCAAGAAAGGCAAGACCGAGGACCTAGATAACTATAGACCGATTTCCATCCTCCACACGGTCTCAAAGTTGTTAGAGAGAGCCGTTCACAAGCAAGTCGGTGATTACCTAAGGTAACATAATATTCTAAGCCCTTATCAATGTGGATTTCGAAAAGATCACTCAACAGAATTTGCAGCTCTCTCCTTTGCTGACACCATTCGGAGACACATCGAACAAGGTCAGCTAACAGGGGCAGTATTTATTGATTTACGGAAAGCGTTCGACAGCATATAGATCACCATCTGTTACTAAATAAACTCTCCGCTTTGGGAATTGGGAACTAGGAGTATGCTTGGTTTGAGAATTATTTACATCAAAGAATTCAAAGTGTTGGTTATCAAGGTGTGTTTTCCGAACCCGAGCTTATTACATCTGGTGTCCCGCAAGGCTCAATACTTGGCCCAATGTTATTTGTTCTATATGTTAATGACCTGCCAAATGTTGTACGTAATTGCACCATACTAATGTACGCAGATGTCTCAGTAATTCAGGAGAAGTTAAACGATGATCTCGATCTAATGGGAACCTGGTTACGAGATAATTGTTTGTTTCTCAATACATCAAAAACGGAATCAATATTATTTGGGACTCATGCAAGGCTCGCTCGTGTAAGTGAATTTAACATCACGATTAACGGTCGTTCCATTAAGCGTGTGACAGAATTCAGATATCTTGGGGTTCTTTTTGATGAATGTATTTACCTGGAAATCTCATGTTGAATCCATTCACTGTGTGGAATTGTTGCGGATCAGGAAATGCCAAGAATTTGAAAAAATTGCAACGACGTGCCGCCAGAATTGTAAAGAGAATACCCGATTGTGACAGAGCTATGGAAATGATGAAGTGGCCTTCTCTCCAAAGTAGGAGAGATAAAAACGTTCTTAAACTAGTGAACGCATGTATTCAAGGACGGTGTCCTCAATTCTTTTTAAACTATTTTTGAAGTACAATAGTGAAGTACATAGTCGAATCACAAGGCAAAGTAATAATTTACATTTACCTCTGGCTAGAACTGAACAGGCAAAGAAATCTTTTTATTATAATGGCTGTGTGGTTTATAATAAACATATTTGATTTTATCGTATAGTACTTATAGTATATATTTAATGTAACATAGTTTTAGGACTTTTAGGTCATTGTTTATCTAACATTGTAAGTTTAAATAGACTTGATATTTATTTGTATTTTGTAAAATAGCATATATATACAGGGCTCCAGTTGATAACAGTGGTTTTCACCACTGATTGGAGAACCCTGTCGAAATAAAGGTTTCATTCATTCATATGTATATTATATATGTATATGATATATGTATACAGTATCAGTAATGCTTGGATGAGTTAATATACACACTGCTGTAGTGAACGTGGGAGAGCATGGAGACATGAGCTTGACGATTGTCCATGTATCGTCCGTCTACTCCAAGCTCTCCCACATTCACTACAGCAGTGCATATACAGTTAAACCTGTATTAAGCGGACATTTTTGGGGGAATTGTTTAGTGTCGTTTAATAGAGGTGTCCGCTTAATTGAGTTTCTCGTACCCAGGCCGCCTGGATGCTAGATGCGGTTAGACATGGTCTAAAAGGAAATTTCCTTGACCAATATTTTAACTACGCAGCAATATAAAAACAATAAACGATACTCATAATACAACTGTGATTAACTTTAATATGAATAAAGAAAAGACAGAATATTATTGGTCACATATCCCAAAACTTTAAAGTTTCTTAAGCGTCCAACCATTATTCATTGGGAAAGTTATCAAGGGGAAAAGGATTAATAGAGGTGCTGGGGGGGTATGACTTGGAACGTCCTTGTGTGTATGAATTTCGAGGATACCGCTTCTCCTGGGACTGGTTGAGAAATAAACTAGATAATGAGAACTTTGATATTGGACTCCAATAAAAAAGAACATTATCTTGAACCAAACGCAGTTGTCCGCTTAATACAGGGATTTGATATCTTTAATTATGTATCGATTTAGATGTCCGCGTCCGTTTAATAGAGGTGTCTGCTTAATAAAGGTCATATTTGTAGGGTTAATGTGGGATTCAATTTTGGACTTTGTCAACTGGCCGCTAAAGTGCCTAGTATGAAACGAAAATTTCTACTCTGTTTTTACGACCCATTTTGATACTTAATCTTTTGGTACTGGATTTTGGTACTGGATGTTATGGTGGTATCGGTTTTTCAATCACGACAAAGGAAAGTGCTTTATTTTTATTTAAAAGTGGAAAAATCACACCAATTTTGTCCCACCTCATCGCGCGGTCAAATCACCTCTTTGACGTCAAACGTTAGAGTCGGCATAGATTCTAGAGATGAAAAATCATTACTGATCTCGCTTTCAGAGGAGGATGTTGACTGTAACTAAAACATCAGTAATATTTCCACAGCTAAGCATTCAAGCACCACAAAAAACATATCGATATTATCGACGACTCTAACGTGTGACGACACTAGACTGCTGCTTCGGTCCCAGACTCCGGACATTTTTTCTATCAAAATATCGATGTTTGAACGTCGATAAAAGCACTTTCTCGTGCCGTGATTGAAAAACCGATAACACTATAATATCCAGCGAATCGCGAAGTACCAAAGTGGATCATAAAAACAGTTGGATTTTTCCTTTCGTAGGCATGCACTTTAATACAGGGTGTCCGCTTAATGCAGCAGGACCGCTTAATACAGGTTTGATTGTATTAACACAATAATACATACATTGGGATGATAGGCACTTAGGTTGGTGTACTGCCAAATGGCAGCTGACAGATCTAATGTTTCCAGCGAAGGCCTTTTGTCAGAGAGTGAAATAAAATCTAAGTAGTTTCAAAAATTGTTTCACACTTGTTTTCAGACCTCCCTGTACTGACGAGAATGCCCTGAAGTCTCGCGCTCCAGTTGTCACCATCATGGGTCACGTTGACCACGGCAAGACAACGTTATTAGATAGCTTAAGGAAGACATCTGTGGCTGCGGGAGAGGCCGGAGGAATAACACAGCATATCGGAGCATTTTCAGGTTTGTGTGGAGGTTTTGTTACGTATGGCAGCCATTTTGGATGGCAAAACATGGGGTGGGTGATTGGGAAGATGGGGGGGATGCAGGAACAGATGGATGGAGGAATCCAGGATTAGAGGGATGGATTGAAGGGAGGGAGGGAGGGATAGAGGGATGGATGCAGGGATAGATGGATGGAGAGATGCATAGAGGGATGGATGGAAGGAAAGGAGGGATGGATGGAGGGATGGTGGGAGGAAGGAAGGAAGGAAGGAAGGGAGGGAGGGAGGAATGGATAGATGGATGGATGGACGGAGGGATGGATGGATGGAGGGAGGGAGAGATGGATGCAGCGATTGATGGTCATGGTCATTCATTGATCATGAATGGATTTTGGATGGATCATGGATGGATTGATGGGTGTACGGGCACAGTAGGTGGATGGATGGATGGATGGTGGGAGGGATAGATGGATAATCTTTTTGAGTTGCCAACATATTGAATAAATCTCCTTTTAGTAAAATTCCCTGGTGGTTCAAGCATAACATTCATTGATACACCAGGTCATGCAGCCTTCGAGACGATGCGAGCACGTGGTGCTCACGTGACGGATGTCGTGGTTCTTGTTGTAGCCGCGGATGACGGAGTCATGCCACAGACTATTGAGTCAATTAAGCATGCGAACAATGCCAATGGTAATTATAGAATATATACATACATATATACATATACATATATGCATATTCATATATATATATATATATATATAAAGTGTTGAAAGGATTTATGGCGAAGGAAAATTTCGAGTGTTGGATTATACATTTTAAGACCAAACCGGGACCAGTTGCGAAAAATGCAACTTCAAGGCCTTCCGGCTGGAATTGAACCCACGACCCTGCGATGCTAGTGCAGTGCTCTGACCACTGAGCTACGGAAGCCGTTGCCGAGAGCCTAGTCACGAGTTCTGTATATATGGTGGTGGTAATGCCGGGATAAGATTATTACGTAACAAAATTAATGTGTTACATAGAATAACGTTTTGTACTCTTATACTGTTATTTATTTATTTATTCAACAGTTCCTTTGATTGTCGCCATTAATAAAATTGACAAACCAAAAGTAAACCTGGTAAGTAAAAGTTTAGAACTACAGTAGGAATTACTATCGCAACGGAAGTGCTGCCCCCGAGGAGTTTTCCGAGAAAACAACAAAACATCAAGTTTATCTTTTTTGGTGAAGGCTAAAAGGGATGACTCAAAAGGACCTTCATATTTTCAAGAACTAGTCTAACCCTAATCCCATTCCCAATAATCCTAATCCTAACCTTGATCCTAACCCCAAGTAACCATAGTTAACCCTAACCTAACCAAAATTAAAGACCAAACAAAAACAGAAAGGACCTTTTGAGTCATCCCTTTTAGCCTAAACGAACTTTTTTGTGGCTACCGTGAAGTGTAGTATAGTCAGTGCGCATCTTGCTTGATTGTCTTGGATCGTACTATTTGTCTTACTCGGGAACCATCGCCAGATATTCGAGAAGTGCTCGTGTTGTTTGTGGGGGTATAATTTTCCAGCTACTACGAATATAAAAGAATCTTCGATGAGATCTAGATTATTATACAATTTTGGCCATTGGTTTTCCAGGCGGAAATCGTGGACGTAAAATGAATATAAGAGCCCAGCTCAAAACATGTGAACGAAGAGCCATGATAATAAAAACTAAAACAAAAATATTTGGAAATCGATTTTTTTTTCGATTTTTTTTTTTTTGAACTACTACAGGGAAGCTTCAGCCCCCCACTTTTTTGCCCAGTTAAAATATATTAAAAATATAAAGATCTGTAAATGAAAAAGTTAACGAATCTGACTTTCATATTTCGTGACAGCTATCCTTTAATAGGCTTAGTTATTTTTAACAGTCATCCACAGCCTACATATGCACGCAGTGTTTATAAAAGCATTGTTAAGTTAGAGTCTGTTTAGAAAAACCGATTATTGTGTTTAGCTTTTGTTTACATTTAGCAATTGTTTACGTTGGGTTGTCGATTTACTCTATTGAACCATGCCGTAGAATCACGCTTGCTGTACATACATTTGAAGTTATAGTTATTAAATTCAAAGGTTTTGTTAACATTAAATTCAATGATGAGATGGACTAAAAAATATGGTTTGTTATTGTTTATAATTTTTCTGTTAAAACGTCCTTCAAAATGCAGGAAATAGCCATTTCGCTGCTAGAATTCAAACATTTTCAGGGGGGCATGCCCCGGACCCCCTGTAGTTCGTCCTGTGGTGGATAAGGATTTTCGGATAGGAATATGGCTATTGATATATGTGACACTAGTATAGGGAATACGGGGCTATAGTCCCCAGGATATTTTTGTCGGAAAATTTAAGCTAGTCGGAAAAGTTAGGCCTACAGTATTAATACGAGTTATAGTTAGAAGTTTTGTGATATGTTTGATACTTTGTTTCGGAAAATTTGTGGGAAATTTTAAGCCCGAAAATTCCCAGCTCGAAAATCCATATATACGTCGCTATGTATAGTTATTTTCACATGGCTCGGTTTCCTTTGTTCTTTTCGGGGAATATATTCAATAGCCCCCCTGTACATACGGTTTTTTATTGTAACTGCAGGGGAGTGCGGGGCTGAAAACAATGACTGATAACAATGGCAAAACAATAGATTAATATTCCCTCTAATATTCCCCTCTCCACTCCTTATCTTATTTTTGTCGTTGGAAATTAAAACACAAAAAATGAAAAAACAACATCAAGCATACTTGAACAATACACACTTTAACCTATTCTTTATATAAATCTCTTCGTCCGACTCACTCATGTCTTCCACGTATGTATAACTGTCTTTACCAAGTTCTAGCATATTTAATAGCACGAACACAACAATTTACAATTCAAATTTAACACTTGAGAATCCCACTGAGTATGTTCTATACTTTGTTCTATTATTTCATCGCGTTGCCGACGCATTACAAATCATCCACTGAAAAAAGCATTTCATTTCTATTGTGACTTTTCAGACAGTTAATTACAGGTGCTATCGAATATATTTCCCGAAAAGAACAAAGGCAACCGAGCCTTGTGAAAAATAATATGAATCATTGTTGTCAGTCGTTTTCAGCCCCGCACTCCCCTGTAATTAGAACATGGTCACCCCCACTCAGGCTGACTCAGCCAATCAGAGCACAGTATTTCAATGCTCTACATTCTATATTCTACAACTGTCTGATTGAGGTAAGATATACTCATTAGTATGCTCTACAGGGTGTATAAAAAAAAGCGCAAACTCGGAATTTCCCAAGAAATCCACTGTGTTCTTAAACACAAAAGATTTTCACAAAAGATTTTCGCCCCTGGGAATTTAAAATAGCTTGTAATCGTATTCCAGGGGCATAACTGTCTAATTACTACAAACTCGAGCACGTAAAGCAGAATTGAATCGAAATTTATGCATTTATTTAATGGAAAGTTGTTTAGTTTACAAGTATCAACAACAGTTAAATTCCCAGAGGCCTAAAATCTTTTGTGCTAATAAAAACAGTGGATTTCTTGGGAAATTCCGAGGTTGCGCTTTTTTTTATACACCCTGTATATAGAGCATACTAACAAGGCTTTTGAAACAAAGGAAAACAAAGCCTCATTAGTATTCTATATATAGAGCATACTAATGAGGTTATGGAGCACAAGAACAAAAGAAATTATTCGTGGGTGTGACCATATTCTAAGTCTGTTGAACAATGGTCACTCGTGCCCTATGGGATATAGTCTCCTTCGCAGCCGTCAGTTCGAGTTCGTTCTCACTCCCCTCAACTACCGGCTGCTTACCCGAGCAGCAAATTCCTTTCCAATTGTTGACCAATCAGAGTCCGACTTCCAATATCTGGAAACCTGACCTTCGACCTTGAGCTGACCGTTTGAAAACTAGTAGTTTAGGGCCTGTTTATATGATCCCGGTACACCGAGATTTGGGCTTGCATATAATTTACTGTTATTTTCGCAGTTGTGTTTATATGGAGACCGGGACATCCCGCTTGACCGGGATCCCGGTTGAAGCAACCGAGATCCTGGTACACCGGGACAGGTTTTTTCCATATAAACGCAACATCCCGGTACACCGGGATGAAGTGAATTGAAATTTAAAACGTCGTCTGAACCCGGTAAAATATCCAAAACGTGACAAAATGAAAAAAACATTCGTTGGGATGCTTTTTATGCGAATAAAATAATTTTTTGTTTCATTGAGAAATTATTATCAATTATTATCAACATTTTCACGCATCCCGGGTCAAACAGGGGATGAAAACGTCTCGGGCAACCGGGACATCCCGGTGTACCAGGATCATATAAACAGGCCGGCCCTTTTTAAAAATTTTGCGTAAATAGAATCAATATAAAGAAGATGTTGTATTATCTGTGAATTACAATATGAATACATGAACATGAAATAAAGTTAAAAGATTTATTATCCGCCAGATACATGTCGCCGACGCTTGTAGCTTTTTTAAAGCTTTTTACACAGATTTATTTACACGACCAGCAAGAACATATTCGTAATACAATTCTTCGTAAACTTTTTAAGCTCTGAGCTTTAGTAAGCGAAATATTTGCTTTCAAGTAAACAGGCAGTCGATTAAGACACTAAACATTAACATTCTGACATTCACGCGTATTTGTTTCATTGCATAGGCCACAGCAAGAACATAGTCAAAACAATATTCTTCGTAAATTTCGTGAAGTTCTAGGCTAAACTTTTCAAAATATAAGCTTTATTTAGCAACACCATGCATCCATGCAGGACGGCTTTATTTAGCACGACAATGGTGTAATTTCATTGGTCCATACACAAAGGGAATGGAATGTAGCTCTCGGGTGAGCAGACGTTAGTACATGGCGAGGTATTAAGCGAGCCATTAGAACGTCTGCGAAGGAGGCTATATGGGATATAGAGTCCCTCGAATTAGATAGAAGAACACTCGGGTCTTCGGCCTTCGTGGCCGTCTATCTAATACTCGGGACTCTATGTTCCATAGAGCACTCGTTACTATTGTCTAACCTATACTTAACCAAAGCCGCCACCTGCTTTCAGACAGTTTATTGACAGGGGCTACTCAATGAATTTACCCAAAAGAACAAAGGAAAACGAGCCATGTGGCATATAAGCGACATTGGCATACGTGCGTGTGGGTTACATGCACCACTCAAGTTAAAACGATGTTATATATATACTGAGTGCAATGTTTCGTGTAACTTGTCTGTCAACGGTGTTGCAAAACAAGTTGCACGAACCATTGCATAGTGTGTAACACACCTTGCAATGGCGGAAATTGTTGCGACACAAGTTGCTGCAATCGTTGGAGAAAGTAGAATCGATCCATGAGCTATGGAGGCCGTTGTCGTGAGCCTAGTCACGAGTTCTGTATATATAATGGTGGTAATGCGGGGAAAATAATTGGGTATATTACAAGTAATATTGGACATTTTACTCGATTAAACTGGATGTTCTAAGGATTTATGGTGAAGGAAAATTTCGAGTGTTAGAATATATACGTGTTAAGACTAACTGCGACCAGTTCATATGGACTTTTAGTATAAATTGACAAGTTTATATCACAAATCCTCAATTTTCATTGGCTATCGCAGGAGTTACTATCCGCTGATATAAACCTCTGGGGTAAAAGTCGCCTGATTTCGAAAGAATATTTACTTTTTTCCATGAAAAATGCGAAATAAAAGTTATTTCTTGGGTTAGAAAGTTGTAAATTTATACTAAAACAATTAGACAACTCGCCCTTGTTTTCTATGAGCGATAGTCAACTCGGCTCCGCCTCGTTGACTATCTGCTCATAGAAAACGCGGGCTCGTTGTCTAATTGTTAAATAGTACGTATTCCATATAAAGTCATAACGGACGGGACTGGGAAGAGAAAATACGTTGCCCTAACGAGCAAATACATTGCCCTCGTACCAGCCCACTGGATGCGGATACGTAACACGTTACGATATGTTCGATTATCCGCTCTTTCTAAGAAAATTACGTTCGCTCGCCGGATAAGCTGTACGCATATTGTAAACAGATAATTTACCTTTGTTTTAATACATATTGTAGCTTTGGGAGTTGATTATTTCTCAAGAAAACGTTCGTCGAAGACAGCCGAAAGTTCGTTTACAAGATGGTATCCGTAATACGAAAATTATATTTTTGGGCATGTTCGATTACCCGCTTTCAAATAGAACTAAGTTAGCTACCAGGATAAGCTGTATCTATGTTGTAAATAGATCATTTAACTTTAAAAGAATAATATTCTATAGCTTTGTGGGAGGGTTAGGACCTTTGTTGTTTTGGGGTCGGTTACAATCTAATTAACTTGGAGGCTGGTACGAGGGCAATGTATTTGCTCGTCAGGGCAACATATATGCTCGTTAGGGCAACGTATTTGCTCTTCCCAGTCCCGTCCGTTATGACCTTATATGGAATACGTACTATAAGTACCTATCGACCAGTTGCGAAAATGCAACATCAAGGCCTTCCGGTTGGAATTGAACCCTCTAACCACAACCTCGTTCCCAGGGCATTTTGCCTCCACGGTGGAAGGTCGGCGAAAATGGCCCTGGGATCGGCTGGTCCATTCTATAATGTGATTGGCTTGTCATAAAACTCTGAGTTTTTTCTAATTCAGCCGAGTATAATTTATTCATCTAAATCTGAATGCCGTCTTCAAATTTTACAGCAAATTAGAAGTGATAGCTTTCGCTAAATTGGATATATGCTTCTTCATACCTTTTGTGAGAGATAACCATGGATGTATGGTGGATTATTAAGCTTGTTAGCTGCTTTTATGCTGACGAATGCTGACGTGAACAACTCTGAAGAGCATTGAATATTTCTCAATTATTCATGTCAATAAAGTAGACAAAGGCAATGGAACAAAGACCACAAAAAATATCATATCTAAACACCCAGAAATTCTGGGTGTCATGTGACCAGCCGATCCCAGGGCCATTTTCGCCGACCTTGCACCGTGGAGGCAAAATGAGGTTGCCTCTAAACACTGAGCCTCGGAGGCCGGGTCTGAGGTTAGCTCGGCCTCGTGTAAATATCGCCTTGATATCATAGCCGTACGCAGGATTATTTTGCCAGGGGAGCAGTAAGACAAATCCTTGTGAAGTTTGTATTCGCGGGTTTGCCGCGTAGTATATTTTGGACTCATCTTATTTCAGCCACTGAATCACAAAACCATGCATATTTATACCGCACGTTCGCCGGTTCGCGCTTGACGGAATCTTTTTTTGAAGATACTTGACGGAATCTTTTTACACTAGGCTCCATATGGAGTCTGCATGAGTTTGGTGGCTGGTATACCCAGTGTATAATATATTTGCGATGTTGCGCGTGCTGCCATGAAACGTACTCACGTTCTACCACGCGCTTTATATATAGCACATTAAGCATAAGTTGAAACCAAAATATGCATTTCACCACTATTTTAACACCATTTCAGCACTCGAACTGAATAATTGTCTGTATACCCATAATATATTGATAATCAACCTTATAAAAAAACATGTCTTGGTTTTTTTCTGGGGGGAGTTGCCTATGCTCCCCCTCCGCTATGTACGGCCCTGCTTGATATATGTGTTTTCTGTAATCTTATCTTGGTAGACGAATGTCAAGAATCAGCTACTTAGCCATGGTGTACAGCTCGAAGAGTTTGGTGGTGATGTACAAACTGTCTATATATCTGCCCTCACAGTAAGTCGACATTACACTGTTTATGTAGTGAAAAATTCAGTTTGAAATAAACTCTCTTACTTGAAAGAAATATAGAAATTATAATGATTAGCGTTTACAAATCTTCCATATACAGCTAAATCAATCAAGGTTGTCCTCTGATAAAGCTAAAAGGTCAAAGCCAAGCGCGAAAAGTACGATGGGAATTACTCTATTTGATTATTTATTTAGCATATTTATACGCCTAAAGTTAAAGTTCGCTGCACTGTAGTTTGAAAGCCCTGACACCTCTGAGCCAATATTAATTAATTTTTTAATAATGATATATGACGCCATACTGGATAATGACTTATTGAAGAAGCCTGTATATCTTTGGAATTATGTGACGAAATCATGAAAGTGTGGATGTGTCCCAAGCTACAAAACATACGAATTTACGTTTGGAGTAAACAGTGATGAAATAAAATAAATAGGAGGAGTAGACAGTGATGAGTAAACAGTGATGAAATATAATAAATAAATATAAAATAAATAAAACAAAAGAAATATGCTAAAAGTGACGCAAGTTGAAAGTAGCCAATCAAATACACGGGAGATAAACAAACTGATAATACAAGGTTTTTGGTTTTTTAGTTTTTTAATAAAGGAACTTTATTATTAGCTGATGCACATCATTCCTTTTCAAGTCTTTGTTTCCTACCGCTTTACTCCCACCGGTAGTCCCTTGAATATTAAACCTGTCATTACACGTTACGAACTAGAAAACCTTACGGTTAACCTAGCATCTAGGCATTTCCCATTAGTTTCTCTTTTATTAACTCTTAAAAAACTCATTAATAATTCATGAGGAAAACACAAAGGAAATCAGTACCGTGTCGTAGGTTTTATATGTGATAAAATTTCATCCTGATTTACATAAACTTTATCTTTGATTTTCTCGGCTTAGACAACATCGATTTTCAAAATTACTACGCCAATGAACATATCAAATGGGTCGTTTTTCAAGCCGTTTAATAAACTCGCAGCACGTGTTTTATCAGATATAAAAGACTCGGGCTACGCTCTAGTGTTTTATATCTGATAAAACACTGCTGCTCGTTTATTAAACAGTACATATAGTCTTATGTATCTTAAATGTTAAAAATTCCTATTCAACTGTAAATGTTAAAAAGTGAAAAGTGAAATAAAAATTGTGAATAAAGTATTGTATTGTATTGTATTGTATTGTATTGTATTGTATTGTATTGTATTGTATTGTATTGTATTGTATTGTATTGTATTGTATTGTATTGTATTGACTATAGTTTTCCTGTATTGACTATAGTTTTCCCTCCCCCTCAGTCGGCATGTTGTAAAACATGGACTGATAAAACATGGACTGGACTGGACTGATAAAACATGGACTGATAAAACATGGACTGGCAAAACATGGACTGATAAAACATGGACTGATAAAACATGGACTGATAAAACATGGACTGATAAAACATGGACTGATAAAACATGGACTGATAAAACATGGACTGGTAAAACATGGACTGATAAAACATGGACTGATAAAACATGGACTGATAAAACATGGACTGATAAAACATGGACTGATAAAACATGGACTGATAAAACATGGACTGATAAAACATGGACTGGTAAAACATGGAGGGTTAGGATCTTTGTTGTTTTGGGGTTAGCGATTATTTATTAATGTAGACATCTCATATATGATGTATATACATTAACAAATAATCGCTAACCCCAAAACAACAAAGATCCTAACCCTCCATGTTTTACCAATCCATGTTTTATCAGTCCATGTTTTATCAGTCCATGTTTTACCAGTCCATGTTTTATCAGTTCATGTTTTATCAGTCCATGTTTTATCAGTCCAGTCCAGTCCAGTCCATGTTTTATCAGTCCATGTTTTACAACATGCCCCCTCAGTCTGTTTTCTGATCGACTGTGAAAATAGATTTAACATTTTCGCATCTTATTAATTATCACTTTGTTTATCTCCCGTGCATTTATCTCTAGGGCTCCGCTCGAAACGTCAGTATTTCGTTACTAAAAATCTCTTCAGTTCACCACCTTAATTCGCTTTACTAAAACATATTGAATTAATTTTATTACTGAAATTAGTTCCTTACATCATAGTCAATCGAGATATGGTCTGGAAACTCGGAAAACTTCAAAGCGACTATAATGAGCTACGTTTTGATGTTGAACCGTACCTTACACCGTGCACATCCTTTGTTTTAGATTTATTAATATTTAAACAACACGGTTGAGCGATTAAACCCAAACGATTCTATTGGATGATTGCTTATTACACTAAAATACAATAGGTTCAGTGACCGTGCACCGTGCACAAAATTGCATAAAGACGAACAAAAAGATAGAACAAAGACTTTAGCTGAGTTTCCAGACCATATCTCGATTGACTATGCTTACATACGTCAACGTGTTGTTTGCAGGGCCTTAACCTGGATGGCTTAACAGAGGCAATTCATACCCACGCTGAAATAGCCGATCTAAAAGCCGAATTCACTGGCCTAGCTGAAGGTGTAATTATGGAGTCAAGAGTTGAAAAAGGAAGAGGGTATGTCGACGTGAAACGAAAATTCTATAATGAATAGAGATGAGCCGATTAATCATCGGCCATTTTTAAATAATCGGCAAACGTCCGATTATTAACGTATAATCGGTCGTTTGCCGATTATGTATACGAGTTGGCATATTTCTTAAATCTGTGTCATCTTGTTTTTGTCGCTTCTCAATTGCAATAATGCGCTCAAAAACAGACGCACAGCTCACATCAGATCACGTCAAATCACGTCAGATGAGTGATGACTGCTTTTGTCTTTTTCCATGCCCCAAAAATAAGCTCCAATAAGCATTTTGAGCGGTTTGTCTTCCATTTTGCCGCTTTCTATTCAGTTATAGATACACAGAAGACGTCAGATCGAACGTGGTAAGAACATCAGTGACCCACGAGACTATCGTCTCGTGGGCCACCGTTTTTGTTCTTACCACATCCTGTCTCCATCTGTGCATCTATATAACTAAACAGACAACGGCAAAATGGAATCTATTTGTTAAACATAAGTTCTTTTACTTAGTATATTTTTCGACAAATTGAAGTTCTTTTATTTCTCTTATTTTTTTAATACTACAGTATATCCATTTCTTTTGAGAACTTGGCTGCTTTCTTATTTATTTTTATTTTTAAGGCCTGTAGCGACGGTTCTTGTTCAAAGAGGGACGCTGAAGAAGGGTTCTGTTGTAGTGGCAGGGACGACACTCGGCAAGGTTTGTTATAACCATGTAGGTCTTCTCTTCCTAAAGGCAGACTCAATATAAATGGATATACCGGCCTTGTGTTACAGGTGTTTTATTATATGGCTTGTCTCGTATGCGGACTTGTCTCGTGTCTCGTGTGCGGACTTGTCTCGTGTCTCGTGTGCGGACTTGTCTCGTGTCTCGTATGCGGACTTGTCTCGTGTCTCGTGTGCGGACTTGTCTCGTGTCTCGTATGCGGACTTGTCTCGTGTGCGGACTTGTCTCGTGTGCGGACTTGTCTCGTGTCTCGTATGCGGACTTGTCTCGTGTCTCGTGTGCGGACTTGTCTCGTGTCTCGTATGCGGACTTGTCTCGTGTCTCGTGTGCGGGATTCGTCAACTGAGGAGTACCGAGTGGCCTTGTTACGTAATAATTAATAATAATTAATGAATAGTTTTTTGTTCATGTTGGTAATATATGTAGTAGGCTTTATCTTATAATGAAACTGTAATTAGTTTTATAAGTAACATTAAGAATATATTGTTGTAAGAGCATTGAGACTATTGTATAATGCTCCTAATACGTCATTATTATTATTATTATTACCGCTGAAAAGATTTAAAAAATTATGAAAAAAATGAGGAAATGTGAGAAATTTAAAAGAGTCATATAATAAAAACCTTATTAACCTCGTTTGGTCGGTCTTTACGACAAGATTATCCTATCCTTGGTCTTCTCGCTCCTTCGTCGCTCGGTCTGTACTGAAAAACTGTGCTGGGCAGGATCGTTTTGCCGCAAATACCTCCCGCTCAGTCAATAAGTAGTGCATGATGCGTATATACGCCATTCACAATCGCACTTGATTGGTCAGTTCATTTTCACCCTAGAAACTGGGTAGCAACCGGGAAAGACCGAGTAATTTAAATGAACAAAACAATCTTCGTGATTGAACTTCCTACTTGTTTTGTTATAAGTTTCCACGAGTTTTGGTATCCAGAACGATGGAGGTGTTTTGAATAAACATGTAAAAAGGTTATATTCTACATCTTTGTTTAAAAGCTCCGAAGCACAACAACAACTGCAGAGCAAGAAGGAGAAATTGAAGCAGGTTTACAATGAAATACAGGAAGAAGAACTGGAGGAGATGATAAAGCAAGTTGAAGATGCAGATGCAAGAAGTAAGCACGGCGAGAGCTGGAGACTCATAAACAGCATCACGAGACGCAAGACAGCAAAACGGGGAATCATCAAGGGAAACTCTCGAGAAGATAGAATAAAGAAATGGCACGATCACTTTCATAATCTCCTCGGAAAAGTGCCAGATATACATCAGGAAAACGGAGATGTAGACCTTGTAGAAGTACTACACGACTTGCAGATAGATGATGGAGACTTTACGATGGAGGAAATGACAAAGGTAAAGAAACAACTACGAGAGGGGGAAAAGTCTGGATCTGACAACATACCACCTGAAGTGATTAAACGATGCAATCTGGATGACATCTTTCTCAACTTTGCAAACAAGCTACTGAATGATAAAGTGAAACCCGAGCAATGGTCAGAGATAGACATGATACCACTCCCAAAGACCGGAGACTTAAGTGACACTGGTAACTATAGGGGAATCAGTCTGTCATCAATTGTTGCAAAATCTGTTAACAAAATGATTCTCAACAGAATACAACCGAAATTGGACCAACACCTTAGACCCAATCAGAATGGTTTCAGGCCAGGCCGGTCAACAACTGCACACATTCTAGCACTTAGAAGACTCATAGAAGGAGTTAAGAGCCACAACAGAAAAGCAATCATTCTCTACATCGACTTCAAGAAAGCTTTCGACTCCGTACACAGAGGAAAGATGATGAAGATACTCAAAGCATACGATATACCACCAAGAATGCTTAGTGCCATCAACTTACTCCATGAAAACACCAAAGCAAGGGTTATCACACCAGATGGCGAAACAGCACCGTACCTATTTGCCATTGTTCTGGACTACATCATGCGCAAAACTTACGATGGTAGAGAGGAAGAGCTTGGGTTTAAACTGCACAGGAGAAGAAGTCGACGGAATCCAGCAATCACCATCACTGACCTCGATTTTGCTGACGATCTAGCAGTGTTAGCAGAGGAGATTGAACAAGCACAGGAGGTACTAAGCCGCTTAGAACACGAAGCAGAAGGAGTTGGTCTGTACTGCAATGCAAAAAAGACAGAGTTACAGATCTTCAATCACGACTCACCAGTAGAGATCAAGATGAAGAATGGTAAAACCTTGAAGATAGTAGAGAATTTTAAGTACCTTGGACGGAAAGCACAGAAAAAGATTTTGCCGTGAGAAAAGCACTAGCATGGAGTGCCTGTCACAAGTTGAGGAAGGTGTGGAGTTCGAAGCTATCAAGGAAGATAAAAGTGAGACTCTTTATTACAACAGTGGAGTCGGTATTGGTGTATGGATCAGAAGCGTGGACACTCACAAAGAAGCTGACTAAGCAACTTGATGGGTGTTACACCAGAATGCTCAGGATGGCATTGAACGTATCGTGGAAGAGTCGCCTCACGAACGAACAACTTTACGGAGAGCTGGCAAAGGTATCAACGAAGATTCAACAAAGAAGAATGCGACTTGCTGGTCATTGTATACGTCATACTGAAGAGATGGCTAATAGATTGGTACTTTGGCAGCCAACAGAAGGAAGAACTGGAAGAGGTAGAAGGAGAGTCAACTATGTAGACAACTTGCTGCAGGACGCTGGAATGGATAATATAGAGGAGCTAAGGACAATCATGGAAGACAGAGTGGAATGGAGAAAACGTGTGAAAGATGTGGGGCGTCCTGATGGACGGCCTAACTAACTAACTAACTAACTAACTAACTAACTAACTAACTAACTAACTAACTAACTAACTAACTAACTAACTAACTTGTTTAAGTTTAAGTTTAATGAATTTGTCACAATATATTTACAAGTTACTATTAATACAAAAAGTACATACAAATACAACGAATAAGAAAGGTGTGACAGGAGAAAGGAACTGGGCTTACGTCCCAATTGACACCTGACCCCTTAATGATAGATACAATTGGATTTTGGACTTATTGGACATAGCCAGGGGGGCTATAGGCAGGTAGTTTGTTAGAGTACATTTTGTGGAGATATAGACGTGAATAGAGCGAGAGAATTGTAGGATTTGAGACTAGATGGGAGAGTGTTTCACAGTTCAGCTGACCTGATAAAAAACGATTTCCGGAAGTAGTCCTGTTTATGTTTTATAACTAAATTAAAGTTATTAGGATCATAATTTCGAAATTTGTATTTTGTTTTAAAAGTGCTTAAATAATTTTTAACGTCGGTAGAGATGAGACCCTTTCTAGATTTGAAGATTAATGTCAAGTCGGAGATTTCTCTACGAAACTCTAGTGGGATGAGGTTTGTTTTGGTCAATCTTTCAGCGTATGACAATTCCGGTGGATAGTTCAGAATAAATTTGGTTGCCCGCCGCTGGACATTTTTAATTAGCGAGCGATGTTTACTGCCATACTCGAGCTTGGGCCTTACAAGGGCGCAGTATAACAATTTTCTTGTTCTTGAATCCGCGTTGTCCCTTCATAGTCTTTTAATAAGACCGAGTGTCTTGTTGGCCTTGGCGACAGTGATTTCGATGTATCTTGACCAAGATAGGTCACTATAGACACGGTGATACCAAGGTCAGAAATATACGGAACGCGCTCCAGCTGCTGATCATATTGTACGACGTTTCGTTAGTTGGCGTTTTTTCCCTTGAGAAAAGCTCGAACTAGCGAGGTCAATAGGTCTATACAGTTTGGAATCGTCGGCAAAAAGGGCGATCGTTGATTCAGACTGAATATAATCAGGGGCCTATAATTGAGCCCTGTGGCACACCAGAGGTAACCGGAAGCCAGTTGGAAAAGGCACCTTCCAGGACAACTCTTTGATGTCTGTCAGTAAGGTAGTTGCGAAACCACGACAGGAGAGTACCAGTGATACCATAACTCTTGAGTTTGAGCAATAGCAAATTGTGTGGGATCTTGTCAAAAGCTTTCGACAGATCAAGGTAGATGGCATCAACTTCTTACCACTTGCTACAGAATCCAAGATGTCATGGTACCAGTGGCGTACCGTGACCATTTTGGATGGGGGGGGGGGAGGTGTATCGTCTTAGTTTTACCGACGAACACGTGGGCGCAGATTTTCTTCCATTGCCTTGTACGTACGTACCGGTAACAGTCACCTTCACTCGGCGCTCCTTCGGAGAAAAGTACCTGGGTACTAGGTTGGATCGGAAATCGGGAAAGCTCAGGAATATTAATTTAACATTAACCCATGCAATTAAATCGAATTTTATACAACCGACAAAGTTTAAACAGTCGATTAAGTCAATTTTACCAACGATCTAATATGACGAACAGTTTACCGACAGCCTTAACTATTATAAGGTTTTCCCAACTTCCGGTCTGACCAATCGGTTTTACCGACGATGCCAGGCTTTACCGACCGACTCCGCGTTTTACCGACCAATTCAGTGAAAAGTGGGGGGGGAGTGTTACACCCCCCACACCCCACCGTACGGTACGCCCCTGCATGGTACACCTCGAACAGTTGTGTTGTTGTTGATTTTCCCTTGAGAAAACCATGTTGAAGATGGTAGAAGCACGGTACAAGGTGGTGATGACAGTGAACAAACACGCAACGTTCCAGCACCTTAGACAGCACACTAAGCAGAGAGATATGTCTGTAATTGGACGGGATTGTTGGATCTTCCTTTTTAAAAACAGGAGTAATGTTGGCAAGCTTCCACTTACAGTAGCAGGCACCACACCTAGGGAAAGGGACATGTTGAACAGTCGGCACAGCGATGCGGCAATTTCATCTGCGACCTTTATCAAGAGTCTGCTCGGGATTCCATCAGGCCCACAAGCCTTTTTTGGGTCCAACTTGCGAAGTACTTCCGCAACTTCAATATCTGTCAGCTGGATGTCGGAGAGTTGAGTGTTTGAAGGTGGAGGCGGAGTAGATGACATGATAGGTGGTTCCACCTCACGAGGGCTAAAGACGGAGTGAAAAAACGTGTTTAACAGCTGAGAGAAACAGGTCACACCAGTTGGAAAGCGATGCGTCGACGTTGTCAGGAACAAAGACTGTGTCCCAGGGGGTACGGGCTAGCATTTTCTTAAAATTATAGACTGAACGCTTGACTTTAGGCTTCTTATCAATTTTCAGATTGACGTCAAAACTTAGATATCATCGAATCCCTGTAGGTTTATTACTTTATCCGGAATATTGGTGAGAACTAGATCTAGTATGTTGTTAATTCTAGTAGGAAAGTCAACAAGCTGCCACAGGTAGCTGTCTTTGACTGTTTTGGTGCAGAAGTAACTGTGAATAGAGTCATTAGTATAATAGCTGTGCCAGTAGACCAATCGATATGGGGAAGGTTGAAGTCACCGCAAACGATTATGTGATCACATTTTGCCTTTGAAGCAAGCTGCAGTGATTTCTTAAAATGTTTGACGTAGTTTAAATCCGAGTTAGGTGGCCTATAGAATACAACAACTAGAAATTTTTTCTTAGACTCTGGGCGAATCTCGCAAACCAACATTTCAGCGTTCCTTTCAAGGTCTTTCCTGCGGTGGCTTAGGATAGTATTTCTGACTGATAACATGACTCCGCCGCCGATTCTGTCAACTCTGTCACGTCGATGGATATAAAAATCATTTCCGCCTAAACCAAGTCTCGGTTACTGCAATCACGTCAATATCAGTTACCAGCGTTTGAAGTTCCTTGGTCTTGCTGATTAAACTTCTAGCATTGAAGTACATGCAGACACTTAAGATGTTTCTGAAACAGGTTGTTTCCGGATGTATGAACTGGACCAGGATTCACTTGCACGTCGTTTGCCAAAAGTACCAACAACAGCGCCAGGGACGATCTCTGTAACAATCTCTGTTTTGTGTACAAAACGTTATCTTACAAAAGCGTTATTTAATAGCAACGGACTGTGACAAGTGGCAACTTGGTGTACGGCTCAGTAGACCCTTGTGAACTTGAAGAGTAATAGATAATGCCTATTTTCCATATACTATTTGTATCGTTCTTGAAGAAACTGAGTATTCCACTCAATGTTATAACCTCCTTTACCAGCTTGGGTTTATTTTTGGTAAAAACAATCAGTGTTTGAAGAATTTAAGTTATTGCTGATAAATATCTCGCAGAGTAGCCGGACCATCGCGCGTATATAACACAAATAGTGTTCATGTATATAAAGAGAGAATTGATGGTTTTGTTTTATTTTAAGTTATGTAAGGTTATTTTTGGTTAGCTGAGTTGAGTTTATATATACACCTAGTTTAACTTATTAATTAATATTAATGGCCAGCGTTTAGTTTAATTTTGTTTATAACTAGATATTTTATTTAGTTAGATATTTGATATTT
This sequence comes from Chrysogorgia sp. JL179-B06, assembly GCA_035772405.1. Lineage (NCBI taxonomy): Eukaryota > Metazoa > Cnidaria > Anthozoa > Scleralcyonacea > Chrysogorgiidae > Chrysogorgia > Chrysogorgia sp. JL179-B06. The sequence continues at coordinate 2,398,951 of JAYKKM010000228.1, forward strand.
TTATGATTATACTATAGGTTCGCCAAATACTGAACGATAATGGCAAGGCAATTGCAAACGCCCCTCCCTGCACGCCAGTCCAGGTCTCCGGTTGGAGAGAATTACCTGAAGCAGGAGAACAGTTGCTGGAAGTCGCGTCCGAGGTAAGAAAAACATGTTTGTTTTCTGGGCACTGCCTTCAGCCCTCCATTCGCTGCGCACATCTCGAAATTCAGCGATGCATACCTAATTATATGCATTTATGCTGCGCGCTTTTAGTTCGAACTTTTGGCACAAATGCTGGATGTATTTCCAGGATTTTTATTATATTCCAGGATTTTTATTTTTTTTTAATTTTTTTTTTATGGTTGTATTTCCAGGATCGTTTGAAATGATGTCACACGATATACAATATTTTATTTCATTTCAATTCATTTTTGACAGAGTTGGAGAACACTAATCGACATGATTAACCTACACTACTGAGTCGATGGAAAATTATAGACCCTCCGTCAAGATTAACACCCTCGCATTGCGACCTCACACGCGAGGGATTATTATTATTATTATTATTATTATTATTATTATGTTTCTTAATGACACGTATGTACGCTAGTTACATAAAAAACAATATAGGGACGTACATGTGCTGTCAACCTACAGTATGTGCTGTCAACGATTAATATAAAACAAATTGCTGTAGCAGAATATCTGCTATAACTTCATAAGTCTAAATGTTTAAGAGTCACTGAAATTATCTAACAACTAATATCATAAAAATTATCAAGGGATTATCTATCTCATAGTGTTGTTCGACTTCTTATAATCAGGCTATATTAAGTATTTCATCCGATTTGACTTCCTTTCATGTATAATGACCTCTGCATCCTTAATAGTACGTCTCTTCCACGAGACTCCAGCATCCTTCGCACTGTAGTATCCAATTCTCTCGACCATCCTCCCAGGACATCAATAATCACATTGTACTCATGCTCCACTTGATACCCAGAGTACTGTTGTTTAAGTTACCATATCAGGGGGCCGTATACTTTAGCGTCTTCTCCTCATCTTTCTTTTCACGGTTATTAATTCACAGGCAGCTCATCTCTACAGCCATTACTTTCTTGCTTTCGAGCATCTACTCTATTCGCTGTCACATGGTTGTACTCTGCATATACCGGCACATCCCAGAATGCTTGCGCTTCCTCAGATTCGTAAATCGGTCGCGGTACTTTTGGGGAATACCACAGTGGAACTGTACTCGCTAGCTTCATCACCTTCAGCTTTTCAAAGAAGAGGGTTTTTAAGGCTGCGTTGTATCTTGAGAGGTACTTGTTTTGTGCCAGTGCTGAACACCCCGCTAACACATGTACAAGGCTCTCCGCGGCCTTACCACACAATCTGCACATGGCGTCATCAATCTGATTTGTCTTCGTATTATTATTATTATTATTATTATTATTATTATTATTATTATTATTATTATTATTATCAATTTTCGCACAGCTCATTATCTTATAGCTGGATTTCATTGCTAAACATGATCCCGCACCCTTAGGTGTCTTAGCACATGTCTCAATATTCTTGCAGTTCCCAACAAGCTTTTTGAAGTATCTGGAAGTCAATTCTAATGTCGAGCCCTCCTAGCCACATATCGAAATGGTTGCTTACTGTTCCGAGTGTTCCAATAATGATGGGTACAATTGTTACTTCTTTACTTTGCCATATCCTCTTAATTTCTCTTTTTAGATCTTGATACTTTTCTACTTTTTCCTTTTCTTTCTGCAGAACTCTTGTATCAAATGGGCATGCAACATCTATCAGTGCGCAGCATCTCTTCTTTTTATTTAGTACTAGTATATCTGGCCTGGAATGTTCTATCTTATTATCAGTTTGGATTTTCATATCCCACAGCAGTTTTACATTTACATTTTCAGTAACAATTTCTGGCTTATGCTCGTACCACTTTTCCGCATGCTCCAGCTTGTATTTCTTACATAACTCCCAATGGATCACCTGAGCAATTTTGCGTGTCTCCAGCTCTTATACTGCTTTTGGGCTAACATCTTACATTCCGAAGCAATATGTGCTATTGTCTCATCACGCTCTCCACATAACCTACAAGCAGCCGATATATCTTCTTTGTCAATCACTTTCCTGATGTACCTAGTTCGTAATGCCTGATCTTGTGCTGCCATCAACATTCCTTCTGTTTCTTTCTTCGGGTTTCCTCTTTTTAACCAATCCCAGGTCTTACTATCTCTACCTTCCTCTGTACTTCTGTAGAATTTCCCATGTAGATTCTTTCCTGTATACTTATCTCGTCTAGAATTCTGGATCTCCTTTTTCTCTTTCCCTCCATCTAACATCTCCTCCTTTCCTACTGCTATCAATAGTTTCTCATCACTACATTCAACATAATTTCGCAAGCTATTTACTTCAACATTTACACAATCCTCCACACTAATTAGCCCTCTACCTCCTTGACTTCTTTTGAAGTAAAGCCGATCAACATCGCCCTGGGGGTGGAAGGCTCTATACACTGTTAGCAATTTTCTTGTTTTCCTATCCATCTTTCGAAGTTCTTCCTTTGTCCACTTAAGTTGAACTCTCTATTAACTTTTTACTTAAGTTAAACTCTCTGTTAACTTTTTACTTAAGTTAAACTTTCTATTAACTTTTTACTGAAGTCAAACTCTCTATTAACTTTATATCAACGTTTTACTTAAGTTAAACTCTCTATTAACTTTTTATTTAAGTTGATTTTACTCGAGTTAAACTCTATTAACTTTTTACTTAAGTTAAACTCTCTATTAACTTTTTACTGAAGTTAAACTCTTTATTAACTTTTTGCTTAAGTTAAACTCTCTATTAACGTTTTACTTTAAGTTAAACTTTCTATTAACTTTTTACTGAAGTTAAACTCTCTATTAACTTTTTACTTTGGTTAAACTCTTTATTAACTTTTTACTTCAGTTAAACTCTCTATTAACTTTTTACTTAAGTTAAACTCTCTATTAACTTTTTACTTAAGTTAAACTCTCTATTAACTTTTTACGTCAGTAAAACTCTCTATTAACTTTTTACTTAAGTTAAACTCTCTATTGACGTCTAACTTAAGTTGAAATCTATATTAACTCTTTACTTAAGTTAAACTTTCTATTAACTTTTTACTGAAGTTAAACTCTCTATTAACTTTTTACTTAAGTTAAACTTTCTATTAACGTTTTACTTAAGTTAAACTCTCTATTAACTTTTTACTTCCGTAAAACTCTCTATTAACTTTTTATTTAAGTTGAAATCTCTATTAACTTTTTACTCGAGTTAAACTCTATTAACTTTTTACTTAAGTTAAACTCTCTATTAACTTTTTACTGAAGTTCAACTCTTTAGTAACTTTTTACTTAAGTTAAACTCTCTATTAACGTTTTACTTAAGTTAAACTTTCTATTAACTTTTTACTGAAGTTAAACTCTCTATTAACTTTTTACTTTGGTTAAACTCTTTATTAACTTTTTACTTCAGTTAAACTCTCTATTAACTTTTTACTTAAGTTAAACTCTCTATTAACTTTTTACTTAAGTTAAACTCTCTATTAACTTTGTTAAACTCTCTATTAACTTTTTACTTCAGTTAAACTCTCTATTAACTTTTTACTTCAGTAAAACTCTCTATTAACTTTTTACTTCAATAAAACTCTCTATTAACTTTTTACTTAAGTTAAACTCTCTATTAACTTTTTACTTAAGTTAAACTCTCTATTAACTTTTTACTTAAGTTAAACTGTCTACTAACGTTTTAGTTAAGTTAAACTCTCTATTAACTTTTTACTTAAGTTAAACTCTCCATTAACTTTTTACTTAAGTTGAACTCTCTATTAACTTTTTACTTAAGTTAAACTCTCTATTAACTTTTTACTTAAGTTAAACTTTCTATTAACTTTTTACTGAAGTCAAACTCTCTATTAACTTTATATTAACGTTTTACTTAAGTTAAACTCTCTATTAACTTTTTACTTCAGTTAAACTCTCTATTAACTTTTTACTTCAGTAAAACTCTCTATTAACTTTTAACTTAAGTTAAACTCTCTATTAACTTTTACTTAAGTTAAACTCTCTATTAACTTTTTACTTAAGTTAAACTTTCTATTAACGTTTTACTTGAGTTAAACTCTCTATTAACTTTTTACTTCAGTTAAACTCTCTATTAACTTTTTACTTCAGTAAAACTCTCTATTAACTTTTTACTTAAGTTAAACTCTCTATTAACTTTTTACTTAAGTTAAACTCTCTATTAACTTTTTACTTAAGTTAAACTCTCCATTAACTTTTTACTTAAGTTAAACTTTCTATTAACTTTTTACTGTAGTTAAACTCTCTATTAACTTTTTATTTAAGTTAAACTCTCTATTAACGTTTTACTTAAGTTAAACTCTCTATTAACTTTTTACTTCCGTAAAACTCTCTATTAACTTTTTATTTAAGTTGAAATCTCTATTAACTTTTTACTCGAGTTAAACTCTATTAACTTTTTACTTAAGTTAAACTCTCTATTAACTTTTTATTTAAGTTGAAATCTCTATTAACTTTTTACTCGAGTTAAACTCTATTAACTTTTTACTTAAGTTAAACTCTCTATTAACTTTTTACTGAAGTTAAACTCTTTATTAACTTTTTACTCAAGTTAAACTCTCTATTAACGTTTTACTTAAGTTAAACTTTCTATTAACTTTTTACTGAAGTTAAACTCTCTATTAACTTTTTACTTTGGTTAAACTCTTTATTAACTTTTTACTTCAGTTAAACTCTCTATTAACTTTTTACTTAAGTTAAACTCTCTATTAACTTTTTACTTAAGTTAAACTCTCTATTAACTTTTTACTTCAGTAAAACTCTCTATTAACTTTTTACTTAAGTTAAACTCTCTATTAACTTTTTACTTAAGTTAAACTCTCTACTAACGTTTTACTTAAGTTAAACTCTCTATTAACTTTTTATTTAAGTTAAACTCTCCATTAACTTTTTACTTAAGTTGAACTCTCTATTAACTTTTTACTAAAGTTAAACTCTCTATTAACTTTTTACTTAAATTAAACTTTCTATTAACTTTTTACTGAAGTCAAACTCTCTATTAACTTTTTACTTAAGTTAAACTTTCTATTAACGTTTTACTTAAGTTAAACTCTCTATTAACTTTTTACTTCCGTAAAACTCTCTATTAACTTTTTATTTAAGTTGAAATCTCTATTAACTTTTTACTCGAGTTAAACTCTATTAACTTTTTACTTAAGTTAAACTCTCTATTAACTTTTTACTGAAGTTCAACTCTTTATTAACTTTTTACTTAAGTTAAACTCTCTATTAACGTTTTACTGAAGTTAAACTCTCTATTAACTTTTTACTTTGGTTAAACTCTCTATTAACTTTTTACTTTGGTTAAACTCTCCATTAACTTTTTACTTCAGTTAAACTCTCCATTAACTTTTTACTTAAGTTAAACTCTCTATTAACTTTTTACTTCAATAAAACTCTCTATTAACTTTTTACTTAAGTTAAACTGTCTACTAACTTTTTACTTAAGTTAAACTGTCTACTAACGTTTTACTTAAGTTAAACTCTCTATTAACTTTTTACTTAAGTTAAACTCTCCATTAACTTTTTACTTAAGTTGAACTCTCTATTAACTTTTTACTTAAGTTAAACTCTCTATTAACTTTTTACTTAAGTTAAACTTTCTATTAACTTTTTACTGAAGTCAAACTCTCTATTAACTTTATATTAACGTTTTACTTAAGTTAAACTCTCTATTAACTTTTTACTTCAGTTAAACTCTCTATTAACTTTTTACTTCAGTAAAACTCTCTATTAACTTTTAACTTAAGTTAAACTCTCTATTAACTTTTTACTTAAGTTAAACTCTCTATTAACTTTTTACTTAAGTTAAACTGTCTACTAACGTTTTACTTAAGTTAAACTCTCTATTAACTTTTTACTTAAGTTAAACTCTCCATTAACTTTTTACTTAAGTTGAACTCTCTATTAACTTTTTACTTAAGTTAAACTCTCTATTAACTTTTTACTTAAGTTAAACTTTCTATTAACTTTTTACTGAAGTCAAACTCTCTATTAACTTTATATTAACGTTTTACTTAAGTTAAACTCTCTATTAACTTTTTACTTCAGTTAAACTCTCTATTAACTTTTTACTTCAGTAAAACTCTCTATTAACTTTTAACTTAAGTTAAACTCTCTATTAACTTTTTACTTAAGTTAAACTCTCTATTAACTTTTTACTTAAGTTAAACTTTCTATTAACGTTTTACTTGAGTTAAACTCTCTATTAACTTTTTACTTCAGTTAAACTCTCTATTAACTTTTTTCTTCAGTAAAACTCTCTATTAACTTTTTACTTAAGTTAAACTCTCTATTAACTTTTTACTTAAGTTAAACTCTCTATTAACTTTTTACTAAGTTAAACTCTCCATTAACTTTTTACTTAAGTTAAACTTTCTATTAACTTTTTACTGTAGTTAAACTCTCTATTAACTTTTTATTTAAGTTAAACTCTCTATTAACGTTTTACTTAAGTTAAACTCTCTATTAACTTTTTACTTCCGTAAAACTCTCTATTAACTTTTTATTTAAGTTGAAATCTCTATTAACTTTTTACTCGAGTTAAACTCTATTAACTTTTTACTTAAGTTAAACTCTCTATTAACTTTTTACTGAAGTTAAACTCTTTATTAACTTTTTACTTAAGTTAAACTCTCTATTAACGTTTTACTTAAGTTAAACTTTCTATTAACTTTTTACTGAAGTCAAACTCTCTATTAACTTTATATTAACGTTTTACTTAAGTTAAACTCTCTATTAACTTTTTACTTAAGTTAAACTCTCTATTAACTTTTAACTGAAGTTAAACTCTTTATTAACTTTTTACTTAAGTTAAACTCTCTATTAACGTTTTACTTAAGTTAAACTTTCTATTAACTTTTTACTGAAGTTAAACTCTCTATTAACTTTTTACTTTGGTTAAACTCTTTATTAACTTTTTACTTCAGTTAAACTCTCTATTAACTTTTTACTTAAGTTAAACTCTCTATTAACTTTTTACTTAAGTTAAACTCTCTATTAACTTTTTACGTCAGTAAAACTCTCTATTAACTTTTTACTTAAGTTAAACTCTCGACTAACGTTTTACTTAAGTTAAACTCTCTATCAACTTTTTACTTAAGTTAAACTCTCCATTAACTTTTTACTTAAGTTGAACTCTCTATTAACTTTTTACTTAAGTTAAACTTTCTATTAACTTTTTACTGAAGTCAAACTCTCTATTAACTTTTTACTTAAGTTAAACTCTCTATTAACTTTTTACTTAAGTAACTAAAGTTAATAGAGAGTTTAACTTAAGTAAAAAGTTAATAGAGAGTTTAACTTAAGTAAAAAGTTAATAGAGAGTTTAACTGAAGTAAAAAGTTAATAAAGAGTTTAACCAAAGTAAAAAGTTAATAGAGAGTTTAACTTCAGTAAAAAGTTAATAGAAAGTTTGACTTAAGTAAAACGTTAATAGAGAGTTTAACTTAAGTAAAAAGTTAATAAAGAGTTTAACTTCAGTTAAAAGTTAATAGAGAGTTTAACTTAAGTAAAAAGTTAATAGAGTTTAACTCGAGTAAAAAGTTAATAGAGATTTCAACTTAAATAAAAAGTTAATAGAGAGTTTTACGGAAGTAAAAAGTTAATAGAGAGTTTAACTTAAGTAAAACGTTAATAGAGAGCTATTAACTTTTTACTTGAGTTAAACTCTATTAACTTTTTACTTAAGTTAAACTCTCTATTAACTTTTTATTTTAGTTGAAATCTCTATTAACTTTTTACTTGAGTTAAACTCTATTAACTTTTTACTTAAGTTAAACTCTCTATTAACTTTTTACTTCAGTAAAACTCTCTATTAACTTTTAACTTAAGTTAAACTCTGTATTAACTTTTTACTTAAGTTAAACTCTCTATTAACTTTTTACTTCAGTTAAACTCTCTATTAACTTTTTACTTAAGTTAAACTCTCTATTAACTTTTTACTTCAGTTAAACTCTCTATTAACTTTTTACTTTAGTTAAACTTTCTATTAACTTTTAACTTAAGTTAAACTCTCTATTAACTTTTTTCTTAAGTTAAACTCTCTATTAACTTTTTACTTAAGTTAAACTCTCTATTAACTTTTTACTTAAGTTAAACTCTCTATTACTTTTTACTCAAGTTAAACTTTCTATTAACGTTTTACTTAAGTTAAACTCTCTATTAACTTTTTACTTAAGTTGAAATCTCTATTGACATTTAACTTAAGTTGAAATCTATATTAACTCTTTACTTAAGTTAAACTCTCTATTAACTTTTTACTTAAGTTAAACTCTCTATTAACTTTTTACTTAAGTTAAACTCTCTATTAACTTTTTACTTCAGTAAAACTCTCTATTAACTGTTTACTTAAGTTGAAATCTCTATTAACTTTTTACTTAAGTTGAAATCTCTATTAACTTTTTACTTAAGTTGAAATCTCTTAACTTTTTACTTAAGTTAAACTCTCTATTAACTTTTTACTTAAGTTGAAATCTCTATTAACTTTTTACTGAAGTTAAACTCTCTATTAACTTTTTACTTAAGTTGAAATCTCTATTAACTTTTTACTTGAGTTAAACTCTCTATTAACTTTTTACTTTAGTTAAACTCTCTATTGACTTTTTACTCCTGCTTGTTGTTGTAGACTTTTGCTAGTAAGGTAACCAACTATCGGAAGACAAAACGTGAAAGTATGAAGTCGTATGGACCCGTTCTATCTGACTCCACCGCAGACCTTCAAGTAATGATGAAGAACTTTGACAGGGCCTACGACTCCTCCGACAAATTGGATATTGTCATTAAAGGTAGTTTTTTGGGGTAGTTACCAAAAAATAAATTATTTTTAAATAATTGTCTTTAAGTATAATTTAAAACACGAGCAGCGGTGTTTTATCGATTTTTTTAGCTAAAACACTGCTCGGAGAAAATCGAAGAAAAATTTTATGTCAATATCAGGACGAATCTTTATCACATATAAAGACACGATACGGTCATAATTTTCCTTTGTGTTTTCCTCATCAATTTTTAATGAGTTTTTGAAGTATGAAAATGCTCGTAAAACATTTTAAAACTTGGATAAACCATGCCAAAACACCGCCATTTTTAATATGTCCGTGACGTCTTGTATTGGGAATTGTTGTATTTCTTACTGTTGTGATACCTATCCTGGGGCCATGCATAATGCCCAGTTGTGGTTCTAATAGTGATTACGAAAATAACGTGAGTAGAAGCTTAGAGGGGCAGCGTCATGACTTGCGCATGCGCTAGTCTGTTTTTCTTCGCAAGGTCCTTCGACCTTTGACACGCCATCATAGAATCGATGGCAAGTGAAACAAATGGGTGTTGTAGAACCTCTTGTAAGAGTGAATCTGATTGGCTAATGGGTTTCCTAACTTAAAAATATACTGAGCAAAGTCACTGTCACTGCAGGAATTACATCCACGCAAGATATATCGTTTCGGTCAGGTAGATCCTTTTATGCGAATCATTCCATCTTTTCTTGGCTTCTTTACATTGATCCTGTAATCTCTATCGGAGTTCTCTTGCTTTCCGTCATGCGATTTACCGAGTATGCACGCCATTTTGAATCGTAAGCCAACTTGAAAAATTCAGGCTGAAGCTGAATTTTTTCAAGTTCGCACGCAAGTAATGCAAAGATTGCTAGACATGGATTAATTAATCTAAAAGCTTCCGTCCTTCCCGTTATCCGTACTTCCAGACCAACTAGATCTTAATTCTAATGGAAACACAGCTAAATTTATCATCCGTCAATGTAAAACAACTACAGGTACCTATCAAAAATCCTTACTCATCAGAACCTGCCGAATTCGGAACCATCTTGCCGATAAACTGCACCTTACAAATAACCTTAAATCGCTACTTTCAAGTCTAATTTTTTTAACATCTCAACCCTGTAATCTGACGGCCACCATATTGAATTATATTGTATATGTTTAGTTAATTTATATTTATAATTATATTTTAGGACTCCTTTGAAAACCATTGTAATAATGAATAGGGCTTCCTAATAAAAGATTAGTTATCAATAACCTTAAATCATTTAAATTTGTCATGCTTAAGTATTATTTTTCATCTTTGAAAACTTGTTACAATTGTGAAGATCCTCTGTACGTTCAAATCTATTTGTCTCAAATGTAACTCTGTTCTTAGTCTCCCTGGTCCAATTTCTTGTTGTATGTAATATTCATATTGTAGTGTGACATTTTTTTTCTACAGTTAACATTCTACCTTTTGTATACAGTACGTCTAAGGGCCCACAGTAATTGGCTAACGCTGTTGTGGATCCCCTGCTATTGTGTGTATTATTGTGTGTATTATTGTGTGTATTATTGTGTGTATTATTGTGTGTATTATTTGTATGTAGGTTACATATGGCGAAGCTAATAAAAAATAAATAAATAAATAAACAAAAGAAATTAAAGGGGCAGCGTCATCACTTGCGCATCCAACACTGACCATACAGAAAACCCATTACGAGCATTTTTACAACAACAAACTATTATATTCCGGCTATTTGAGTTACGTAGTTTGATCTAAAAGGTACTTATTTTTTGTTGCCAATGTCCATTAAGTATTTCTCGTCATATACTGAAGTTCCCTCATTTCTCTTTTTAATATTATATTTTAGTAATCAATTGCCTATCCTTGATTTGATTTTATGTTTCAAAAAGGTGACGTGAACGGTTCTGTTGAGGCCATCTGTGATGCCTTGCAGACGTACAAAGGAGAAACCCCAAAACTATCTGTCGTATCTACTGGCGTTGGTCCTGTCACTGAAAATGATTTGAGGATGCTGGAGCCATTCAAAGGTACGCTGCTGTTTGAAGTCCCATGATTTACACGATACGATTTTTGTTTAAATTATTAAATACATTGGGATCTAAATCTCTCATATTGTGTCTAACGTTTCGAGCGAAACGTTAGACCTCCTACACACTTTTTCAGCAACATACCAGTATTCGATTTGTACTGCCTCTGCAGCACAATACTTTTATAAATCCATAGTCTAAATCATGAGAAATTACATTTTTTTGTTCATTGCATAGCTCTAGCGGTGGTCGTGATTATTGAAACGTTTCACACTTGTAGCATTTGTATATCTAGAGAAATTGTGTTTATGATAAGCGGCAGATTTTATACAAATTAGTTTTCTGGATTTATTAGAAACACGATTTCTCCACTCAGGTAAACGTTGAGGGTATAAAACTTTTTAGTAAACAAGACCACCAGTAGAGCTATGCAATGAACCACAATGAAGCTCAGATCTGCATTACATGCAATTTCTCATGATTTTGACTAGCCAGCCACTTTAAAGTGTTTTTCCTCAAAATCTGGAATTTGAAGGCCACCAGATGCTATTTTTGTGATATTATCAAAAATATTTGACTTATATGCATGAAATTTTCACTGTTAGTTCATACAGGTATTATCTGTGCAATGACGAATTCATTTGTTGTTGGACTACATGTACTCCAAAAAATATCTAGGACCTTTGGAAGAGATGTAATTGGACATTTTTCTCCCTCATTTTTGGGAAAGGCTAAAATATATGAAGGCATTGACATATCTGTAAAATAATTCATCATTGCACAGCTCTGGTATTGCATGTACCACATATAAAATTTCAAACCCTTAGCACTTACCTGTTTGGAGAAATTACTCCTACGTGTCCTACAGTTTCGTGCCTTTAAAAATGTTGTGTTCGAAAAGGAAAAGGGTGTGACTGCTAAGCAATTAAAGATATGGACCCAAATCTTTTTCCTTGTAAATGCTATTGGACCATATTAACTACTTATGTAAAAATATGACTATATAAAATTTGTAGTATGATAAATCGTGCTCTCTAAATGACTCCATTTTGACTACTTAATATACCATGTCAGATTTTTTTTTGCATCGTTCTAAGTCGGCTAAAGAATACACATATCAAAATTTAAGCCAATTTGGTTAACTGTTTCCTACTTTTCTAAACACGGTGATTTTGGTTCACTGGTGTATAGAAGGCCTGCGCAATCTGTTTATTAGTTGGAGTTCCCGTAGGAGAGGACCGGTGCGATCTCTGCAGAGACTCTGCTCCATTAACCTCTACTCCGTAGAGGAGGTACGGAGAGCAGAGGGCTCTTTTGGCTCACTGACCATTTTTCACTTTGTTAAACTGCTTTTCCTTCAATTATTTTCAATTTGCCTGTTATTGCTTATTAACTCTTTCCCGTCCAGCTGAAAATATCCAAAATCGAACCACCTCTTTTATTCTATTGATATCTCTGGAAATAACCATAAAATAATAACCTTAAAATAATGACATACTAAAAACAAAGTCCTTTTGACTGCATAATATTGGATCAAGAAACTTAATGCGGATGAATGCCAGCCATTACTATTACGTTCTTGCATGGGAGCATGTAGATACATAGGCCTTTATGCAACCTATCGCACGTTGTGCGTCTGGATCTAAACCTGTACTAGAAATACGTTCCGCAATAACCCCTCGCCCGCCTTTTCTAACCCCCTCCCCCGCCCCGAGTTTCTTTTCCCCATCCATGGTACCCAGCGTCCAGACCGCGCACGCCGTGTATTTGATAACAAATTGCAAAAGGCCGTTTCGTCGTACGTAGATTTTGAAGGTAATCTCGGCCAATATTTACTCGATTTCAATTCTGAGCCTCCTGTATACAAGAGCCGGTGATAAGCTCACTACTTGAGGAAGTCCTGCGAGAGGCTTCGCTCTACTTCGTCGGCGATGTGTAAATATGTATATGATGTTTGACTGTTCTGACCGTGTCTCAATAGCTCAGTGGTTAGAGCGCCGATGCGTTGATTCGGAGACCTCGGGTTCGATTCCCGGTTGGGGCAGTCAAATTTTCATATACATATATTTGACCATTAATACTTCCTCTCTTCATGTAAAGAAAACAGATTTGGAATTACCGAGTCTAAATACATAACATACGTGTCTATTATATTACGAGAACGTGCACACCCTTCGTACAAACAGTTTATGTACTTAGAAATTAGTCGGCAATCAGGCTGCCCGCTGCCTCTTCGTCGTATATTATTTTGAACGTGTTCTCGATCAATATTTAACCGTTTTCAATTCTGGAAACAGATTTGGAATTAGCGAGTCTAAATACATAACATACATGCCTATTATATTACGCAAACGTGTATACCCTTCGTAAAAACCTGTTTATGTGGTTCGTCAGATCACAAATCGCCAATGGCCGCTTAGGGAAAATATTGCCCAAATATTGTTCTATTCAAACGGATCACCCAAAACGACTTTTTACTTCCTTATAAGGAGTTGGTCCTACCATGCTCCGCTCAAATAAATATATATATATATATATACAAATATAATTTCGTGAGAAATGGATCCCTGCCGCGGCGAGATTATCACCCTCGCTTGCGAGGGGATTATGTCAGAATCATCCTCAAGGCAACATTTATCATCATGAATTTCTTACTTTGCTGACTTCAGCTTAAAAATCAATCGACTCGAGCGGGATTTAAACTTGCATCTTCGGTATTCCGGTCCGCAGCTCTACCAGTTGAGCTACCGAAGTAGTACAAAGTTACCACAGTAGTACAAAGGTATAGTGCTGCGTAGGCAGTGTTTTGGATATATAGCAAAGTGAAAAGGTGGTAAACTGCTGAGATTTTAGGAACGAAATACTGACGTTTCGAGCGGAGCCCTTCATCAGAGTAAAGACCAGATGAAATAAAATAAGTTGGATTGGTAGATTTGGCTTGGCAATGTAGGAAATTGATTTGACTTGACAATGTAAAAAATTGATGATGATAATTTTTTCATCGGTATTTATGTGTATCTCGCTGTTCAGGTATGGTATTTTGTTTCAACGTTGGAGTACCAAAAAACATGCAGAAATTGGCTAAACAGTTGGATGTTAAGATTCACTCTGGAAATGTGATTTACCGACTCCTTCAAACTCTCAAGGTGCGCTTTTTGTAGATGGTGGTGATACTGATGATGATGGTGGTAATGGTGATGATAATGGTGGTTATAGTGATGATGGTTATGGTGATGATGATGGTGGTTATAGTGATGATGGTTATAGTGATGATGGTGATGATGATGGTTATGGTGATGATGATGGTGGTTATAGTGATGATGATGGTGGTTATAGTGATGATGGTTATGGTTATCGTGATGATGATGGTGGTTATAGTGATGATGGTGATGGTTATGGTGATGATGGTGGTGGTTATAGTGGTGATGGTTATGGTGATGATGATGGTGGTTATAGTGGTGATGGTTATGGTTATCGTGATGATGATGGTGGTTATAGTGGTGATGATGATGGTGGTTATGGTGATGATGATGGTGGTTATAGTGATGATGGTGATGGTTATGGTGATGATGATGGTGGTTATAGTGATGATGGTGATGGTTATGGTGATGATGATGGTGGTTATAGTGATGATGATGATGGTGGTTATAGTGATGATAATGGTGGTTATAGTGATGATGGTTATGGTTATCGTGATGATGATGATGATGGTGGTTATAGTGATGATGGTGATGGTTATGGTGATGATGATGGTGGTTATAGTGATGATGGTGATGGTTATGGTGATGATGGTGGTGGTTATAGTGGTGATGGTTATGGTGATTATAGTGGTGATGGTTATGGTTATCGTGATGATGATGGTGGTTATAGTGGTGATGATGATGGTGGTTATGGTGATGATGATGGTGGTTATAGTGATGATGGTGATGGTTATGGTGATGATGATGGTGGTTATAGTGAGGATGGTGATGGTTATGGTGATGATGATGGTGGTTATAGTGATGATGATGATGGTGGTTATAGTGATGATAATGGTGGTTATAGTGATGATGGTTATGGTTATCGTGATGATGATGGTGGTTATAGTGATGATGGTGATGGTTATGGTGATGATGATGGTGGTTATAGTGATGATGGTGATGGTTATGGTGATGATGGTGGTGGTTATAGTGGTGATGGTTATGGTGATGATGATGGTGGTTATAGTGGTGATGGTTATGGTTATCGTGATGATGATGGTGGTTATAGTGGTGATGATGATGGTGGTTATGGTGGTGATGATGGTGGTTATAGTGATGATGGTGATGGTTATGGTGATGATGATGGTGGTTATAGTGATGATGGTGATGGTTATGGTGATGATGATGGTGGTTATAGTGATGATGGTGATGATTATGGTGATGATGATGGTGGTTATAGTGGTGATGGTTATGGTGATGATGATGGTGGTTATAGTGGTGATGGTTATGGTTATCGTGATGATGGTGGTTAGGTAATGATGATGGTGGTTATAGTGATGATGGTGATGGTTATGGTGATGATGATGGTGGTTATAGTGGTGATGGTTATGGTTATGCAGGTTATGATGATGATTGTTATGGTTATGGTAGTTCATATGGTGATGATGATCATCATGATGGGATGGTGATGATGGTCGGATGGCGGTGATGGTGACGTTGAGGACGATGATAATGGTGATAGTGATGACGGTGATCATCGTCGTCACCATCATCATCATGGCGAAGATGATAATTGTTTTCCTTTATATTCCATTGAAAATCAGGAAGAGATGTCTGCCAAACTGCCTCTAATTCGTGAAGATGTATCTGTTGGTGAGGCAACTGTGTTGCAAGTTTTCCATCTGACCGGAAAAAGGAAAGCACTAGTTGCTGGTTGTCGTGTTAAGCAAGGTCAACTCAGAAGAAAGGAAACGTATAGAATTCATAGAAATAATGACGTTATTTTTGAAGGTAAGGAGAATAAAAAAGAACTCTGAAGGTTTGAATGTTTTTTTACCAGGAACTGTGGTACAATCCCATGATACACTGCTTCTCAAACTCATTAATAATTCATGAGCTAATTAGCCAATGAAATCACTTTATTTTATCACATGACTGAGGCTGGATCCACAGTTATTAGATCAAACCCGGTTTTGATCTAATTGCTGAGATCTTAATTAATAATTCATTTTTTGGAGAACGAAACGACCTGCCTCCGTCTTCGCTCATCCTCAACTGAACAGAGTCTGTTAATTTTCTGAATAAATTTTACACACCCTCGTGAGTTCAGTCCCATGAGGGTTTGTTCTCAAATGCGTTTTAAGTAAACACCATTAAATCCGTGTTCGATTGAGAAGCCATATAAACAACTCGTTTATCGTGTTCCATCAGGGGATCCAAACACTCGAAAACAATAAATCGAAACTGTTTTCTCGTGTTTGGATCCCCTGATGAAACACTGAAACTCGTTGTTCATATATTACATCCAGCACCTGAGGGTGGCGTTTTCTTCGTAATCGATAAATCACGTTAATATCCCCGCCAGCCTTTTTAGTTTAACATTTAGTCAAATCCAGATTTATCTAATTTTGTCATATCAAATCATAAGCTGCTAATCAATGTTTTGAGTTGTCTCCTTCCTCATAACTCAAGCCCTGCCAGTGCTTCCACGTGTACCATGCAGGACAAGCTCCTTCTAATCTAGTCCCCCCATATAAATCCTGTTAAAAGGGCAATCGGCACGATGATACGGGGGGAGGGGAAGCAGACGCACCCTCGGCAATCAACGAGAAATAAATTTCATACTTCCAATATTGTTCAGTTTACTATATAAAAAATAGTCGCATTTCCCTACAAACATTACATCATTGAATCACGATAATCGGCAACATGTGATAATTTATATAGCGCATTTTGTTATCAAAGTCCAAATGCGCTTTACAGTTGTAATTATATAGTAATGATCCGGTAAATACGTACCTAAAATGAACAGGTTTTGTGATTGGCTATATGGAACAAAGGTGGTTAGGGTTAGGACATTGGTTTCTTCGTGGTTGATTCTATTGTTTTATTGTTTTAAACAACCAATCACAAAACATGATAGTATTGGTAGGTGGCGACCCTAATGACCTTTTCAAATATATTTACAAACGGTTAATAAAACCTACTGTTAATAATTAGTAAAATGCTAATTTAAATTATTTTCCTTACAAGCCATTGGCGTAGCCAGGGGGCCTCCCCCCATCTACACATCCCCCAGTCCCCTGAATGTCTGATGCTAAATTGAAGTAAGATCTGTTGCTAATGCGATGCTGATAGGCTTACCAGTGGAATCAGTGTTCACAGTAACACACTCACATGAAGTTTAAACTGCGCAGAATTACGCTTCCGAGAGGCTTCGGTCCTTTTGACCAGCGTCGGCTAAACGACCAAAGACTCTGCATCGAATGCAAATGTTGTGATCCATGGTTGGTTATCTTGTTGTCAGACTTTAACAGGTTGGTCAAGGACTCCAGCTATATACGAATTAATGGTTAATTGTAATCAATTTTGTTAAAAATAATTTTCAACCAGCCCGCCAGGGCAGGTTTTTTTCGGGAAAATTCGTCTCAGAAATCACGGGAAATGCCCTCACAGGGCTTCAAAAATTCTAAGTTTTACCTCCCTACATTGGTCGCGGCTAAAGCCACGAGCCAGATGACTGATCCTATAGCTACGCCACTGTTACAAGCGTATAATAAAATCTTAAAAATGATACGTTGTTCCGCTGGTAACCGATGCAATTCAATAAGGGTTGGAGAAATATGTTCAACAATTCGGGACAAAGTGACTAGTCTCGCAGCGCAGTTTTGTATATACTGCAGCCGCTGTGGGCAAGTGGCTTTGGAAGACCATAAAGGAGACCATTGCAGTTGTCAATCCTGGAAGTAACAAATGCGTGAACTAGCATTTTAGTTGACTCTTTACTCAAGAAGTCCTTGTAAAACACTGCTTTTCAATAAACTGATAAGTACTCAAATAATTTCCCAACGCAACCAGGTGATAAATCAGTTGTTGGATCATGGACAGTAACGTTTGAAGTTACGTTGAAGAAGCCAGAGTATAGCGAGCTCTACGTGCCTTGGGAATTAGTACAGAATTGAAGTTCAATTTAATATTTAAATTTAATCTTATCATCAATAATAATTAAACATACAGTTGAGATACTGATCGTGTTCTGAGCTTCGAAAGTTCATCCCATCGTATTGAAATTCGTCTTCAAAAGAGCTAAAAAAACAACAGTGAAAGCTGCTATTTTGAAAGGTACTAAGCAACCTGACACTATACTTGTGACATCAAAGAGTCCAACTTGTTTTCAAATGCAATATTAATGAACTACTTGCATCTCCTTCAAGACCTATTCGAACAGTTCGGTGCAGCAGCACAGAAAGGCATGTGTGCAGACAAGAACCAAGACACAAGAAAGAACCTTGCGGTCCTTCCCGCTAAAGTCAAGTTGGACTCTTTGATGTCATAAGTACGCTGCCTGGTTGCTTAGCACTCTTTAAAATGTCGTCTTTCATATTATTTGGAAGATTTTCGTTTCTTCGCTTTCTTTTTGAGATATATCAGTAGGTAACCCCCCCATATACGCCCCAAAGGGATGCCGCCTCATTAAAAAAGTCATTAAGAAGTGAAACAATGGTGCATGTTCGGTCAACATGCGGATCACTTTTGGGTGATTAACGGATAGAATAGTACACTAACTTGAACCTCATTGGTGAATTTTCAGTCGGACCTCTGCGAAGACATCTCCCTCTTCTTCGCGCGTTTTCCGAGGCAGAACAAAGAGCGTTGCGTACAAAAAGTAATTAGTATTGTTAGTGTGACGAACGCAAGGGACGGAAGTAATTACCTCTAAGCCTCTTTCACCTTTACGATCCCTATAGCCCTAGTCTCGTGTACCTTTGGGACCCCATCGTGTACTTAGGTGGCTCTCTGTGTGTGTGTTAGGCCCGTTTAGGCCCTATCTGGCCTTCTTTGGCCCGATAAGGCCTTTTGGCCCGTTCGTACACGCTATTCAGCGTTCGATTGAACCTGTGTTTTCACCGCTAAGAGATGAACCCTAATAATTTTGGCCGTATTATGGCTTATCTCGCTTTAGTGTACACAATTCCTATGATGAAGAAACACTTCGGGGAAACAGTGCGAAGAACTGTTCAAGATCTCAAACATATTGAAAAATATAAATATAAACGTCTTGGTTAAACTGGATGACTCGGCTATTTTATGACGCCGTTGTCATGATGTATATTCACGTTGTTAAGGTTAAGATTTGCATACATGTTCATGAATTTGGCCGAATTATCGCTAATTATATCCATGAATTTGGCCGAATTATCGCTAATTATCTCGCGTTGGTGTACGGGATTCAGTTAGAACGAGGATATATAACTAACTTAGCAGCTTGAATAAACCTGTCCACCTGATCTTAGATAAAAGCGTGGGAGCCATTAAGCGTAATTAAAGGTTACATGCAATTCCACAGACAAAAGAGGGCACACATATTTCGATAAACACATCAAATAAATAGTATACAATATTGAGTTTATGAGATTTTTATTTCAAGTTACAAATAGTGGTTATGATTTAAGCTCAATCATAATATTATCTCCAGTGCCATCTGTTACAATAGTATACGGACATGCAGTACAAAAAACAATATTGTGTGATATAGTCAAAGGTGATGCTAAGCCACATAGTTTACATTGATGAATATTGTTGTAAAAGTCTTGCCATAAACATTTGGGGCATATAGCTAAATGTACACCAGTCATCTTGCTTTCACAGTAATTACAAATGTATCGACTCTCATCTTTATCAATGTCATATTGCGAGATTGTTTCTTCCTCTTCTTCTTCTTCTTCCTCGTCATCTTCGTCTTCTTCCTCGTCATCTTCGGAGTTCTCCGCGGCGCTTCTCTCTTCGCTGCTTTCATGTTCCGAATCTGTATCTTCTGTTCCTTCGCGTGCCAGTAATGCAAGTACTTCAGGATTTTTCAATGAGATTCTTATTGACTTTGACTTCTGCAAGCCCTCTCACGAAAACGTTTAGGCCAGGCGGTTTGGGAATGTCGGTATCGTATTCGGATACACAATATTCGATCAGATTGACAATATTTGTGTTCGGTATAACTCTACCATTGTAAACGATTTCCCGTTGAGCATTCCATATCAAAATGTCATGTGATATAAGCAAACTGTGGAGAAGATTTGAAGCCTTTTCAACATTGTTGTTAAAATGGGATAGTACATGTCGAATGCGTTGATCATTGTAAAAGGGAGATGTTTCTTCGCTGGTGTCCATGACTTCGACTGACTCTAGTACAATGAACTGATTTCTTTTATACTAATTCTGCAAGTCCTTCTAAAACTGGACCAAGTAACAGACCGAGAAATCCTCCTCCTCGCTGGACCAGTATTTGTTTCTTTCTCATGAAACTTCTTCCGGGGTCAACTAAAGTACTTATGTCGTTTTCGTACGGTCTCACTTTTTCGATCGTTTCCCGAGGTAATTCGTATTTCATTTTGCAAACATTATGGATACAGTCATGTATACACTTAACTTGTTCGGGGGTAGCTCTCTCAAGAAGCGCCTGTTGTTCTCCAGAATTCGACAAACAGTAATGTCGAAGAAAAGCTCTCTGCTTCTTGTTAAACATCTCTGTACGATAGCCAACGTATAAATGACGAGGTCACCCCCTGAAGTACACCTTTTATATTACTCTTTACTCATTTACTCATGGCAAGATAACATAAGGACATAAGGATAAAGATAAAGATAAAGATAAGGATAAGGATAAGGATAAGGATAAGGATAAGCTATATAGGATAAGGATAAGCTATATAGGATAAGGATAAGCTATATAGGATAAGGATAAGGCCATAAGGATAAGGATAAGGCCATAAAGATAAAGATAAGGCCATAAAGATAAAGATAAGGCCATAAAGATAAAGATAAGGCCATAAAGATAAAGATAAGGCCATAAAGATAAAGATAAGGCCATAAAGATAAAGATAAGGCCATAAAGATAAAGATAAGGCCATAAAGATAAGCTATATAGGATAAGGCCATAAGGATAAGGATAAGGCCATAAAGATAAAGATAAGCTATATAGGATAAGGCCATAAGGATAAGGATAAGGCCATAAAGATAAAGATAAGGATAAGGATAAGGATAAATTCATAGAACATTCCTGAGAAACATCATTTGGCTTCTAGTCTTCACCGAGTGAACATGTCATTTGCCTGTGATATATGCGGAAAGAACTTTTCAACCCGAGGTAATCTTCAGCGTCATATCAAGTACGTCCATGGAGGAGGTGACCATTTTAATGCTCAGCCTTCAGTCGTCGGTGGATCTTCCGTTATGAAACATCCTTTTACGTGTATTGTGGCTGGATGTACTCAAAGTGGCAAGACCGTTTGGGTGAAAAAGCTTTTGGAAAACGCTCAAGCAACCATCAGTCCCCCTCCTGAACGTATCATTTGGTGTTATGGCCAGTGGCAACCTATGTACTTGGATATGATCACAACTATACCAGGCATTGAACTCAATGAAGGAATACATGACGACATTGCCGAAAAGAACTTCTTAGATGTCTCTGAACGCAGCCTCATCGTTCTCGACGATCTTATGGCTCAGTCAGGGGACGATAAACGTATTGCCGATTTATTCACAAAAGGAAGTCATCATCGGAATCTGTCTGTGATCTATATTGTTCAAAATATATTTCATCAAGGCAAAGAAACCAGAAATATCAGCCTCAACGCCCACTATATCGTACTGTTCAAATCTCCACGGGACAAGCAACAAATCTCAGTCTTAGCACGACAAGTTAACCCTGGTCATGTTCAAGAGTTTATGAAAAGTTACGAGGAAGCGACAAAGCGTCCACACGGATATCTCATGCTTGATCTAAAACCGACTACCGATGATCAACATCGATTAAAAACGAATGTGCTACCAGATGAAAATACCACTGGTCAACTAGACATGGACCATTATATTCGAAAGCGGTCATATGAACAACCACCTATCACCGGTGACCAATATCAACTGAAATCGAACGTGATGCCCTACGAAAATACCGCTGACCAACAAAACCTAAACCGTTATATTCGAAAGCTATCGTATCAACAATCGCCCATCCTCAACGCTATGTACAACTCGGGTGAACAGATGCATAATATTATACAGACGCCTCAGTTAACACCAGATGTGAAGAATATACTCTACTCTAATGAGCTTAAACGTTTTCTGTCCTTCCAAAATCAACTCCACGACCAGGTTCCAGTTCAAAATAATCTTCAAACTGAAAGCAATATCCCAAAGACTCCAACGCAATATGATTCTACAGAATACCTCCCGTCCGATCCTCACCAGGTTCCTACTACACCTAAAGCCTATTTTTTGACACCACCAGCTACAGTTTCGACAGAACAACCAAAGCTTAAACGAAACTTCTTTAATAATTGGGAAAGTTCTTCCGATTGGAAAAAGAGCGATTTAGCAAGGATGACCCCTGAAGAAAGAGGTGAATATGAACACCATCTATCGATGACTAGATCAAAATATTTACCGATGACAGAACAAAATGTGGCAACATTAACGCCTGAAGACCAGGAAGAATATCGAAAAACTTTTAAAATTAAAACGCCTAGATATTCCCTTAGAAGTAGGCCTTATTAGTATTTATAACTTGAAATAAAAATCTCATAAACTCAATATTGTATACTATTTATTTGATGTGTTTATCGAAATATGTGTGCCCTCTTTTGTCTGTGGAATTGCATGTAACCTTTAATTACGCTTAATGGCTCCCACGCTTTTATCTATGAGCAGGTGGACAAATTTATTCAAGCTGTTAAGTTTAGTTAGTCCGCTTTATATCATCGTTCGAACTCCTCACTCGGTCGTTCTCTATGAAGTAAAGCCGTTCAATTATACTTTTTCTGCCAAGAAACCTTATTTTGTAATTCATGCGTTCGAGTTCCACACTTGGCAATACTTTTTTTCCCCCCTTAAGCACCGAAAAAGCATTCAATATAGACTCGTGACAACACTAATTACACACGTGACATATCAGCAAACGTATTTAATATTCAAAATGATCAAAATTTACTAAGCAACATGATATAATAATAGTTTACTGATTCATTTCACGCCAATATCTTAAATAACCTAGAATACACTTAGTTTCAGGAGTCAATATCTTTTGACAATAATCCCATAATGCGTATAACATTGTTTCTGAAGTTCTTTTCAAATGTCTTAAATGATCTAAAGTATCTCCATGGTTGCGCAGTTTCAATACTCTTAGAGCTTCATTGAATTCCGGCCCAACACGTTCATTCACGTTTGCCATGGCCTCTGCACAGTATAGACTCCACCGTTCTTCTTCTGTTAGCATTAAGCAATCATGTTGTCTTTGACTGGGATGATCAATCTCGCAACCGCCACATTTCTCTTTGCAAAGTTTCTGGACTTCTCCCATCAAAGCATCGGTAAAAATGGTCTCAATCAACGGGAACAGCTTCTGATAATTAGCTACGGAGACTTCGTCTACATGGACATGATCCTTCCACTCTGCTTGTTTTGAAAAACGAGGATTATTTCTTCGAAAAGTCATACTCTTCTAAAGCTTCTAGCAAACGTTCCAAACCAAACCAAACAATTATCCAAGGCAGCAAACTCCACAAGCGAAACACTGTAGGCAAAGTACTGACTCTCACTCTGTTTGTCGCTTATATACTCGATGATTACCATACTAGTTACTTTCGTTCTTAACACACAGAGCCCCTTGAATACTAATTAAGTAATTCCGTTCGCCACGCGTTCGTCACACTAACAATACTAATTACTTTTTGTACGCAACGCTCTTTGTTCTGCCTCGGAAAACGCGCGAAGAAGAGGGAGATGTCTTCGCAGAGGTCCGACTGAAAATTCACCAATGAGGTTCAAGTTAGTGTACTATTCTATCCGTTAATCACCCAAAAGTGATCCGCATGTTGACCGAACATGCACCATTGTTTCACTTCTTAATGACTTTTTTAATGAGGCGGCATCCCTTTGGGCGTATATGGGGGGGGATACCTACTTATATCAGTTTGTTTGATATGCAAATGTCCGGCATTTATAACGTCACACATGCATAATGAGTTATCAGAGAATAAAACACGCACACGTGTTATTCACACTTTAGTGTTTTTATGTGATGAACGCAATGGCGTTCGAGAATGAAAGAGATACACACATTTCTCCAATAAGTCATTATGCTGCATATGTGACGTAAATTCCGGACAAATTTGCATATCAAACAAACTGATATATCTCAAAAAGAAAGCGAAGAAACGAAAATCTTCAAAAGAAGTTACTTTATCATTTTAAAAGTGCTTCCAAATAAGACAATAAAACATTTTGAGGTTAGGGGCATTTTAATTTTTATTGACGAGAAGAAAAAAACCATGGAAATATGCATGGTGTCATGTTCATTCTTCAAACTTTTGTCACTGTCTGTTTTTGTCTTTCCCTCTCACCAAAAGGAAACTTGTCAAGCATGAAAAGAGGCAATGATGACACCAGTGTTATCAAGAAGGAAACCGAGTGTGGTCTTTGCTTTGAAAACTTCCATGGCCTCGAGGAAGGAGACAGAGTCGAGTGCTTTAGCAAGACATTCAAGAAGCAAGAAGTCGAATGGAGGTGGAACTTTTGATGCGTCATGCGCCGCAGGTAACCTTATGAAATTACTTGCAGTACGTTTTATAATGCTCTAGTTGAGCCAGGAATTTTTAAATAAATGTTTATTATGAAAAAGATTGAGACACAAAAATTAAGTTTGCCTTATTTGAAAGAATATTTAAAATGACAGAGTAACATCTTTTTTAGTTTTTCGTTTCCTTGCTTCGTTATTGAGATATTTCAGTTTGTATTATATGCAAATGACAATGGTGTGACGTACACATGCATGATGACTTATCGGAGAAGGTTATATATCTTTGTTATTATCACATAAAATCTCTTGAAATTCTGCAATTTCCATGTTTTTGGAAATACTCACGCACATGCTTCATTCAAATTAAATTTGGTTTATATTAGCAAAGATAAATAACCTTCTCCGATAAGTCATTATGCATATGTACGTCACACCATTGTCATTTGCATATAATACAAACTGAAATATCTCAAGAACGAAGCAAGGAAACGAAAAACTACAAAAGATGTTACTCTGTCATTTTAAGTGTTCTTTCAAATAAGGCTAACTCAATTTTCGTGTCATAGGCACTTTAACATCTTTAAAATGGATATTTTGGCTAAAATAATGTGATTATAGCCTTCTTCAGCGAATGGTGTCCTGAGACAAATAAAATCTAGAAGTTATATAATGTACAGTAGGATACAGTATAAAGTTTTTCTACTGTTTTTTAAGTGTGTGAAACATATCCAGACCTGTGAATCCGTGAGACTCCCGGTATCAGGTCGCTTCTCCCGGTCACCCAGTATGACTGCCATTGCTCACGGTAATCAAGAATTTCTAATGGTGCATACATAAGTACATGTAAACATCGATTCATGCGGCATTCTTGCGCATCAGTGATTATGATTCCTGCAATCGTTTAGGTCAGCGGATGATCAAATGGATCACATGGTCAAGGAGCACCGCTGATACACCCGCAAGGTAATTTCCATTTCCTTGCGGGTGTGTCAGCGGTGCTTCCGCAGGCTAGAACTGGGGATGTGCGACGCGATATTTTTAAAAGGGACAATTTTTTCTCTCAAAACTCTCAACTGTAGCAATCTCCCGATCTAGAACGGTTGCAACGTCGAGCTCTTCGTATTATCCATCCATTTCTGTCTTACTCGCAAGCCATGATTACCAATGGATTAAGGGACGAACCATTATTTTTCTGGAGGGGTGGGGGGTGAAAAATGTTTCAAGACAAACAATTTTTTTCAGTGCTTGTACCTCCGCAAACTATTATTTTTCAGCAGCCTTCGTTTGCAAACTATTTTTTTAACTACAAGAGATACATGTAAATTATTTCATCACTATTTTTAGAGCATATATCAGGTATATGTAGTGACTGTATAAGCATCTTTATCAATTAAGGTTTTCAGTACAGTCTCTAGACACAGACAGTGGCTTGTTACCACAGGGTCTTATCTGGGGCAGGTGGTGAATGGAGGCCGGCCTGAACTCGGACAGGCCTGATTTTTGCATTTCGGTATTTGTTTACACGAGGCCAGCCTTGAAACTATATATAGGTTTTGCTGTTACTCCAAGATTTGTCTCAATTGCCGTACAGCTCGTGACTGCCGGAGAATCTTTATTTTATATGCCCCCCTCCCACAATGTGACGACATTCCCCGCCGGAAACTTTTGCCCGGGTTTCTGAAATGGCATAAAGACCACAAATTGCTTTTTTTGTAGTGTATCCATTATTTTTAAGAAAATATTATTACTAATAGCACCATTAATAAAAAGAGGCAGGATGGTCCTCGGCCCATGGGCCCCGATGCGGCGCACCGTTTGCACACCCGTAGTGCCGCCACTGCTCAAATAACACAACGGTTTGAGACAAGGGCGTCAATCCTGGGGGGGACGGGGGGGATGTATCCCCCCCACTTTTTGACCAATGTATGATTATCCCCTTCTGACTTTCCGCAAATGATGCAGTCATCCCCCCCCCCCCCCCCCCCACTTTCAGACATGGATTTTCGCGCTTGGTTTGAGAGGTGAAAGTGCTTCAGTTCGGTCTAGCGGGCAAGTACCTGAGATTAGGCCGGCGTGAACGGAATCTCAGGCCAGACTCATGAAAATGTTCTATAGTAAAAACACTACAACTGACCCGAAATCAGTCTGGACAGAGCTCGGAAACTTAATTTTTTTACTTTAAAGTATAAAAAAGACAACCCATTTCTTTGAATACACCAGCAGCCTAGCTTATAGCCAATTTTTGGCATAAAAACCATATACATGTAGCATAGTACCTTTGCAATGAAACTATCAGGTTTTGAGAAACAAATTTTAATAGTATTGTTAGTATGTTAACTTGCCATTGACACTCAATGGTCTTGGACCTTTATTTAGTGATAAAAATGATAACTCAATAATAAATAAAAAATGCGGAAGGAGGTGGTAAGCCCTACAAAAAATTATCAGGGGGTCGAAGCCCCCCATACTCTATGCCTATGAAGAGTACAAGGTTGTTAATAAAATATGTTACAAAACGAGTTGGGTATTTATTTTGTTACCCGACCGGTACGAGGAAGTATTTATATATTCTCGCTCGTAATGAAACATTGTATTATATTCTTGCAAGTTCTGGTAAAAACAATATTTAATAACAATTTAAAATAGTTGGTAACAAATATTAAATCATAGGACTTTCATCATTGCTCTGCAAACATTTTGTTTTTTACTTATTATGTTTGCAAACAATTTATTTGATCTTATCAGCATCTGCAAACAATTTTTTTAAATATTTTTCATCCCCCCCCCCCCCCAGAAAAATAATGGTTCGTCTCTAACCACGCTTAAAGAACGCCGCCGTTTTCTGTGCGAGAAACCGGTTTAAAAACATTGTATCTGATTCAACTCATAAGCTTCATTCTTTACCTTTTTTCTATCCCTTTTTAGTAAAACGAACCGTTTTAAAAATTGTTTTATTAACGCTTCTCTTAGTAACTTTTAGGATTATAGAACTCTAATTATTTTATATATAGAGTAATAACATGATTGCCTCGGATTCTTTTGTTCTCCGAGGGAATGTAAACCTCGTATTTCCCTCATTGCTCATGCAAGAGGGAAATTTTTCCACTGTCTTCTAAATTTCCCTCATTCCTATGATATGCATGCGGGAAATTTAGTAGAACACAAAGGATTTCTTTGTCTTCTAAGTTCTAATTTTCCCTCATTCACTGACATGCACGGGAAAATTAGTAGACAAAGCGAACGCAAAACTCGCCTCAGTGACTTGAATAATAAACTACCACCCAAGAACCTTCAATCTTATAACCTTAGATCCAATAGTCTTTTTCTATTCCTTTTAGTAAAACGAACCGGTTTAAAAACTGTTTTATTAACACGCTTCTATTCGTAACTTTTAGGATTATAGAACTCTAATTATTTTATATATAGAGTAAATTTGACTTTTTAGTATGAATAAGTTTGTAAAAACTCGAGTAATTGAAGTGGTATTTGTTATATCACTGCTAGTTGATTTTATTAATTAAAGTTTAAAAGTTTAAAGTAAGTAAGTCGGCAGCATGGCCGAAGGCGAACCGTAGGCTCCTTTTTCTTTTGCTATACTACCCGAAGGTAGAAGACCAGCGGCGGATTAAGCAAGTGCGTGCCCTGTGGCACTTAGAATTAAGAGCGACCCCCAATCTAGATCAGCGCGGCGTTCTAGTACAGGTACTTTGTTTAATAATTCAAAAACTGTGTTGTGATTTTTTGTGGGCACCACATAGTCATCGTGCGAGACCTTTCAGTCTCTCTCTCTCTCTTTTCCTTCCTTTTTTCTTTTCCTTCTCTTTTCTTCCTTTTTTCTTTTCCTTCTCTTTTCTTCCAAGGGCGCGGGGGGCCCCCTGGGGGTGCGGGGCCTGTGGCACAGGCCCACTGTGCCCACTGGTTAATCCGCTACTGACCAGACAAAGTCCACTTACTGGTGAGCTGGTACTCATTTCACCGACCTTAGAAGGATGGAAGGCTGAGAGACCACGAGTGCCGCGACAGGCACACCTATTTGAAGCACAGGAGAGAATCAACAACTCTACTCACACGAGTCTCGAGCTCAGGTAGTCACCCATCCAAGTATAACCGAGAAGCAACACGCCAGCAGCGACGCCACCCGGGAGTAGGGCGGAGGATGAATTTTATATTTGGAAATGTTTACATGAATTTTATATTTGGAAATGTTCCGTCAGGAGGCTTATAGCATATTTACAACAAACATCTATTACTTATTTCATGATTGAGTCGGTTTTCTTTGATGTACCGCGGGATGTATATAGCATAAAGCCCTATGAATACTAATTAGATAAGAAATGAAGAAAAAACTAGGAAAATCTTTGTCCAAGGTGGAAAAATAGACAAAACTTTGTTGGAAAACCTCCTCAATCATGAAATAAGTCCGATAAATCCCTCGAACGTTGGGATGTATGCGATATAGCGTCCTCGGGCTGTATATAGCATACATCCCTCGTTCTCAGGATATATCTTATATATGTATTACATATATAACATATGTTTACCTTCTTCTTAAAAAAGTGCAATTCTCGCATACTACAAATGCACTAATACAACCCTAAACCTAATACTAACCCTAACTCTTACAATAATGCTTTATTTTCGAAATAACTGCCGATTTTAATTTCGAACTTTACTACCGATGGTCCATGTGGCGTCATTTCGGGATTTATATGAAACGTCACATCACCAGTAATTCTTGCACAACACATCTAGGGGTTTTTTATAAGTAATATCATGGTAGTGAGGTGTATTAGCTGTTAAACCGCCCGCTCGATGAGGGTCATTAAGTAAAATGACCCGAATCAAGCGGGCGGTTTAACAGCTAATACACCTCATTACCATGATATTACTTTGTAATACCATGGTTGTCGAAATTTCATGTTATATATCAAATTTGCATGCCAGGTGAGAAGAAGCTAATACTACCTCTCATGACGTCATTC
Source organism: Chrysogorgia sp. JL179-B06 (assembly GCA_035772405.1). NCBI lineage: Eukaryota > Metazoa > Cnidaria > Anthozoa > Scleralcyonacea > Chrysogorgiidae > Chrysogorgia > Chrysogorgia sp. JL179-B06. The sequence continues at coordinate 2,428,606 of JAYKKM010000228.1, forward strand.
AAGGTTGTATTAGTTCTAATACGACCTCTAGATTGTATAAATTAATCCAAATGAGGTAATTTAGTTATTAATTCAACCTGAAAAGACAAAAGAAATTGAGACAACCATGGTATTACTTACCACAATGATTCAAACACTCTGATTCAATAAATATACTGACAAATAATTTTATTGCAACGAAATAAATTTTAAAACATTTTTTTAAATACATTATATGATTTAGAAAATAACTGAAAAATAATTAATAAATTACCAATTATATACAGTACATAACCGGAACAAAAAGCAATATTACAAAATTATTATGTGTGCAATGTTGTATGCTATTATGTCAAATGTGGTGCTACAGGTTAATAATTACAATTATCTAAGGCAATCTGGCTAATGTTATAAATAGGTAGATTAACCTATTTTTGAAGTCATGCAAGGATAACTGTTTTGTCAATTAAATAAATATGCTATAAAGACTATATGCTCATATTTATACAGTGGAAACTCTACTATAAACTCTATATAACTGACAACAGTGTGTATTCTAGTCCAGACACTGATATAGTGTCCGTTATATGAATATACATATACATATATATGGATATACACATGTATATACATATACATTTACACTGTAATGTACTATTTACAACATGGGATATACAATCTCTTGCCTTCGGCTCAAGCTTGCATATCCGACGCAAATGTTGTAAATAGTAAATGTAAATGTAAATCAATTTTGTATCAGATATACAACCTTCACCATGCCACTGATTTATTTTGTATTTTCTTTATGAATTATTAATGAGTAACATATACTTATATTAATATATACATATATACATAGTAGACATGGTTTTCAGTCATGTGATACAGAACCAAAAACAAAGAGCTTGGCAGCCATGTTAGTGTACCTAATAAAAAAAGCTAATTAAAATTCTATTGTTGTGGTACACCAACATGGCGGCTATGGCATATTGGCATCATGTGAAAACGATCCATTCAGTAATTTGTTTACACATACATTGGATCAAAGGTATCACTGTCACTGATATTTGTGGGAGGATTACGAATGGCATTGATAAAGTCCATGGCTGTTTGGTCAGAGTTTGTTGTTGCTGCAGCCTGTGAATTTTCATTACCAGTAATTTCTTGATGGATTACTTCATTTTCAATCCCAGAATTTGTCAGTTTTGTCTCGTCCTTGGCGTCATCTACTAAAGGAACGTCTAGTTCTGTGGAAGTTATTTCTATGTTCTCTCCTGAAGAGGCACCATTAACACATTGTTCTCCTTGGCTCCTCTGTATTTCATCCCCACAAATGCTTGTTTGTCTGGATGTCATATTAGTCATTTCCTCCTGCCACTGGCCGTTTCCTTCATTGCTAACAGCACAGGCTAGCTGAAGGGATTCTCTTGAACGGTACCTTGGCGGAGGAATCCCAAACAGGAAAGCACTGTGTATTCCACTCTGAGAGAACTCGTTTCCAAAAAAGTATGTCCCTCGAACTATAGATGGCAGAGCATTATCATTGTCATTGAAATAACGTGGTGGTGGGCTTGGTAGTTCTTCATTGGGAGTTAAGGCAGCTTGATCGGAAGTACTGCATTGCCTGCCATAGCTGTCTGTTAATGGACTTATATTTCGGGAAATACACTTTCGAAAGCACACAACTCCCACACAAAATGTGATCGTGAAAGCACAAATTGATCCCATCACTATGATGAAAACCTGAAGTTGCTGCCATTTGCTATCTGTCGTCGAACAGGAGTCTTCGTCACTGTTGTCAGGGCACTGCATGGCACCATCACACTGGAAGTCGCAAGGTATCTGCTGCAAGTTACCACATTTAAAATACAGTGCCATGTTTCGAACCAAGCAGTTGGCTTTGTATTTGTTTGGTGGTATTGTTGCAAAGTTAGCATGGAAAGTATTGGAAGCATCTTGGAAGTTTGTCGATCTGTAGGTCACAGTCAAAGTACGTCCTTTCATGGACCTTATTATCATTGGTGGGAAAATTGAATTACAGTAGATTACTGTGCTGTAACCATTCCACACTTCGACCACATTTCCTAAACACAATTTATCACTGGTACTGTACAGGTTTATCTGTGAGAAGGACAACACTGCAATCTGTCCAATGGGTGCAGTTAAAACCCACTTCACGCATAGATCATTTCTAAGCGGTTGGATCTCTGTTGCCTCTCCAATGTGGACATATCTACAACTGGTAATTGTCTTATAGGTAGCTTTAAAGCGAACTGCAGAGTTGTTGGTTGATTTCATTCTTATCCACAATTTTGAGCTTTTTGACTGGATGCTGCTAATTAGATGTTTGCCACAAATAATTTGGACAGGTTGGTGGTCTCGACCGTCGTCTACTTCGATGTAACTCGTATTACAGTTTCTCGATAGTTCCACTGGTTCAAACGTCAGCTGTATCGTCGTTCCTGCATGCGTAGTTATAATCCATTCACATTCTATGTTCTTTGAGAAATTGGGATAGCTTGGACTGTGAAAGGTGCCAGTTTGTCCCGTCAAAAGATATCGACAGGGCTTCGTCATTTTATAGTGAACAGTAACGCTGATCATGCTTAACGACTGCGGTTGTAATTCATTTGATGTCGACGGTCTATAACGTTTCACCGTGATGGCGTTCGTCTTTAATGTTAGTATTTCTTTGTTCTCCTCGTGTCTGTTTAAGATGATACAGTACTTGGCGCGTCGTTTCCCGAATTCGCTGATCTCTATGTAGTCGCCACCACACAAGTGCGTAGCCTTTCTGACGTTTATCAATGTCAGTTCTATCTCGTAGTGTGGTGGGTAATATATGTTCACCTCGCATAGTCCGACCGTATTATCCACAGACGCGCTGGGAAATTCAATGTCACCTTCTGCTTCCCTTGTCACTTTGGCACCCTTCGAACAAAGAAGTTTGCCGTTCACTGTCGACACAATCGAGGTATAACACGCCATCAACACGAACAGACTATTAAAGAGAGCCATCGTCGCTTTCCCCGACTGTACACTAGTTACTTGACTTTAAGACTAGATGCGTTTTCCCTTTCACTTCGCGAGTGAAAGAGTCTTTGATGGGTAAAACTAAAATGTTTCGGCCAAGAACTGAGAGCGCTTTGTGAATGCCCGGAAGTGTGCGCTTGTTTATTAGATATAAACCGGAAACGGGTGGTTACTGCATATAACTTCCTCCGTCTGCCCAACATCTGTGACGCAAACGATACGAAAACAACGTATAACAAAGCGAAACGGTGGTGAACTGCCTCGATTTTGTAGGAACGATACACTGATCGTTTCGAGCGGAGCCGCTCGAAAGTCAGTATTTCGTTCCTAAAATTTCGGCAATTCACCACCTTTTCGCTTTGCTATATATCCAAAACACTTCCTACGCAGCACTCTACCACTTAATTACTCTATAGTTTTTGAATCTTTATAATTTAAACATTCATCATTGTACCTTACTGCATTACGTCACACCATAGGTAAATATTAACTAATGGTCACTTCACTTTCACTCTTTGACGAAGGCTCGCTCTAAACATTAGACCTCCTACAGTCCTACACACTCTTTCGGTAGTACACCAACCTTTTATTGTATTGGAAACTGTTTATCCTAGTTGTATAGCAACGACATATGTTAGTCTTTCAATATTCCTCCCCGGCGGTCTCGCTGCTTTTGTCTTTAAGTGTTATCGATATTAATTAAAGCAATTTTCTCGCCGTTGGTCTGTATATTTTAGTTATAACACGCTTTCTGCCTGTAGCATCGACCTTTATAAGCAATAGAACATATCTTATGATAACGATATAACGTCAAAATAATGTTGAAGTAAATAGCAGAAGTACTGTACACGATTTCGGTATTTAAAACTAAAATAGATACACCCACGTGCCCTAATCAACCCGAGAGCCGGCTCGCAGGCTACGTCACACCTGAATGTTTATTTGAACTGTATTGAAATTACTCCAGTTACGATCAAATTTTTACCTATCGATATTTTTACGTATTTATAAAGCAGAGCTGCTAAATATTACTTGGTCGAAACCGTTTTGAGATTCGACGATGACAAGTATTATTTTTCTGACTCCGAATTTGGAGTTGTTATGGATCATGTTCCTTCCTCAACACAGCAGACACGTCCGTATGATGTATAGGAAGTGACGTCAGACTCTCAACGCGAAGACTCCACATGGCTAATTCTTCAAGTAAATCCATAGTGATCAAGGTCCTTTTCAAATTCTTCGTCTGAAAGGCTGGACATTTCATCTACTTCTCGAAGAAAACAAGAAAACAAGTAACCTCGACTGAAATTCAGGCGTAACATTGAGAGTCTGACGTCACAAACAATATTACCTTTGGAAATTGCGGGCTCACTTTGATCACGTTCTTAGTAATCATGGCCTAAATAATAGACTAATAGTGATTTCAGAGCACAAAATACCATTTTATAGTTTTTTTTACATCGATGATCACTTTCGACCCTGAAATACTATTCTATGCTAAATAAAATCTAAAACAGGGGGGTGAATTAGTTCATCGTAGTGCCACTTTAACCGAACAGTAAAAGTCTTGAGACTAAGGAAGCTTTAAAATTATCGATTCTCGGATGGGGAATCAAAGGGTTGCCCCATGCTGTTAGATAGATACGCAAAGGAAATTCCGAATTCGCGGAATATATGACCTTGGCATGGATGTTTAAAAGCCAATCAACGCGAATTCAAGGTTAAAGTCTAATCCTTTGATTCTGTATTTACTGTTTTTATATAATAATTCATTTGATAAAATATATATTAATTCGATATATATATATATATATATATATATATATATATATATATATTATATATATATATATATATATATATATATATATATATATATATATATATATATATATATATATATATAGGTAATATTTGGCATTTCACTCGATCAAACTACATGTTGAAAGGATTTACGGTGAAGGAAAATTTCGAGTGTTGGAAAACATACATTTTCAGACCAAACGTGTAGTTTGATCGCGTGAAATGCCAAATACGAAATATTACCTATAATATACCCAGAATCTTATCCCGGCATTACCACCACTCGTATATATACAGAGACATATGTAGGCTCTCGGCAACGGCTTCCGTAGCTCAGTGGTCAGAGCACTGCACTAGCATCGCAGGGTCGCGAGTTCAATTTCAGCCGGAAAGGTTGGGACACACGAGGCGACAAATCGCGGGGGCGTGTCGCGGGACATTTCCCTTGTTGAGGACACACGAGGGGACATGTCAGAAAAGGAAAATAAAATAACGTTATGTGATTGGTTTATTTTAATTTTGTCCCGGGGACTATTTGCACGAGCTGTTCATACGATGGGACAAGTCACGGGGACATACTTTTGTCACCGCGACAGTCGCACGAATTCAAATCATTTTGAATACATGCAACATGTTTCGGGGACAAAGTTTTGTCCCGCGACACACGACGGGATTTGTCCATGCAACATGTCCCCGGGATTTGTCGCCTCGTGTGTCCTAAAATGTATGTATTCCAACACTCGAAATTTTCCTTCACCATAAATCCTTTCAACATGTAGTTTGATCGAGTGAAATGCCAAATATTACCTATATATATATATATATATATATGAATTACAATGTGTATACAAAGATTGGAAATTTACATAAAATAGAAAATACCCAATTAATTAAAAGCATGACTTGATCAGTTAAATACTACGTATAAGTACTATGATAATTGTTTAAAATGCTCAATAAATTTAAAAGTGAGTTATAGCATAATCATACAGTTTCGTGTTAGCCAGTTATTCGAGGATCTGATGGGATAATCATGTGCGCATGTCCTGGTCTGGATCACATATTGCGTGAGGAGGCCACCTGTAGATATCGTCATACGGGTCTGAGATCGTCGTGCCTAGCGTCCAACCAACTATGGTGGCAATAGTGCTTCTTTGTGTGTTTGTCCAGGCGCATGACAAATGGCAGGGCATGGTGTCATGCCACACCAAACAGCAGTATTCCAAAATTGAGCGTATTAACGCAATCTATATAACACACGAAGAATGTGTAATCGCTTGGATGCTTTAGAAACTATTGAGAAAATATGTTCATCCCATTTAAGATGTTTATGAATAGCCAGAGATAATACTTTATGGGAACGTGCCGTTTCTAGCGCGTGTCCATCGATTGTCAGAGGTCAATAATTGAGGGGTTTCGCTATAGAAACAGACTCGAAGCTCTGTACACTTTTTGACGTTGAGCTTCATCCAATTGTCAGAAGCCCATACCTGGACCGAATTAATGGTCGATTGAGTGGTTGTAATGAATGAAAGGGTCGATTGAGTGGTTGTAATCGGAATGAAAGGGTCGATTGAGTGGTTGTAATGAATGAAAGGGTCGATTGAGTGGTTGTAATGAATGAAAGGGTCGATTGAGTGGTTGTAATCGGAATGAAAGGGTCGATTGAGTGATTGTAATGAATGAAAGGGTCGATTGAATGGTTGTAATGAATGAAAGGGTCGATTGAGTGGTTGTAATCGGAATGAAAGGGTCGATTGAGTGGTTGTAATGAATGAAAGGGTCGATTGAGTGGTTGTAATGAATGAAAGGGTCGATTGAGTGGTTGTAATCAGAATGAAAGGGTCGATTGAGTGGTTGTAATGAATGAAAGGGTCGATTGAGTGGTTGTAATGAATGAAAGGGTCGATTGAGTGGTTGTAATCAGAATGAAAGGGTCGATTGAGTAGTTGTAATGAATGAAAGGGTCGATTGAGTGGTAGTAATGAATGAAAGGGTCGATTGAGTGGTTGTAATCGGAATGTAAGGGTCGATTGAGTGGTTGTGGGTGACCATGCCGTTGATGCAATAGGGTATATTAAAGTTAATATTTCGCATTTACACAGCTCGGTGAAAATCAGATGAAGGAAAACTTTGCAACTGGTCCCTATTAGGTCTCAAAGTATATGAATCAACACTCATTATTCACCGAGTTTATAATTAACAATTAGACAACGAGCCCGCGTTTTCTATGAGCAGATAGTCAACGAGGCGGAGCCGAGTTGACTATCGCTCATGGAAAACAAGGGCGAGTTGTCTAATTGTTTTAGTATAAATTTACAACTTTCTAACCCAAGAAATAACGTTTATTTCAAATTGATCATGAAAAAAAAGAAATATTCTTTCGAAATCACGCGACTTGTACCGCAGAGGTTTATATCAGCGGATAATAACTCCTGTTAGCCAATGAAAATTGAGGATATGTGATAGAAACTTGTCAATTTAAACATATACTTATCGTATATAGATATACATTAGCCGCCAGTGAAAAAATGTCGACATTGACGTCCCATGTTTTCCGTTTCCGCTGGTCGACGTAGAAATTTGCATTGGGGACATTAATATTATATGGCACGACGTCAACCGGAAGTTTCGATTTCACAAGGAGTGCTGAGTGTGCAGTTTTGTGACGTCGAGGACGTTAGAACTCGTGTTTTGGCGTTGTGGCTACGACATGAGAACGTTAGATAGGTTTTATGCTTTAATTTCACCTGTGATTGGTTTTAAAGCTTCAAGTTATCAGGGTTTAATTCGAATACGGCGCAGGCTATTTGAGAATCGTTTGAATTCGTTATTTATTTTTCATTACTTATTACTAATTCATTAATGCTAGTATAGCAAATTATGTTGGGTAGCTTGTTTAAGGATATTTAGCATTTGAAGAACTATTGTACTCGAAAAGCAATATAAACTCATCAGTTCACGGGCAGATTTGAAAGATTTTCTTTCAAGTTAAAACAACAAAAGATAATGAAACGCTTTTATCTGAAGTCGCCGTTGGCGTTGTTGGAAATCTTAAACACAAAAGACTCGCGACGTCGACGGCGTCCTCTCCTTACGCCCTTCCCACCAAGAAGAAATGTAATATATCTTGTTGTTCGAAAATTTCATCTCCTTTCTGCCTTTCTCACCTGCTAAAGTTGATTTACTATTCACAGGAAATTACGTCAAAGCAGTATAATATACGACGAAGCGGCCACCTGATTGCCGACTAATTTCTAAGTACGTATAGACCGTTTGTGCGAAGCGTTCTCGTAATATAATAGACACGTATGTTCTGTATTTAGACTCGGTAATTCCAAATCTGTTTTCAGAATTGAAATCGAGTAAATATTGGCCGAGATAACTTTCAAATGTGCCTATGTGCCTTTTGCGATTTGTACTATTACAGACTACAAATACACGGAGTGCGCGGTCTGGGCCTGGGGATCATGGATGGGAAAAGAAACTCTAGGGGAGGGGGGGGGGAGGGGGGTTAGAAAAGGAGAAAAGGCGAGCGAGGGGTTATTGCGGAACGTATTTCTAGTTATAGTTGGTTTGTTAGTTGGTTCAGTGGTTGGTTGGTTAGTTGGTTATATATAATTGGTTGATTGGTTGGTTGGTTAGTTATAGTTGGTTGGTTTGTTGGTTGGTTGGTTTGTTAGCTAGCTATAATTAGTTGGTTTGGTTTGGTTGGTTGGGTTGGGTTGGTTGGGTTGGGTTGGGTTGGATGGGTGGTTTGGTTGGTTGGTTGGTTGGTTAGTTATAGTTGGTTGATTGGTTGGTTGGTTGGTTAGCTATAATTGGTTGGTTTGGTTGGTTGGTTGTTTGGTTGGTTGGTTGGTTGTATAGTTATAGTTGGTTGGTTCGTTGGGTTGGATGGGTGGTTTGTTTGGTTGGTTGGTTGGTTTGTTTGGTTGGTTGGTTGGTTGGTTGGTTAGTTAGATAGTTATATGTTAGTATTAGAAAACCATTAGGTGGGGGGTTAGAAAACCCCAAAAATACATCTCAAAAAATACTGGCAAATATAGTCTCTGTCACCTATAGCAAAACTATATTGCGTGGTCCCAGAAAGTGGTTTCGAAGGTGGTCTCAATAATATGGTGGCCGCGAGCTACTTCCGGCGTCCACATGTGAACCATTGTTATATTTTAACCAAAGGAATCAAGAAAGCTATGATATGTGTAACAAAGAACATAATTACTGTCATATAATTACTGCCCAGGAAATTAGAATTAAACTTAAGACTTTTCTTTTTTAAAATTAATATTTTTTTGTTCATAGCATAGTGGTAATATATGTAGTAGACTTTATCTTATAACGAAACTGTAATAAGTTTTATAAGTAAAATTAAGAATATATTGTTGTAAAAGCATTGAGACTATTGTGTAGTGCTCCTAATATGTCTATTATTATTATTATTATTATTATTATTATTATTATTATTATCATTATTATTATTATATCAAGAATTATCCAGAGCGATGTCAATGTCATCTGCCGAAGCCGACGTTTTATTATGCATGTCGTCATCGTTGTCGTGTCTTCATCGTCACTGTTATCCGTTCATCAACAGTAGCCTGCGAAGCAGGCGTTTAGGGGACGGGGAGGGGCCGGGGACTGGGGCGGATGGAACGCCTGCACGAAAGACCCATGTTTTTGGATTTCTACGTCCACCAGAAGACGCTAAATTCTGATTGGCTAACTCAACTCATTAGTATTCAGGGGCTTGCTGTCAGGAAATAAACATTTAAAAATGGCGACTTTATTTAGTTTAACCGATCTCGAGTTCGTTGTTGCTCGTAGCTTTAAAAAACAGGAACAAAAAGTTGCAACGAGGGAGCTGCTGTGAAAAATGTTTTGATGGTATTACCAACGGGATTTTGGCAGAGTTTGATTATGGATTTAGTAGATTTACCAGACGTTCGTGCGAGCGCTTGATTATCAGTAGGCAGGGGAAGCAGCTATTATTGTGATTTGGGGAGACTTACGGCTAGACGTATTATATAAGTGATGGTTTCTACGTTGTTTTGCATATGAAATTTCTTGACCAAATCCCATTCTGGAGTTACGGTGTTCGGTAGTCAGATGTCGCTTCATTCTATCAGGGCTATTAATGTTATCAGTTGGTGGAACATTGCTGTCTCCTTCTTTCGCATGTATTAATACTTATTTAATAAAAAAGTCCAAAAGCATTTCTTAATATTTTTTATTGCAGATGTCATCAGCGTCCAATAAATTTTTTTTGGACACCTCCGTCCAATAATTCACAGTATTCGACGGAAATGACGCCACAGACATTGAGAATTAACTGGAGTATGTTGACCCTGGTTGACCCATAAGGAACGAGAGTAAAGTTTTTATAGAGTAAACTATTTATATAGTAGCGAACGGACTCGAGGTCCAAACTAGGCAAACCCTACATACTAATATAAGAGTACAATATAAAAATGTAAAACTCCAATAAAACTCTCAGAAGTTCTCAGCAGCAAAAAAGTCAGCCAATAGGCTCGTACAGAATGTGGGCGTACAGTCTGCCAGGATCTTATTCTGTCCGAGTGTCAAAGACCATGTGCAACTTACTTAAGAAGTTCATACAATTTGGTTTTGAAGGAAAAAAGAGTAGCCGCGACTGACGAATTACAAGTGGTATATTATTCCAAAGTCGAACAATATGATTAAAAAAGAGCCTCTGAACAACGACGAAGATATAATTTAGAAGCAGCGCTTGTGGTGCGGCCACTAGATATACAAACAGCTGGTATACAAACAGCTGGTATTGTAAATAATAATTAGAAGGGAAGGAAAATAATAAATATCTTTTGTTTTGGAACAAAATTATATAAAATATGTAAACCAACGTAGTTGTTGACGTTCGCGTGTCGTGTTCCCTTGAGTTCTTTATCCGCTTATTAGAAGATATTCAAGTGTGACGTCAACGAAGACGTCATAGCAACAGAAGAAGGAAGTGTTCTATACTCTAGATTTAGAACCGTTTCAGCGGACATGTAGGAGACAGCCAATCTCGTAACCAGGCGGAAGTTGAAGAGACAGCGTACGATCGTGTCTCTATAATGTCTCGATCAATTCCAAGCGTGACCATCCCCCCCCCCCCTGGCGTTTGACGGGCATTCGACGACTCACCTGTTCCCCGGGGTGGGGAATTTGTCAAAGTATCTAAATAGTTAATAGTAGATGCTTGGCTGTTATTTTCTTGAAAAGTAGCCCCGTTCAAAGAAAGCAGATGCGTATCCCGTAAATCTATACTGAATTTCGAACAAGGCACATTTCATATAGTCCTTTGCTCTTTAATTTAGCTTTACTCGTCGACTTTTTAATAATATCTTAAAATATATTTCCGCATTCAAATGATATAATATAAAACGTAAACAAGCGCCAAAAAAGTCGCTTGTTTTTAATAATGATTGCGATCGTCAACCTTTTCCCCAGGGCCTTCGCGGTACGAGCCACATCGCACCGCGCGAAGCTTTGGGGAGGAGGTTGACGATCGTTTGCATAAACATTGCTTTGGAAGATTTTGAGGGGAAAGGTGAAGGTGTGCCGTTTGTGGCTTCCTGGCTCAATGCTTAATACTTTTATTATAAAAAACGTTTATTATAATCCCATGGGTGGGGCATTTGCATCAATTTTACGACTCCTCTGTGGGGATTTTGCATGATTATGTTGATCCAACGGTGGGGCATTTGCAATGCTCTAATGCATAAATGTCAAATGCCCGTCAAACGCCCGGGGGGGGGGGGGGATGGTCACGCTTGGGATTGATCGAGACATAATGTCTCTATAATTGTGTCTCTACAATGTATAGTATCTTGAATCAGTAACCTCAATGGTTAGAGCCGGAGATCAGAAGGTTGCGGGTTCGATTCCCGTCTGGTGTTCAGAAACATTTTTCTGAGTTTGCGTTAAAGCTTGAGTTGCAAACAATTTACGACATTGAAATAACCAAGCTGCAAGTCACATTTAACATTTTTCTTCAAGTTCGTTTTTCCAGTGTTTGTAGATATGCGTAAACGAATCACCACCAACTGTGTCTGCAGCTTCCAAAGCTCCCCGATTGGCGGGCAGGTTGCCAGATCCCTTGCGTAGGTGACGCTTATATCGAAACCGTAGCGGTCGGATACACGTACATAACCTGACGTATAACTTTCCATGGGACATATTGGACAAATGTCAGTGAACCAACGTTGCTAGAAGTGTATTAAAGCTGTAGCTTTGTGATAAATTGTGTTACGGTTAAGGGCCAATTCCACCTTAAATTGCTAATTATCGATAAATACTACAGACAGTATTTGTAACTTGCGTGGCTCTTTAATTAGGTAGGTTTTTCCATTCTCTCGCAGCTATTGCCCTGCCGGGGTTAGCCGGGGCCAAAGAAGGCGCCCGAAACGATAATTAACCATCATGCAAATCTTACATATAGGGGAGCTGTCATTAATTCCACCCGGGAGGGGGCAGAAGGAAAACTGAAAATTATTGTTAAAGTTTAGTAACCAAACCAAATTTCCCTGGATGGTTTCATGACACAACTATACATTTTGACAACATACCGACAACACACGAGTGCTGGGAACTGAGGGTAGTCTGCCATACAGAGCAAGGAAAACAATCAACTTTGTTTTCAGCCGGGTTTTCGCATTCCTGAACTCTTAGTCTCGAACCACTGACATCCAAACTATATATACATGTACATAATTTCTGGGGGTGTGAGAGATATTTCTTGTACTTATATAGCGTATATCAATGTTATAAATATTTGTTTTCTTCGATTACTTTTGATACTAATCAAAAAGGTTTCATGGCGCTTCAAAGGTTTTCCAAATGTTTTCGTAGCCCCACCAACTTTTGATTTATAGTTTCATATGGCACCTTCCCCTTGTCCTATCTTGGCTCTCGGCGGCCCTCGTGCATGGCTACGACTCGTCCTACGTTTAAATACAGTAATTAACCTCGCCCTGCCATATCTGAGTTCTTTATGTGGCGCAATGGTTTATGGTTAGAGCGTCTGGCTGGCATTCAGAAGGTTGCTGGTTCGAGTCCTGTCTAGAGCTCAGAGTTTTTCTGAGTGATTGACAACTTAACACAGCTTGCACAGCAAAACCTTTACAACTTTGCTAACTTCAAGCTGTAACTACCTAATTACTTAACTAAAATCATAACTACTTTTTATATCAAAGTATATGACTTAACTAGTCATAATATAGTAGTTTGGTGCTATGAAAATGCTCGTAACATATTTTAAAAGTTGAATAAACCATCTAAAAACCGGCTCTTTGGCCGCCGCCATTTTGAATAAATTAATTTCTAAGCGTTGTAGTTCTTACTGTTGTGCTCCCTATCGTGAAACCATGTATTGCCTACTTTGTGGTTGTAATATAGCGATTACATAACGCTGAGAAGATTTCTTTGCATTTCCGATAACATTGACCGCTCTACTCAGCACATAATGGTAAATTACAGGTAGTTTGGAATAAGAACCGTATAATTAGTTTCAAAATGGCGGTTCAAAAGGCATTCGTTAACCCTTTCGATCCCAGTCTCGGCAATTGTCGAGTGGAAAGGGTTAATACGCATTATGAGCATTTCACAACTTCAAACTACTCTATGTAAACCGCATACTTTGACATAAAAGGAATATGATGTAATAAACCCATGATGTAATAATGGCTCTATCTTATGGTTAAATGTATATGCAACATGCTATATATCAAAGCTTATAACATGCTGTAAACAAATAGCATTACAGATGCCCTCCCAGGCAAAAACAAATGTAAAAAAACCCTGCAAAACTGAAAACCATCTTTGGATGCTATCTAGTCAAAAACTAAGCATCAAGAATTGGTCATTTTAACTTTTAAAATAGATTACATCCCAGTCAACAAATTAATGGAAGCTTTTGGTGTTACACTGTATTTGTTGCCATAATACCAAATTTGGTATAGAACATTAAATTTTTATCACAGGGTAAAAAGCATCTATTAATTTGTTGACTGGGATGTAATATCTATTTTACAAATTAAAATGACCAATTATTGATGCTTTTGACTAGATAGCCTCCAAAGATGGTTTTCAGCTTTGCAGGGTTTTTACATTTATGTTTTTGCCTGGGAGGGCATCTGCAATGCTATTTGTTTAGAGCATGTTATAAGCTTTAAAATTATATATAGCATGTTGCATATACATTTAACCATAACAAGATAGAGCCATTATTACATCATGGGTTCGCGAACATAAAATTTAAGGTAGCTTGCTCCCTTAAACAACGTTTTGCCCATTTTAACGGTTTGAAAGTGGTTATCTTTTTTACTTGCCCAGTGCGTGAGTTGAAAACAGACTGAGTGACATGAATATAGAAAAATTACGCGACTAGTGTATGTAAAAATGAAATAGAATAATTAACCTACTAAGTGTGAAAACTAAAGAACGGTAGGGGGCATTGACATAAAAGATCTCTTTGTATGTCTGAAGCAATCTGGGGGCGATTGATGAATTTGATCGTCTTTCCATCTCCATATATAGCAAACTATCTTCCCATGTGTTGTTGTTCCTCTTCTCTGTTTATGATTGTCTTCCTGTTCCCTAACTACATCATTATGTATGTCATTGTACATGGCCATTTAGAAATTACGCATGATTGCCCGCGAATATGTAATTCAGGCAATCAGAAGTTGAAGTCAGGTTACACGAATTGTATATAACCGTTTATAAGTGCCAAAGTTAAAACGTGTTGTTTCCCTTTAGGATTACATTCTTCCCCGTTGCTTTACATACGTTTCTCTATACGTTTTCCAAAGCTCACAGACGTTTGTCTTCTTATATCTGTATAGATAGCATAAAGGATGCGTGCTGTGCTCCTACGCCCACCGAATCTGGAAGTGGAAAAGTCGTATGGTTTTCTTTGTCAAGTACTCAAGGTCCCGGTATCGTAACTCAATGAGATCATTTTTCTACTTTAAGAAATTACGTAATGCTGACGAATAGAAGTGTCGCTTTTCGATTTCCACTCTTCGCGTAAAAGATAATGGCGACCTTTTTTCTGCCAATCCTTTCATCCAATAAAAAGTCATTCCCAGCGGTAAAGTCAAGTTGAATGGTAAACACCAAACACTAGGAAGGTCATGAGATTACGACGGCAACCCGACGTTAACCGGATGACACTACCGAACTTAAGTATCAGAACTTGGGTGACGGTTGGATAATAAATAGAGATGAGCCAATTAATCGGTGAAGCCGATTAATCGGCGGTTTCCAATCGGTAATCGGCCGAATATTAACGCATAATCGACCGTATGCCGTTTATGTACTAGTCGGCATATTTCTTACAAAAATACTTGAAAATATGCTTCATCCAAGACGATATTTTTTCCGCGTCTGACCTGGAACGAGTCGTTTTCACGCACGAATCACGCAATTGTCGCGAACAAAATGGCGGTCGAAATTTAAATATGCAACAAAGCGTTAGTAACAAGACTTTTTATTCTACAAATAAGCGCGACATTGGTGAATTAGCTAACATGTTCTTACGTAAATCGGGAAATTACAGAGTCGAGCGGCATGGCGGTTAGTTATTTTTGACGTGGAATTAATCGACCGATTATGTGTCGTGATCGGTCACCGATTAATCTAATCGGTAAATTTTGGTGATCAGCTTATCTCTAATAAGAAGCTTGGATTTTTATCATTGAAAGAAACTACGAGTTACTGACGTCCACGGTGTTTTTGCTTAACCCTTTACTTCCCATTATCAACATAGAAATTCTCCCTAATGGTATCCAATCATTTCTTACAGTACTAGTTGGGAGAAGTTGTTTTAAACAGGTCTGAGTTCACCTTTGGTGATCATTTCCTTTATTCTCATTACCTCATTACTTCGTTAACTATTGATATTATTAGGAGAAGTTATGTGCTGATCACTCCTGGGGTATTGATTCATCCAAAACAAAGATGATAATAATAATAATAATAATAATTCGGTTTATTTCGCTTCTAGTAATCACAAGATTAAATTGTAAGCTAATTACATTGTTCAATATTAAAAAGTTTTACATGACCTTACAGATTAAAAAGGTTCTAAAGCTGATTATGGGTGCATATATTGTTGTGCTATAGATCAAACCTATATCTATTATATTTATATGGTACGAAATTCCTACATCTATCAGTTCGGATCTGGTTATTGTTTTCTGATCTTAAATTATATATTATAATTATAATTATAGCCGTGTTGGTTCTCCTAATTTTCCCAGACCGGGAGCTTAGTGCCTTTAGGATGGATTATCCAGAGTGCTCTCTTCTGTATTCTTTCTAAAGGTATTATGGGAGGTCGGACCAGACTTCAGCTGCATATTGAAGAATTGGACCGATTAGTGCCGTATATACAGTAATTGACTCTTTTTTCTTCAACCCAGCTTTTCTTAATAGTTGTAATGCATGTAATCTTAATTTGTTCGCCTTCTTTGTCTTGTCTTCGATATGGTCATTCCACTTTAAGTTTCTTTGGATGGTCACCCCGAGTATAGCTTGCATTTTCTATTTGAACTCCATTTACAACTAGATCTCTTCTCACTATATAAGATTATAAGGACTGCACATGGAATTAATCCACATTTCTTTGCATATTTTTTTTGTTCAACTTCATTCGATGCTCGATGCTATATTGGTGAATATCTCTTACTATTTGCTATACTTGTCCGCTAAATGCTAAACCATTCATCATAGTAGTCTATGATGAATGGTTACAACGCAATGCCTTTGCGCAAGTTCAAAAGGATTGGGGGGGGGGGGGGGGTGATCCCATGATTTCAATCCCTAACCTTCCCTCGTGCACTGGACAGTGGCGTGACTATAATTGTTACGGTGTACGACCGCGACCATTTAGGGGAGACTGGGGCATGCACCCCTAGAACATTTTTTGAACTCTAGAATCGCATTTTCTGCTATTTCTGTGAGGAATTTTCAGGAAAATTAATTTTCAATAATGAACGATATTAATAATTTTTGAACAGAAATAGCTTATTAGAAGTGTGAAGTAGATCGTCCAGGTCGTTGTAGTAATGCAGCTAAAAACACGTAAATGTCGTATTTATAGCTAAAAATACGTAAAGGAATTGATAGGAAACCCTAAAAAACTAGCCATAATAAATAATTTATTTATTTATTTATTTATTTATTTATTTATTTATTTATTTATTTGGTTTTGCCTCAAATATCAATTAGCGTAATAATTATGAAAGTTATTTACTATAAATATATACTCCTAAAGATATATACATCATAGCACAAAATGATAATAGTTTATCAAATATTACGAATTGACGATGTGAATGAGTACGTCAAACCCATCATCAACACAACCCAATTTACTTCGCCGCTGAGGCCGTCGAAACGTCAGTCACCAACAATAGTCTTTCTCAAAACTACAACAACCTGGACGATCAACTTTACACATCTAATGATACTCCTAGGTTCAAACCATTTACTTTATAATACCATACATTACGTATCTCTTATTACCTCCGCCAGGAGGTTCTGTTTGTCTGTTTGTTTGTTTGTCTGTCTGTCTGTAAGCAGGATATCTCAAGAAATTAATGAACAGATTTTCCCAAGGACCAATCCATTAAATTTTGGTTCAATTTGGTTGAAAATTGGATGAAATATTGATAAAAATCTGTCTGCAAGCTTCTCCACGTAGAAGAAATGAATGAAAATGTTTGATTGCGCTCATTATCCCCCTTATATTATTCAAATATTTAATATTTGCAAACTAACAAAGCTGAATTCACAAAAACAATGGACTTGTCAGTTCCATTGTTTATACAAAAGTGAGATCATGGCTTAAGGAACAACATATAATTTTGCATAATATTTGAGTAGAAATGAGTGCAATGAACCATTTTATTCACTCTGATAAAAGAAGTTTATAGACGTGTAGATCGTACATTGAACAACAACAATATTTTATTGTGTATGAAAAAGTGTGGTCATGGTCATGCAACCAGAACCAACCTTAAATATGTGCTAAATTTACCCTATAAAATGTCTTCAATAAATAACCCGCTGGCGGAGGTATGCAGTCTCTGAGTGACTTCTAGTTTTCTCTACAATTTGTTACTGAATTTTATGGAAATTTAGGGAGACTGACGTTTTGGTGAAATTCCATCTTCATTGCTTTAATGCTTTAATGAAGTACTCCTAAATCAGTATTACACTATACCAGGAGGTTTTTGGATATATAGCTAAAGATATATACATATGGATATATATTAACATAGAAAACTAATTAATTGAAATAAGATGTCACAAAAAGAAAAAATAATAAATACAATACTTTACTTAATTGTGCGACTGAAACAGAGTGACTTAATTGTAGGCATAGCGAGTGTTTTGAAACTTGGAATACATGATATATAATGGGTGGATTATTAAATGCAATGTGATTCCATGGAACTATAGTTCTAGGATAGAACGAATATTTATATAAATTTACCCTACTCTGAATCTGGCGAAAAGGAGAGATGTTAGGCAACCTAGATACTCTATTTAATGGACATACCTCGTCAGGAAAACTGATACATACAATACCTTGGCGAATGTTATGGAACATAGTTGCTTGATATAGTAACCCACGTTGATCCAGCAAAGCCCAGCCTATAGGTAGTCAATCATAGGAGAGACATCACTAGTTCTAGAGTAATTATTTACGGTGAATCTAGCAGCTCTGCGTTGAATCATCTCGATCTTATTAACATTCCTTTTGGTATAGGGATTCGATCCATGCGTTCCTTTTGGCCTGTGCCAGGAACGCACGAGGCTGGTATAAGCTCTTGACTTAACCTCAATGCTACAATCTCTAAGGATTCTCCTAAGCAAGCCTAGAGTATTGTTTGCTTTCTTGCATAATATGTTGTCGCAATGTTTATTCCAATCCAGGTTGTGTCTTATTGTGACACCTAGGTATTTGGTTGAAGATACTTGAGTAATGGTTTGCTTATTTATTATACAATTATAAAATAGAGGGGTATGTTTGTTTGTGATGCCTGAATGGTATAGCATTTAGAAGAATTGAAATTGAGTTGTAATTTGTTGACCCATTTGCTTAGGTTATATCTAGATCCTCCTGTAATGTGACTTGGTCTTAATAATTGTTAATCTCTCTATAAATGGTGTCACTACCGACTGCACACAGCTATGCGGATGATACACAACTATATTTATCATTCCGTCCGGGATCATCCGCGTCTCAAGAAGAGGCTGTTAAAGCGATGGAAGACTGTATTGAGGATATTCGGCGCTGGATGATCACTCACCAGCTCATGCTGAACGACAGTAAGACTGAATTTCTCATACTCGGATCTCGCCAACAACTTACCAAGGTCAACATTGATGGCATTAGTGTTGGCTCTTCAACGATCAAGCCTGTCAGCTCTGTGCGGAACTTGGGTTCATGGTTTGACACCTCCATGACTATGGATGCTCACATCGGCAAAGTGTGTAGTAAAGCCTTTCGCGGATTGTACAAAATCAGGCAAATCCGCAAGTTTCTCACAGAAGATGCTACAAAGACCTTGATACACGCCTTCGTGACTTCACATCTGGATTATTGTAACTCACTACTCTATGGTGTCCCGCAATACCAGATGGATCGTCTGCAAAGAGTTCTCAATGCTGCTGCTCGTGTCACCTGCTTTATCCCTCGCTACTCCCACATTAGTCCAGTACTAGAACAACTTCATTGGCTTCCTGTCCGTCTTCGCATCCAGTTTAAAGTAGCTCTCCTAATGTTTAAAGTCTCGAGAGGCATGTGGCACCTGACTATATAACTGAACTTTTTGAGATTAAGGGCTCGGGCCGTTACGCATTACGTTCTTCAAATCAGAAGCTTTTTATGGTTCCTCGGTCACGCTATAAAACCTTCGGTGATCGTGCACTCTCACTAGCAGGACCTAAGACCTGGAACAGTCTACCGCTTTCTGTTCGGAACAGCGATACTGTTGACTCTTTTAAAACTAGACTTAAAACTTTTTTATTCATTTCAGCATATAAGTAATAGTTTTCTTCTTATATTATATAAGTACATTAACGATATACAATATAGTAATCTATATAAATACAATGTAAAAATACATAATTTTAGCCTTCATCATTTACTATTTAATTAGAGTTTTTAATATTGTAAAGCGCTTTAGAATATGTTATAATTTAAGCGCTATATAAATTATGTTATTATTATTATTATTATTAAATAATACTATCATCAGAAACTAAAGGAATGTGAACGAATGGTTTCGGAAATATCATTTATATAGAGTAAAAATAAGACAGGTGCGAGGATTGTTCCTTTGGGTACTCCAGACATCACAAGTTTGGGATCAGAGTGGGAACCATTAACAGAAACAATTTGCGATCGGTTGGAAAGGAAAGCCTTGATCCAACCAGCAGAGGGTCCTCTGATGCCATAATTAGCAAGTTTGGACATCAGGCGGAGATGAGGGACAGAATCAAAAGCTTTACTGAAGTCCAGTAAGATAACATCGATAAGGATGATATGTTCCATGATGACCTTGCAACACAAACAAATAAGGGAGATTGGACGGTAGTTGGCTGGATTCCATTTGGCATCCTCCTTAAATATAGCAGAAACAAGGGCCTTAGGACTGCTGAAATATGGAACAAAGCCAGTGCGAAATGGATGGTGCAAGTTCTTTGAGTACTCTAGCTGGAAGTTCATCAGGGCCGCAGGCTTCATCAGATATAGTTGAGAGAGTTGTTTGGCTATACCTTGGGAATGAATAATCATGTCTGAGATTATGGAGATTGACCTTTACTTGGAATTGAAGATTTCTCTAGAGTAAATACAGAATAAAATTGAAAGTTCAGGACGTTGCATCTTTCGCTTTATCAGAAACGCATAGTTTGTCAACAAATTTTAGTGGAGGGATACCAGAGCTTTCAGATTTACTTGTACGAACATAAGACCAGAATTTCGTGGGGTTTGTTTCTAAACTTGCGCCAATGACGTCATTTAGGAAACTCCCATGAGATTGCTTCACAAGACGAGAGACTAAATTACGTTCTTTCTTAAAATCATCCCAGTGTTTCAGTTGATGACTGAGGTGTCGCAACAACGCTGTGATTCTTGGTGGTGATTTTAATAAGATTGAGGACCACATTGAAATCGTTCCAGCGTAAGTCAATAATACCTACGCGAGTGGCGAACACGGTTAATCAAATATACACCAATTGACTGAACTCTATTCAAGTCCTGTTAGAACCCCTCTATATTGGGTTATCAAATCACAATCACAGTGAACCCTGCAAGGTTTCGCGAGAAGTCTGGGTCATCACCTACCTATACTATCAAGTTTTGTGATTGGTTGATTAAAACAATAAAACAATAGAATCAACCACAAAGAAACCAATGTCCTAACCTTAACCACTTTTGTTCCATATAGCCAATCGCAAAACCTGTTCATTTTAGGTACGTATTTACTGAGAAGTCTAGTAAGCCTCAATCAAAGGTCAAAATGAGGGATAAACGGCTTAGTAAAATGGCAAGTGTTGGGCGTTTCCTTACTAGAAGCGTCCCGGACAGCCTTGTTAATTTTCCGCTGATCAACCATTCAAAGAGAAGCTGAGTATGCTTACTGAGCTTGTGAACTTTGGCTTAAATATACCAGGTACGCTCCATACATGTGTTTACGAAACTGATCGCCATGGATGTCAAGTAAGCTGAAGGCTCTTATCGCTCGCCGACAAAGGGCCTTCAGATCCGGCAACGAGCTGTTACTTAATTATAAGATGTTGCAGTATATGGTCAACCCGCGGGAGAGGAAGCGATGTCGTAAAGTATGCTGTCAGAAGACTGCGCAACACTAAGCCTCGAGATGAAGCAGCTATATGGTTCTGCAAAAGCAGATCAAGGCGTGACCTGTAATCAATTTTTCTCCCAGATTTGAAATTTGATGTCAAAGTGAAAAGATCAGTATGATGCAGCATTTTTCACCATTGTACGATGACGTGCGTGTGGAGAACATGGCGATGAACCCCATAACGGTTACAGACTCTTGGTTGTTGCGAGTAAGCTGAGGGTCGTCTCGTACAGGTGCAGGTCCCGATGATCACCTAAATTGGGTTCCCAAAGAGTGTGCAGACATACCTCTTTCTGGGAATGTAGAGTACCTCGTGTCTGGAAGCTTGTGCATGGATGTCTTCCTTTACCTAAAGAACCTGCCGTTACTGAATTCAATAAAGATCTGAGGCCGATTTCTCTGACGTCGACCTTGTTGAAGATCGCTGAGGAAATAGTCATTGAGAAGGACTTGAAGCCAGTCATGCTATCGTCCATCGACTATGGGAAACTCGATTGCATTCCAGGCTCATCAACCATGTTTGCACTTATATTTATGCTCCATGCTCTCAGCAACGGATGGTACCGGCTCTACAGTTAGAACCGCCTTAATTGATTTTAGGAAGGCATTTGACATAGTATACCACCATCTACTAATTACCAAATTGGTCAACCTCAAAGTTAAGCTATGCACTATTAATTGGATCATCAACGTTTTATGGGGTAGGTAGTATGACACCGCGATCTCTGAAATTGCCTCCAATCCAATGATAGTTCCTTACATGAGGCAGTCCTAGTTGGTCTGCAGATAATAATTTCCAGCTCAATCCGTCATCTCTTCTAAGAGAGCCTCGGTCCTTTGGAGTGACAATCAGAAGTGACTTAAAATGGATCGATCATGTGGAAGCTGTTACTATTAAAGCTTCAAAGCGTGTGTACCTCCTCAGGCAGTTGGAGCGTGCAGATGTTGCTGCTGATGACCTTTTAGGATTTTACTGTAGTATTATATAAGATCTGCAGTTCTCGAATATGCATGCCAATTATTTCACAGCAGTCTTCCCCAATACCTCTCCGATAATATTCGTATTCAGAAACGCATTCAGAAACGCGCAATGTGTAAATAGTCCGAATCTCTCATAGAAATGCTGGCTGAATGAAGCTAAAATTCCAACTCTTTCAGACAGGAGAGAAATTTTGTCACTCAAATTATTTAAAGACATTTATTTATTTATTTATTTATTACACTTTCACCTAATTAATACAAGGTGCGGGACAGTACAACAGAGCTAGGCTCCAAATTAAGTACGCCCTTTAAATGATAAATTAACATAAATTATCATGAATATAAATTACAATAGATACAGTAACTGCAGTACATAGAGTGTATACATAAATATATATTAGGAATGGAAGGAAGTTTAAATATGTACATAATTATATAAAAGCAATATAGTAAGATACAATAGTATTAGTAACAGCAAGGGTTAGAAGAGAGCACGTTACGTGAAGCGTGACATTTTAAGCAAGTAGACTTCCAAGTGCAATAGTTATCTACGTCGTAATTATTATTTAGAGCATTAGTATAGTGATTATAAAGTTGACTTTTAAAATATTTAACTGAATTAGAATTTCGTATTAAGCTTAGTAGATTATTCCATAGTTTAGGTAAACGGTTAAAGTAACTAGTTTGAAAGAGTTTTGTACGACACTTAGGAACTAACACATCTAATTCAGAACTATTTCTGGTGATTCTTACTGGAATTTATTGCAGTGACCAGTACGACATTTAAAATAAAAAACCAAGTCATTTAGTTCGTGTCGGTATGATAAGGGCAATAAGTATAGTTTTCTCAGACGCTCATTATACGATACATTGTTAAAGTTGAAAACCACAAGTTGGCCAGATTGTTTAGGTTGCTTCGGTTTAGGTGCAAGAGAACCTTTTAGTCCACTAAATGTAAGACCAACTGCAAAATTATTTTATTGTGCATTACATTAGACCAGCAGTGAATACTTTGAGTATTTTTAGATTATAGAATTTCGATTTTTTAATAATTCTTGTTGTAATTATTCTTAACTCAAGCAATTACTGCTATATGAAGTATTTTTTGTTATTAAGCTATTAAACTTTTTATTATTATTATGAGATAATAATAAGATTAATTTCCGATACATGAAAACAACATGAACTTCATGCGACACGTGCAACCAATCACGCGCGAGAATGAAATTTGAAATTTGTCGGTTTTCCAGTGGCCTATAATGTCTTACGGGTAGTTACATCAAACTTTTGAGATATATTATTGTGATTAGAAGTGAAATATCTAGACAACTAAAGTTTGTTTCCAAAGTTGAGATGCATGTGTGTGAAGTAAAACTATCCTTCTACACATCCCCCCTAAGTTTGTTTATCAATAATCCCTTGGGCCGGAGTTAGAAAGCGACAATTCGAGAGCAGGTAGCGCCATAGCGGCGTTAGAGTTGCTAAACTTTCCTATAGTTATACTCAAACGTAGTTGACATCAAACGTGATTTGAAGAGGTTTTGGCTGTAAGTATATTCGTAATTTGTTGGAAAAGGTACTTTGTTAGTTAGACAACTGTTTTTTTATTTTATTAATTTGAATGAATCAGACTGTCAGTGTATTTGCAATGACCGACATAAAACCAGGTGCTATATTTTGTGTTCGGCTCATGTGGTTTAAATTTAATAGTGCAGATATTGCCAGGTAATATAAAAATCACTAAATATTTTAGCCGAAATAAATGTTTACCGTCGCACATATTTGTCATATTATATCCTAAACAAACGCGTCTCAATTCAAATATGATCTACACCTTCGCTAAAATATCGTAGATATAACAGTGAAAGAAATACGATTTCAGACATTGCTATAGCCTACATGCAACCTATATGATTTGAATAAACTTATAATTTCCAAATATGTTTAAAATGTTTGCCCCCATCCCGCAGTATATCGTGACAACTTAGCGCGAAACTATCTTCTAGTTCAGCACCCGTTCTTATAGCCTCGGACATACTCACAAAGAATGGTCACAAGCTCATGAACTTACTTATCTCACATTTCTCTGTAACTCAAATGTCAGCAGACACATGTACGCGTTGTGTACCTATTTTTTTATTTAACCACAACATTTTGTGTTGTCGTTCAGTTGCTTAAACTTTCTAATATCATGTGACTCGTACATGTCAGCGTATCCAGTACTCTAATTAAGAAATAGAAAACATTTTCCGTGTTTACATACAGTTATAGAAACACGAGTGGAAGTTTGGGAGAACGAGAAATGGCAGTGGGAACACGAGCCCGAAGGGCGAGTGTTTCCACGCTATTTCGAGTTCTCCCAAACTTTCACGAGTGTTTCATGTATAACGTATGGGAACACGGAAAGATGTTTTCTATTTCTTTTATAAAATAACACTGAGGAAATAAGTAATAATTAGACTCTTTTATTAAATTAATGTAAATATACATTCTCCTTATTCACGCTAGACAGCGTCGTCGACTGCTAAAATGACTACATAAACGCTCTCAGCTGTGAAGAAAAGCATCCAATCTTCTCGTTTTTCTTCTTGTTGGCTCTCACAGAACATATTTATTGACATTTTAGCTGTTTGTGAGCAAATTAGGTTCGTCTTACAGTCCATTTTATAAAAATGGCGGGAAAATCCATGTTTGCCATCGAGTTATGTAAACACGGCTTTCAGCCAATCAGCGCGCGTGTTTTTAGTTTGTTATTTTATAAAAAGTTGGTGTATACACTACCGACTGCCTTCGTCAAAGAGAGATGGGAAACATTCATGTTTTACTCTTTCAGGAAACCCTTCTCGAAAGTTACACACACTATTTCGGCAGTACAGGGGCCGCGGAACAGTGTGTAGATGAAAAATAATAATAAACTAAATCATTGTACAACAAGGCGAGATTACAATAGGTATTCACCCAGCAAGGTAAAATGCCGAAAATAAAAATGATAAAATCTATATCTGCAATATAAAAAATGTATAAATGTTGTTAAAAAGTGCATCAATAGCAACATTGGCGAAAAGATGAGGAGTCCAGTTTTCGTGTAGATGAACATTTGAGACAGATTGATTTCCATGTGGAAATATTATCAGGGTCGAAAGCATATTCCAAGGCAGAAAAATATAGAGAATAGAGTGCAGACCGGAAGGAAGTAACTGTCGTTAATAGAAGAGTCAAAGACGGTAAATTGTTCCAAAGTTTCACAGTTCGAAATATAAAATATAAAATACAAAATATAAAATACAAAATAGCTTTTCTGAAAAAGAGACACAATATGACATGCACCGAGTGCTTCTATCTCGTATTATGCTTAAGAAGCTCCTCTACTTTCCCGCATGAGGAATTAAATAGTTTATTTCGACTAATTTTCATCCAAAGGGCACTCACAACAGCTATCACTATGTGATCGCCATCAAAACAACTCCACTGCCAATAAAAAAGCACTCAATGACGTCATATTTTCAAAACAAATATGGCGTCAAAATCCTCAAATTTTCAAATTCAATCGGCCATATCTTCTTAACTAAATTGATAGGAATGCTGAAACTTTGGGAATAAACTAAAGTCAGTAAGATCTTTCACATGAACTTCATCTGTATTTTGGCTGGATTACCCCTTTAAAATTACTTAAATTACTTATAAAACTAATTACATTTCATTATAAAATCAAAACTGCTACATGTATGACCAATAAAACTATGATAACTGGCTCCAAATTATCCCCATTAATTATCCACCCCGACATCAGTATTTTCAAAATCAAGATAATTTTCTTGGAGGTCCAAGGTTTGATGTGATGTCTTTCAAATAGGAAACGATCACTGCAGATGCTATAAGATAATTCTCACACTTTCGACCTCACTGCTTTTAAGTTAGATAATTTTTTCTTGACGTGCAGGTCACAGGCGAGTGAAATGTAAAATATTTGATCAAAGTGTTGCTTTTGAAGTAAACTGAACAACCAATCAAGCTGTTATCTCACTCCTTCATGTCATTGCTGTCAAATTTTATGATTTATCGTGGAATTCATATCACCAATATGCGCCAATAAACAAAATACTATTACTGATAAAATTATGTGAAATATGGTAAGCATGAATCAACATATATATATACGCGTCGGGGCGCAAAGGTCTCTGGGAGGACAAAGACAGCAATGTTTTAGTCACAATTACATTTAGTCTTACAAAGCTAAAGAGTACTTACAAAGAAGTACTTTTAAAGTAAAAGGTTGGTTATAATTTTCTCGCGTTTTCTTGTGGGAATAATGTTGCACCGCTCCGTCCCTGACAAAATTTCAACCTCCAAGAGCTACGAGGGGCTTCAAGGTAACAATTTTGTAACCGAGCCAACATTCCTCCCCAATCAAATTTCTATGAATCAACCATTGTTGACGAAGGGCCTTCGCTCAAAACGTTATACCTCCTCCACACTATTTCGGTACTACACCAAGCTTTTAGAGTATTCTATTTGTATTTCTACACTACCTATACACATGACAACACTTTTATATTGTACATTAGTCTTGTATTTTCACACTGTATTAATGTACTTTCGATGTGCTAATACATTCCCTATACATTTGTACATATATTTGTCCCATTTCCCGTATAATTTCCTCGCGTTTTCCACGTTGCTGGGAATAATGTTGCACCGCTCCGTTTCGTAGGTAATAGATAAACACCGAGAACGAGGGGTGTATGCGGCATACATCCCGACGTTCGAGGTATTTATCTGACTTATTATTACATTGAGGAGGTTTCCAACAAAGTTTTGTCGATTTTGTCCACCTTGGACAAAGATTTTCGTTTCTTATCTTATTAGTATTCATAGGGATTTATGGCGCATGCATCCCGCGGTACATCAAAGGAAACCGACTCAATGTAATAATAAAAAATGTTAACGTCCTGCAAGCGCTGCGAGGAGCTTCAAAAACAAGGTAACAATTTTGTAACCGAGCCAACCTTCCACCACCGCTCTCAAATCTCTATCAACTGTATCGCAGCAGGGTGAAAAAAATGTTTTCATGCGTGGGCTTCCTAGAAATTATGTTCTCTAGAATTATGTGTAAGATGATAGTTGACGAGGCCTAAGACCGACCTATATAGCTAACTATCGCCTCATAAATTGAAAGCGAACGATCTGATAATTGTTTTATAAAAGTGTGCTGTGTAGGCAGTGTAGAAATATAAATTGAATACTCTAAAAGGTTAGTGACAAAGTGTACTGCGAAAAAAGTGTGCAGGAGATCTGTTCGAGCGAATGTTCTTTAGAGAGCGAGATGAAATGATACGAGAAATACGAGAAATTAATTATCATGTGTCAAAAATAAGGTAATCCGGTACGAAAAACAACAAATAGTTACACGTATGGGAAAGTCATTTGCTATTTTTAACGTCAATTAGTAAACAGGCCACGCAAAGGAACGCTGATAAGTGCATGATTGGGAGATTACAATTGATTTAGTTCTTCAAGTTTTTACGAGAAACGAGGAATAAGCATATTTGTTTGTTTTTTTTAAATCTCGCGTTTCTCGCTGTAACTGTATCTATATAGACCGTTAGATAGCGACTGGCGTCAAATACAATTTGCTATACTTGCAGCGTACTAATAATTACTTTCAAGGCTTTGCATGGCCAGGCGCCTGTTTATATTACTGATTTGCTAACTAAATATAAACCTACTCGTACTTTGAGATCATCTGACCAAAATCTGCTACTCGAGCCAAAATCCAAAACGGTGACTCATGGAGACAGAGCATTCTCGGTTGCAGCACCAAAACTGTGGAATTCATTACCACAGGAAATTAGAAGCTTTGAAATGTTAAGTAATTTTAAGTCTGCAGTTAAGACTTTTCTTTTTTAAAATTAATAGTTATTGTTCCTAGTGTTAATATATGTAGTAGGCTTTATCTTATAATGAAACTGTAATTAGTTTTAAAAGTAACTTTAAGAATATATATATTGTTGTAAGAGCATTGAGACTATTGTATAATGCTCCTATAGATACGTCTTTATTATTATTATTATTATTACACCACAAGTGGTACGTTTCTACTAATATCAATTAGCAGATATAAACTTGGCAATCTATCAGTTTTCCGAGGCATGCGAACTATCTTTTAAAGCTAGAATTCTAGAAAGTGAAGAATTTTCACACGGTTTTCAGATGCGATAATGACTTTCTTGCAGATAGATAGATAGATACGTTATTTCCGTAAAAACCATTACAGCCCATAACGTCTGAATTGTGTTAAACTTTACATCCGATACTATAATACAATATATATGAAGATAAAAGAAAATGTAACAAAGTAAAAAGTATATTAAAAATGAGTGCATTATAAAATATGTACATGTATATCAGAGACAGAGGAAAACATTATCAGCGCACTCGAATTCGGGACTAAAAACAATTACTGCACATTAAACTTAAGAACTTAAGCATGTTTGTTTTGCAAAGAAGGCCATTAAAAGTGCGTTTGTTTCTCAAATTTAAGGAACAGGAGCTTCGAGGAGCTTCAAAAACACGGTAACAATTTTGTAACCGAGCCAACATTCCACCACCCATCTCAAATCTCTATCAACTGTATCGCAGCAGGCCGTGAAAAAAATGTTTTCATGCATGGGCTTCCTAGAAATTATGTTCTCTAGAATTATATGTAAGATGATAGTTGACGAGGCCCAAGACCGACCTATAGCTAACTATCGCCTCATATAAATTGAAAGCGAACGATCTATAATTGTTTTGTAAAAGTGTACTGTGTAGGCAATGTAGAAATATAAATTGAATACTCTAAAAGGTTAGCGGTATTGCCAAAATAGTGTGTATAGGAGGTCTGTTCGAGCGAATTGTTTTTAACCAGCTGTTGTGGTCTAGTGGTTACCTGCACACATGTCTATATTAGCTGCATGGGAGACACAGGTTCAAATCCTGGGCAGTCGGACCTCCACTCAGCGTCTTAAAAATATTTGAGGAGAAAGTGCTGCCTTTACAATAAGATCAGCAAATGGTAAGACTTTCAGGTCTTCTCGGATAACGACCTTAAATCGTAGGCCCTCGGAACCCCTATCAATTGGGCTTCTAGCCTGTTGGGGTATTCCGTTCACCTAAAAGTGATAAATCTATAATAAACTAAACTGATGCTCTTCTTTAGAGAGCGAGACATGATACGGGAAATACGAGAAATTAATTATCATGTGTCAAAAATAAGGTAATCCGGTATGAAAAACAACAAATAGTTACGTATAGGAAAGTCATTTGCTATTTTAACGTCAATTAGTAAACAGGCCATGCAAAGGAATGCTGATAAGTGCATGATTGGGAGATTACAATTGATTTAGTTCTTCAAATTTTTACGAGAAACGAGGAATAAGCATTGTTGCTTTTTAAAATCTCGCGTTTCTTGCTGTAACTGTATCAATATAGACCGTTAGATAGCGACTGGCGTCAAATACAATTTGCTATACTTGCACGGCGTTTGCGTTACACCACAAGTGGTACGTTTCTACTAATATCAATTAGCAGATATAAGCTTGGCAATCTATCAGTTTTCCCTGGCTTGCGAACTATCTTTTAAAGCTAGAATTCTAGAAAGTGAAGAATTTTGACACGGTTTTCAGATGCGCGCGATAATGACTTTCTAGCTGATAGATATAAATACTTTATTTCAGTAAAAACCATTACAGCCCATAACGTCTGAATTGTGTTAAACTTTACATCCGATACTATAATACAATATATATCAAGATAAAAGAAAATGTAACTAAGTTAAAAATATATTAAAATTGAGTCCATTATAAAATATGTACATGCATCAGAGACATAGGAAAACATTATCGGCGCACTCGATTCGGGACTAAAAACAATTACTGTACATTAAACTTAAGAACTTAAGCATGTTTGTTTTGCCAAGAAGGATATTAAACGTGCGTTTGTTTCTCAAATTTAAGGAACATTTGTTGATTTCAGGAAATAGGTGATATAATTTATGATTTGTGTTATTACAAATTTCTTCAAAAAGACTACTTGTCAGTGCTTCCATGGATACGATCATAGAGAGGTATTAGATTACTTGCTTGAAGCGCGTCGAAATAATTGATGGAAATAACAATTATTCGTAAGGCCCGCTTCTGTAACCTTTCAAGGTCATCCGATAAATACTTCGGTAGACCATTGTGAAAAACTGGGCAGGCATACTCGATGATTGGGCGGACACAAGTAGTGTAGAATGTAATAAGTTCCTTTGTTGCGATGTTTGCCCTTTTTAATTGCCTCAAGAAGTGACGAGCTGAAACGTTTTTTTAACAATTTCGGAGTTATGATTGTTCCATTAAACTGCATTCTGTATTTTATACACTCTCGTTTAACATATCAGTCTGTCAGTATTTTCTATATATTTTTCACTTTTTAATCTAGTAAAAAAGCATTTCAGTTAACTTAGCATGTCACGCATGTAACCAATCAGAGCCCGTGTTGTATCTTATATTATTATTTTATATAAATATTATATACAACATACGTCCACACATTGACGTCCACCTTCTGGTCGCGCGCACGGACCTCAATCTGGCTTTAATAAGTCGGTAAACTAATACAAGGTCACACCAACACGGGGAAAACAACAATTCATATATACATATCGATTTTTCAATCGATTTTAGACTGGAACGACATCTAGTTCGAACTAGATATGAACTTTTTGTCTACATTCATACTTACTTTTAAGATATATATATATGTTCATTGCCAGGACCAAACAGAAAATCGCTTCTGTTTGCGGATTTATGGCGCGTTCATTATTTATAGCCGGGGTTGGTACCGAAGAGAATCAAGTTGAAACTATAAAATAGGTTTTACCCAACCTTTCAGAAACTGAATTTTTCTTCTACTCAACCATCACTAGTATATGCATTGTTTTGGTGCATATCATATAATACATAATTATATGTATATTGTCAAATACATATATGGAAAAAGTGATTGCCCCAACCGGGAATCGAACCCTTGTCTCCGAATTAACGTTTCGGCGCTCTAACCTTTGAGCTAATGAGACACGGTCAGAACATGCAGTCAGTGATTTTTCCACATATTAAATTCGCCGCTTTCACTTGACACCAACAGGCAGACATCGCATCTAACCATAATGTGGAGCAAGGCCTCTCGAGCGCACTTCCCAAAGTAGCGAAGCGATACACAACTTCTTGTATACAGAGGGCTTTAAGAATAATTAAGTAATATTAGAGAGGATTTAATATTGTCTAATACATATATGGAAAAAGTGACTGCCCCAACCAGGAATCGAACCCTGCTCTCCAAATTAACGTTTCGGCGCTCTAACCTTTGAGCTAATGAGACACGGTCAGAACATGCAGTCAGTGATTTTTCCACATATTAAATTCGCCGCTTTCACTTGACACCAACAGGCAGACATCGCATCTAACCATAATGTGGAGCAAGGCCTCTCGAGCGCACTTCCCAAAGTAGCGAAGCGATACACAACTTCTTGTATTAGAGGATTTAATATTGTCTATATACATATATGGAAAAAGTGTCTGCCCCAACCGGGAATCGAACCCTGGTCTCCGAATTAACGTTTCGGCGCTCTGACCTTTGAGCTAATGAGACACGGTGAAGAAGAGAACAGTCAGTGATTTGCCATATACATATTAAATTCGCCGCTTTCACTTGACACCAACAGGCAGACATCGCATCTATAATTGTCCGGCCAGAAACACATGTTACTAGTCATTCTTACAGAGACTTTCAAACTGTAAATAACCCCATACGACTCTAATCAAATGTATTCCTTCGGCACATTACTTATAGAATATAGGACATTAACGCAAAAGAAAATTTTAACCAACCATGCAGTTTTGCTACCCAACCCATTTTTCTTCGGTACAGCCCCAGCCATAAATAATGAACGCTGCAGGCTTAGCTATTATTATTAGTTGTAGTGCATGTAGGACACTTATAAACATGATGGAAACCCGAATGACGTAATAAAAACACGAGGGAAGGAAAAAGCAACTTCTCGAGCAACCTCGTACCCAGGCTTTTCAGCCGAGCGTGTGAAAAGCCGGGATACGAGGTTGCTTCTCGAGTGTTTTACGAGTGTTTTACACGTTGTAGAGACCCGGG
The DNA here is from genome assembly GCA_035772405.1 of Chrysogorgia sp. JL179-B06. Lineage (NCBI taxonomy): Eukaryota > Metazoa > Cnidaria > Anthozoa > Scleralcyonacea > Chrysogorgiidae > Chrysogorgia > Chrysogorgia sp. JL179-B06. The sequence continues at coordinate 2,461,491 of JAYKKM010000228.1, forward strand.
GAAAATGTCCTCGATTTATATTATTTTTATAAAATGGCCCGGAGATAGCCGCCATGAGCACAGATCGATGTTGAACGCACTGCACGCCATCACGTCTTTGAGTCCCTGCAGCTCTCAGATCCAGTGTGAACAAGCCCCGACCCCTGTAAGACCTTGAGTTGACTATAGGTGTCTATATCATGGTCGACGATTAGATCACTGTAATGCCTTCACAACAAAATATTCAAAACAAACGCCAACCTGGTTTTATCTCGAGACTGGTCATCTGCCTTTCAGACTTGCGCTAATGATGATTTAGTATAGCTCATGATAAGACCTCTTTAGTGGCGTGGGGGGCGTGTATAACCTTGACCATGCTGTATCTCGCTTATCTGATGTGTCTATGTATCAGAAAGTACGGTTGAAAAACTCATTAGACCATACATCAAGATAGCAGCGTGATTTATGGTAGAGGAAAATTGTTTATTTTGTTTGTTTAAGGAATGCGTAGGATGTATATTACTACTAGGTTGTGCCGGCTAATTCAGCATTAAGTTGTTTTGCTGTGCAAGCTGTGTTAAGTTCTTAATACTCAGGAAAACTTTGAGCACCAGACAGGACTCGAACCCGTAACCTTCTGAATGCTAGACAGACGCTCTAACCATTGAGCCACTGGAACTCAGATGGCAGAGCAAGGTTAAATATAAAAAAAACAAATAAACAATATGCCCTTTATATTATTATTATTTTATTTTATTTACTTCTGTCTAGCGTTCAGAAGGTTACGGGTTCGAGTCCAGTCTGGTGCTCAGAGTTTTCCTGAGTTAACACAGCTTGCACAGCAAAACCTTTACAACTTTACAAGCATCAAGCTGCAACTACCTAACTTTACTAATTCAGCATTCAATTATACAAATTCTCCGTATATTGGTCTCCAAACATTTCACTTATAGTACTAGTTGGCAGAGTTGTTTAAAAACATGTCAGGTTTGTCTTTTTTGATCATTTCCTTTATTCTCATTACTTGGTTAACCATTGATATTATTAGGAGAATTTGGTGCGGATCACCCCTGCATCGTTACAAAGCTTTCGCGTATATTTGGTCAGATATAAGCGGCGTTTCTCAACTGCATGCATCATAGCTGGTTATACAACGTGCTTTTACTTAATGACCTCTTTATATATCTTTGTAATACGCCAATACAACACACTTGCAATTGACAACCGATATATAGTTGTTTATTTTCCAACTCATATCTCCTCGCCATCATGCTGAACAGGCACGCTATCCATAACATGACTTTTGGACGGCATGTTGTTTATTTGTTGCTTGCGTAGTAACATTTGTAATATGGTTAAAGATGCAGTTCATTATATATGATCAATGATAAGCAGGGCTGCAAACGTATTTGCGGCCCGACTATAGTTCGTTATCAGTCCACCACTTGAATGTTATCAAGAGGGCGGTTTGACGTTTGGCCTTGCCCTTGTATATTGGTGATAATGACTTTTAATGGCGGTTTTTAATGCATCTATTGCACAAAAATTGATGCGCGTGACATGGCATCCGCGGTCATCGATTTTTAGCGCAATATATGATTTTATATATGGTACCCCCGCGCACTCATCATTGAGTCGGCAAATTGTTATTCCCAGTCGACAAAAAGTTGTTGAAAAATTGTTTTAATACGAATCGAATTAACAACGTACAATTTAATTAAATAACAAATGCTTTATGAGAAAATCAGGCAAACATTTAAAATTTCGAATCGAGTTCTGCATGGAATTGATGAAAATTGTCGCACGAGCGGTAATTGAGAAGATCAAATGAGCGATTAACCGAGGTAATACATTCATGTCCAATATGCAGTAATATAGTTTCATGTTATGAGGGACTTTAATACTAACTTTAACCCTAGTATTAGGGTCCCTCGTAACATGAAATTATTACTACATATATTATATATTGGACATAAACTTATTGCCCTGACCGAGTAGGAATGTTTTTCAACGGCCGTGTCTTCAAACTGCGATGATGGCCCAATTATGCATGCCGTGTTGGGTGTAAACAAGTTAGGTACCTGTACGTGAACATTACAACTCTGTGTTATCAAAAGGAATAAAATCATTGATAGTTTTTATTGTGAAAACACAGACTCTATAGGATTTTTATTCCAAAGTCTCTTTTCTACATTCATGCAAGTCTTATCACATAAAATGTCATCACGAATAATATTTTTTTAACAATGAAAAAGGCCATCTAGGGGGTTTAACATGCATAAGTTTTATGGGTGTCAATATGCCGTTTATTTAAACGCCGCAATGGTCTTTGTCGTCCCAGATTGTCTTTGTCATTCCAGACGGTCTTTGTAATTCCAGACGGTCTTTGTCATCCCAAATGGTCTTTGTCATCCCAAACGGTCTTTGTCATCCCAAGAAGCGTCCCGGACAGCCTTGTTAATTTTCCGCTGATCAACCATTCAAAGAGAAGCTGAGTATACTTACTGAGCTTGTGAACTTTGGCTTAAATATACCAGGTACGCTCATCAAAACGGTCTTTGTCATCGCAGACAGTCTTTGTCATCCCAGACGGTCTTTGTCATCCCAAACGGTCTTTGTCATCCCAGACGGTCTTTGTCATCCCAGACGGTCTTTGTCACCCCAAACGGTCTTTGTCATCCCAAACGGTCTTTGTCATCCCAAACGGTCTTTGTCATCCCAAACGGTCTTTGTAATTCCAGACGGTCTTTGTCATCCCAAACGGTCTTTGTAATTCCAGACGGTCTTTGTCATCCCAAACGGTCTTTGTCATCCCAAACGGTCTTTGTCATTCCAAACGGTCTTTGTAATTCCAGACGGTCTTTGTCATCCCAAACGGTCTTTGTCATCCCAAACGGTCTTTGTAATTCCAGACGGTCTTTGTCATCCCAAACGGTCTTTGTCATCCCAAACGGTCTTTGTCATCCCAAACGGTCTTTGTCATCCCAGACGGTCTTTGTAATTCCAGACGGTCTTTGTAATTCCAGACGGTCTTTGTCATCCCAAACGGTCTTTGTCATCCCAAACGGTCTTTGTTATCCCAAACGGTCTTTGTCATCCCAAACGGTCTTTGTAATTCCAGACGGTCTTTGTAATTCCAGACGGTCTTTGTAATTCCAGACGATCTTTGTCATCCCAAACGGTCTTTGTCATCCCAAACGGTCTTTGTCATCCCAGACGGTCTTTGTCATCGCAAACGGTCTTTGTCATCCCAGATGGTCTTTGTCATCCCAAACGGTCTTTGTAATTCCTGACGGTCTTTGTCATCCCAGACGGTCTTTGTCATCCCAGACATTCTTTGTCATCCCAGACGTTCTTTGTCATCCCAGACGTTCTTTGTCATCCCAGACGGTCTTCGTCATCCCAGACGGTCTTCGTCATCCCAGACGGTCTTTGTCATCCCAGATTATCTTTGTCATCCCAAACGGTCTTTGTAATTCCAGACGGTCTTTGTCATCCCAAACGGTCTTTGTCATCCCAGACGGTCTTCGTCATCCCAGACGGTCTTTGTCATCCCAGATTATCTTTGTCATCCCAAACGGTCTTTGTAATTCCAGACGGTCTTTGTAATCCCAAACGGTCTTTGTCATCCCAAACGGTCTTTGTCATCCCAGACGGTCTTTGTCATCCTAAACGGTCTTTGTAATTCCAGACGGTCTTTGTAATTCCAAACGGTCTTTGTCATCCCAGACGATCTTTGTCATCCCAAACGGTATTTGTCATCCCAAACGGTCTTTGTCATCCCAGACGGTCTTTGTTATCCCAGACGGTCTTTGTCATCCCAGACGGTCTTTGTCATTCCAGACGGTCTTTGTAATTCCAGACGGTCTTTGTCATCCCAAATGGTCTTTGTCATCCCAAACGGTCTTTGTCATCCCAAACGGTCTTTGTCATCCCAGACGGTCTTTGTCATTCCAGACGGTCTTTGTAATTCCAGACGGTCTTTGTCATCCCAAACGGTCTTTGTCATCCCAAACGGTCTTTGTCATCCCAAACGGTCTTTGTCATCCCAGACGGTCTTTGTCGTCCCAGACGGTCTTTGTCATCCCAAACGGTCTTTGTCATCCCAAACGGTCTTTGTCATCCCAAACGGTCTTTGTAATTCCAGACGGTCTTTGTCATCCCAAATTGTCTTTGTCATCCCAAACGGTCTTTGTCATCCCAGACGGTCTTTGTCATCCCAGACATTCTTTGTCATCCCAGACGTTCTTTGTCATCCCAGATGGTCTTTGTCATCCCAGACGGTCTTTGTCATCCCAGACGGTCTTCGTCATCCCAGACGGTCTTTGTCATCCCAGATTATCTTTGTCATCCCAAACGGTCTTTGTAATCCTAGACGGTCTTTGTCATCCCAAACGGTCTTTGTAATCCCATACTGTCTTTGTCATCCCAGACGTTCTTTGTCATCCCAGATTATCTTTGTCATCCCAAACGGTCTTTGTAATCCTAGACGGTCTTTGTCATCCCAAACGGTCTTTGTAATCCCAGACGGTCTTTGTCATCCCAGACGTTCTTTGTCATCGCAGACGGTCTTTGTCATTCCAGACGTTCTTTGTAATCCCAGACGGTCTTTGTCATCCCAAACGGTCTTTGTATTCCCAGACGGTCTTTGTCATCGCAGACGGTCTTTGTCATCCCAGACGGTCTTTGTAATCCCAGACGGTCTTTGTCATCCCAGACGTTCTTTGTCATCGCAGACGATCTTTGTCATTCCAGACGTTCTTTGTAATCCCAGACGGTCTTTGTCATCTCTTATTGTCTTTGTCATCCCAGACGGTCTTTGTCATCCCAGACGTTCTTTGTCATCCCAGACGTTCTTTGTCATCCCAGACCTATAAATTTACACACGTTGTTTTGTTATTGGTTATTTGTTGGGTTTTTTTGTATTGCGGAATTGATATGTCATGAAATGAGAAGTTCTGAAATTTATTTGTACTAGTCTGAAATGCAGTTGGAACTATATGAAATTGAGCAGAATTATCTGAAATTCATTTGGAAACCTCTGAAATTGACCAGAATTATGTGAAATTGATTTGAATTATCAGAAATTCACTTGGAAACCTCTGAAATTGACAAGAATTATCTGAAATTGATTTGAATTATCAGAAATTCATTTGGAAACCTCTGAAATTGACTTGAATTGGATTGAGGATTGAGCCGGCGTGAACTTAATCTCAGCCGAACCCATAAACAACCTACATGGAGTTCGACCAGAACGTGGGCCAGCCTTATGTAAACACCACACAACTCTAACCCTAATTTTAATACTAACTCTAAAAGAAAGAAGAAAAACAAAGAAGAAAAAACTTAACGAAATATACAAAATTGTTGAACCCGAGATCCTCTGCATTATCGAGATCATCTAACCGAAATCTGCAAATTGTACCAAAAACGAAGACCGTTACCCATGGAGACAGAACATTCTCCGTTGCTGCTGTAAAATTCTGTAATTCATTATCAGAGCAAATTAAAAGAACTGATTGTTTAAATAGTTTTAAGTCCGCACTTAAGACTTTCCTTCTTCGAATTAATATTTTTCAGGGACCGCGGAGCGTTTTTTAAAGTGGGGGGGGGGCATCCTCCCCCGGAAAATTTTGAAATCTAGACTCTCGGAAAGGGCATTTCCTGAGAGAAATTTACAAAATTGTGAAGGGTGAAACACATCACTTGTAACAGTGCCCCAACGCAAGATTTGCCACAAGTTTCAAAATAACCGCTGACCATTGGAAGTTAGGACCAAAGGTCAAATCGGCTAATGGTTGAATGGTATATTGGTTATGAAATGGGAGGGGTGTAAGTAATAATTAACAATTAAACACGCATCTTGCACACGGCTGACTGTGCGATCAAAGGACCAACTTTTACCTCTATGGGAATGCTCCATCAGGTGTTACATTACAAACACATGGTCGTACATTACAAAAACATTAATTTGAAATAACAGTAAGTTATAACTTCTTAGTGAAGTAGTACTGGTGTTTTCAAATGGAAAATAGCCGAAATTTCTTTTCCGATTTTCGTTTTGTGCCACAAATTCATTTGCCACCGAGACAAGCGTTTTCAAATTTAAACACCTTTACAATGAACAGCTGAATGTGCACGGACTTTTTTCTTTGTTAATGTCCAGTTTTTGGATGTGCCTCTATGCCGTCTGTTGCAAACAACTAGTGCGTGGCTCAATTTTTTGTATCATGTTTCTAGCAACCAGCAACAGTGTCAACTTAAGATAAAGAGAAATATGATCACGACATATTTTCAAACTTACATTTTATTCACATTACAATCGAACTTGTCAAGGAAAACACTTAAAGTGCCTATACAGCCATTTCGTTTTTAGTTATCTGTATAGAGGATGAAAAAATAGCTGATAAGTTAATTTATAGTTTTTTATTTGGACTTTTCGTTTGGAAGATATCACTCTTTAAACATTGCTATTTATATAAAAAAGCCGCAAATTAGAAAGGCCTGGAACGAGCCACACTGTGACGTCATTTAAGAGACGAATGTGTGTTTTGACTTGCGGTACTTGTAAACACTGTATTAAACACACTGCAAGTTCTTTATGTGATATTCATATTTACTGTCCGCGTATCGTTCAAGTAAGGAATCTTTCAAGTAAGGTATCGTTCAAGTAAAGAATACGATGGACAGATATTTTTCTTTAAAATCCGCTTTATTAGAACATCCATACACTGCGTATCTGTCTGACATGATTGTATAGTTCAACATAAACGATAAATTTTATAGTATAATCTGGGAATCGAGCTCGTTTGTTTACGAAGCTGGGAAGATCCTGGACTCATCTCTTAAATGACGTCACAACCTAGTTTCCAGACTCCAGAATTGGTAGAAATACGTTTTCGGTTTTTAATAGGAATTTGCTTACAATTCTTAATTTGCATGCAAAATATCTTCTAAACGAAAAGTCCAAATCAAAAACTGTAAAATAATTTATCAGCTATTTTTTGATCCTCTATACAGATAACTAAAAAACGAAAGGGCTGTATAGGCACTTTAAGTTCTTAACTTGGTCCTGTGTTAATTTCAAAATTGATACGTTCCCAACTTGTTAAATATTTTTCGTTATATATTGTATTGAACTGAACATGTATTTAGTACTGAACACGGTACTAAATTAATAAAGTTTTTATGTGCATTGATAAGTTATATTCACAATTAGTTTGAGGAATTATTGATGGGAGCGCGTGCCACCTCCCCCTCCCGCTTCCGCGGTCCCTGTTTTTGTAGTTATCATAGCTTTATTTTTGATTTTATAATGAAACGTAATTAGTTGCAACTTAGAATGTTGAAAGTATAATGCTCCTAAAACTATTATTATTATCACAATCCAACACTCAACACTACCGAGCGAACTCCGACAAACCCTGACAAAAACTTGTACTTTCTGATTAACAAACAGGCTTACGAAGGTAATAGTAAACAAAACTACTCTTGTACAAGAGTACTAATTTTGATCAAAGAAAATCCTGTCATCCGCCATCTTGGATGTATTTTCGATATGCGTGTGGCGTCACAAGCAGAGGAAAGCGAAATTTTTATCTAGCCATCCTCAAGTTTGAAATAAGTCTGAAACTCGATTTTTATGAATGTCTTCTTTTTTCAATCAAACCACAACATTTTAAAAAGAATTCCGCGGAAACCAGTACTGTTGTTTTGTACAAGAGTAGTTTTGTTTCCTTCGATTACCTTCGTAAGCCTGATTGTTAATCAGAAAGTCAAAAATTTGAAACTATGATTTTTATTATACCAAACTTCCATGGTTGAAAAACGTCCATTTTTCTAGAAAAGGCCATCTTGCACGCCCGCGTAGCATAATGCCACCAATCGCAGAGTTGTGTATGAAATCAAATCAAACATGGCGTGTGAGTGGATCTCATGTGCCTGGCGCTTGTCGAATTTCAATGTTTAATCTTGCGTTACCGTGCCGTGTTTTTGGATTGACAACTTCGGGGGTCTTATATGACCCCTTTTGACTGGGCCGGACAGGAAAGAGTTAAGGTATTATTTTACTAATAAATATTTTATTTTAGTTTAGTTTATTTTATTAAACTTTTCCTTACATGATTACAATAATATGTCAATACATTCATACAAATACAAGTTAGAAGGCGGGAAAACCGCAACAGTTTGAAGGCCAATTACTGCGGATCCATTATTACAATATTTTGAATGAGTTACAAAAAACTGAACAGGAAAAAGAAATGAGTAGAATGAAAGAAAACAGAAACAAACATACAAGTAAACAAACAGACAGACAAACAATCAGACAACAAGCAAACAAATAAACAAACAACTAATCAAACAGACAATTACACAAAGAAACAGTCTGAAAAATCACACGAAGACCAAAGACATGCGAGTGTAGTTTAAAAATAACATGAACGGAGGACCAATAGACTGCGAGCCGAATTACACTTGACACAGACTGTCTTCCATGTTCGTTACTTCGTGTGTCCTCAGCGTTGAATGTTGAGCGTAGAGCAGAGTCATAGTAATTTTTTGAGATTATTTTGTCGGAGATGTTGTGTCACGGGGCACTTCCTTTGGTAGCGCGTTCCATGTCCTTGTTCACCTGACCAAGTATGATCTGCTGTACGTTGATGTTCTGCACAGTCGCTCCTCAAAAGTGGTGCCAGTTTCTCTCCTACATGATCTCGGTGATCTCTTGGGTTTCTTTTCTTTGGGTAGGGTTTTTTATCCAGAAAAGTAAGTCCATTCATAATCTTAAAGAAGTACAAAGTCCATTCATAATCCTAAAGGTTATAGATGGCAAAGACCATCTGGGATGGACGTTTACGAACGGAAAAATAGCGTCGGTGCCCCTGTTTGTATTTCTACGTTGCCTACGCAATACAACATGGTTATATCACTCACATCGCAGAATAGCTCATCTGGTGCACCTCAATTTTATAATTTATAATATATCGAGTTGGCCATCACAGATCGAGATCTGGAAGTTCAATGTATGAATCCGCACGCATGACAATATGAATGCGCACGCCTGACAATATAAATGCGCACGCCTGACAATATGAATGCGCACGCCTGACAATATGAATGCGCACGCCTGACAATATGAATGCGCACGCCTGACAATATGAATGCGCACGCCTGACAATATGAATGCGGATCTCGGATCCAGTGTGAACAAGCCCCGACCCATAAGACCTTGAGTTAACAAGGTGTCGTTAACAACGATTTGGTCAATATAATGTGCTAAACGTGGGAAAGAAACGCCACTTAATCGTATTGCCAGACCGAAGTGTTTATTGCAGTATTCAGATCATCTGTCTTTCAGACTCTTTAGTGCAGGTGGGAGGGGGGTATGTATATACAACCTATTCGATCGTGCTGCATATGGGTTATCCAATGTGTCTTGTATATTAAACCATATACATAAAGATAATTGTTTAAGGAATGCATAGCGACGACGATCGTGTATGTTGACAGCCAATTGACTTGCCGAGTGCGGCTGCGCTATATGCAACACGTTTAAAACACCCACCGCGTTTCACGTATTTGGTTAGATACACGGCATTTTTCAACTGCATGCATCATGGCCGGTTACAACGTGCTTTTACTTAACCTCTTTATCTTTGCAATGCGCCAGCACAACGTCCTGCCGTTGACAATAGTTGTTTATCTCCTTTTTCAAATTTAAACGTAGTTGTGGACTAAAGAAACGCCGTTAATTTCTCAAAAATTATCGTGACCCCAAAATTGGCCAAGTTCCTGCACTTTCTGGCGAGATCCTATGGATTTCATAAGAATTATGTCGATGTATGTTAGCGTGCTTTTTGGATCCGCGCAATCCTAGTGTACGTTTTATTTTAGTTTTTTCATGTAATTGATGGAATTCGTTATTTTTTGCAAGTATAAATTATATAACAACCACTATATGCATCACTGTTGATGTTTTTCCTCATTAACGCTTTTAATTTGTATTTTTACTTTTTTAAATATGTACTTGTTTTAATGTTAGATAGAAAAAGCGAGGAAACCTGGCTGAAACTAAAAAAATAACTTATAGAGATAACTTTTTTATTTGGACCACTCACTGTCACGAAATTTTGTTGTTTCCAATAGGTATCTATACATAAAGTTGCTGAATCCGCGTTTTCCCTGATCTTTTGCACACGTCTAAATATCTTACTTTTTTCCTACCATTATGTCACCAGTTTGTTTTGCACACTATTTGGTCAATTGTCTTGTCACACTCTTTTGTTTCTTGAGTTTCCTGACAACACGCCTTTATCCGATTTTTCCGACAGATAAAAAATATTCCTACAAAGCAAACTAACTTCAGAGGTTCTCTGGATTCCAGGTTGTGGCAGTCAGATACATTTTTAAATATTATTCTCAGTTATTATTCTGGGAATTATCCTCTCTCCGTATATAAAACTTTCCGTGATTATGCTCCGCTGCGGGAAAAAGTCGTTCTAATAGAGAGGTTCACTAATCTACATAAGTGAAGATGCGATGTCTCCCGGTATTGGAAAAATGATGGTGTTATAAACGAGCGTTGTAGCTGCATGAATAGTTAGAACGCTTGTTTTTATTTACAAGCTTTGCCACATTGAGTAGCATGGATACCCCACAGAGCTTATCGCTCCATTACGGGGTCCCTAAGATAAAAAATAAGACTAACAGCACATTTTAACAAGAAGACTAGACAGGGGTCGACACAGGTGACATTTTACACTTTTTTAAACGGTTTTAAACGTTTACGGAATTTCGATATCGTACAGGTGTTCGGTTGTATAATGATAATGTTTTAGCAGTTCAGAGTTGAATTGACCAATAGAAAGGTTAACATCTCGCAGATGTGATGGTAGAGAGTTGTATATCCTAGGGGTTCTACAATAGAAACTGTTCTCATGAGAGGTTACGCTATTCACTTTAGGGATATTTAAAAAAAATTCATTTGATGGTTTGTACGTCGTGTTACACGACTGGAGGACTTAATGGCAATGTAAGAGTCACATGAACGAACTAATGCTTTAAAAAGTGAGTGTCAACCATGACGCATTGTACCGCTCGGTCGGCCATTTTGCATCCGTAAATATTTTGTCAATCCTTGATATAAATAATTTATTTTGTCTTTTAATTGAAAGAAGACATACCTTAGAAAGTAATTATTTCTATATTTTTCACAAAACTCAACGTTTTCTTGACTTTCGTTTCGAATTATGTCAGCCTTGACTCAGTGACGCGAAGCGCGGTGCAAGATCAAACCAAAAAATCAGGTTCCGAGTCGACGTATTTAGACTGTCATGGATGAATAAGAAATCCTCTATAGGTTTTTCTGAGAAGACTCGGCGAATTCCCGAAGTATTTACCGCGTCAAGTTGGCATGAACTAAGCACTTAAACACTTCATTATCATACGGAGAGATAAACACTAACGCGCGCAATGCACGATGGCTGACACTCACAGCTCTTTTAAAAGGTATACTAAGTCCAGGTACGTTTTGCCAGAGACCTTGGGTTCGATTCCCGGTTGGAGCAGTCAGATAAATCTTCAAATATTATTCTGAATTAACAATTAGGCCGTTCGTTTCAAACGTCAATCCTTTCATCTGTCGAACCTATAATGTAAATTAGCAAAATCGTTTGTCCGAGCTCATTTGCATTAGGTTCGGCGCATGAAAAATTCGACGTTTGAAACGCGCCTAATATGACTTTGCCTATAAGATATTCTTTTTAATCAAATCGTAATCGCTGCACTTTCAATCCATATAGTTACTGGCGACCAACTCGAAAACATCAACGAACTGTCTTGGTCATATTACAAGTAATATTTGGCATTTCACTCGATTAAACTACATGTTCTAAGAGACTAAGGGCTTTACTTGTGTTCGGATGTGTATTTAGATTTCCAGACCTTGATCCGTTGCTAGGGAAGGTTAGATTTCCAAAAAATGTTCATGGAATTTCATAGAATTTGAGAACCCACATCGTGGTGGGTAGATCACCTTGAAAGTATTGCATTCTCAACAAGAATTCCAATAAAAATTAGACGATATAAATAATCTGGCAACAATATCGTAAACATCTGTTGCATACATATCATTTCTGGTATTTATTTTTTACATTATGATATGGTGACGTCATATGGTGAGATCATCGAAAAATGAAAAATCCAATCATAAGTGACATTGATTAATTACATGCGATTGGTATCTGGACTGTTATCTTTCAAAATAGTGTGCATGGATTTCAAGAATGTTTAAAAAATATATAGTCGAGATATCGAATTTTTAAACACTAAGTATCAACAGTCGTGCATTAATGACCGTTTATGTGTTAGGACTTACTTCGTTGACAATTTGAGGTCGTAAATACTCCGCGAATTCCGGCTACGACTCTTCTTAACAGAGGCTTTTACAGAGGCTTTTCTATCAACAATCCACATACGTCCACTGAGAACCTGACTTGTTTGAACCTCGTAATTCCCTAGTAGTCTTGCACGTTTCGCGCTGGTTGAGGCTGACATAATTCGAAACTCGACAAATTGTCAAGTTTTGTCAGAAATACAGAAATAATTACTTTCAAGGTATATCTTCATGTATATCTTCATGTATAAAAGGATCGACAAGGTATTTACGGATGAGTTTACTAAGGGAATTTCGTGCTTCAAAAAATAGCAAAATCCACCGTATCAAAAGCTTTTTTAAGATTTAAGAGAACTACAACATTCACATTACCACGATCAATATTATATGCCCAGTTCATGTCTGTGGCCTAATGCAGTGACTATAGAATGAAGGCATCGGAACCCTGATTGGTGACTAGAAACCAGGGCGGATTAGCATGCTGTGGGGGGGTGGGGGGTGCATGCGTATGTGAGCCCCCCCCCCCCCCCCCCCCCCCACTTTTACCTGGCTAGTAATATTACACTACAAACGTATGAGTGACTACCAAATGAGATTAATTATAATTATATAATTAATGAATTAAACATAATTACACCTATTCACAAGTAATCAAATCATGAACGACGATGACGGTTTCGTTGAACAAATCTGCTATTTCAGTACTGAAAATTCCCAGAGACCGTTCGAAATGCGCAAACACCACAGTGGCCAGCGATAGAACCACACCAGCACCGAAAGGTGCTGTAAACATGCAACAAATTTTTAATAAAATAATTGGTGTTTTACTATCCCCTATGATTTATAACCCGTTTTCTCTTATTATACATTCATACAAAATTTTATTCCTAATGAGTGAGCTAGAAGTGAGCACATAGAACGCTCCATAGATCAGTAGCTAGCCCTATTTTTGCCATGCATTTGCACGATGAATCCGCTCGATCAATCGCACTGAGTAAAAAACTGTTTAGAATAACAACGATCACAAATTCGACTTCGAACAGCATATACTGGTTGTTGTTTTTAGCACTCATGTATACTGAGGACAACAGGTTATGGGACATCCATATACAGAGATTGGGTCCTCGCCGGGCCCCCTCGCTTATATTGTTGTTCCGATTCAGATTGTTCCATATAATTGCACTGATGAGCTGTATAGTACAGCGAAATACGTAAGCAGCTGTTGTGGTCTAGTGATTACCACACATGTCTATGACCTGGGTTCAATCCTCGCTTGGACCACCCACTGATCTCTAAATAAAGACTGGATTGAGCTTTCTATTGTATCTGATGAGCTGATTTTGAAGCCTGCATATTTGCATAATGTAAATTAACGAGAGATCATTAGAAACTCCGAGTTTGCAAGCAAATCAAACTGTGACGCTAGCAAAATAGGTTTAGTGTCTGACCAATATAGTTTCTTTGTTAACATTAAATGCATAAAATCGTCAACCTAATTTGACGTCTCATATCAGGCTTCTCTCACTGGATAATTAGAGCCAACGGCGGCCATTGCTAAGGGACCAAAGTCGCAGTAAATCTGTAGGTAGGCGATGAATCGTTTTACCCAGTAATTTGAAAAATGTTTTCTGGTCCTCTTTATAGTAATATTATTTTATTTTGTCGATGGTAAGAGCACATAAACTATCAAAAAACCTCATAGGATTCTCAGTTGGTCCCTAAGTAATGGCGAACTTCCGGCTTCATTTTCTGAACAATAGTTGCTCGATCCAGTCTATTAATAGAGATCAGTGGGACCACCACTCAGGGTCTTAAAATAATTGAGCAGAGAAGGTGCTGCCTTTGCAATAACACCAGCAAATGGTAAGACTGTCGGCTCTTCTCGAAAAACGACGTTAAATCGTAGGGCCTCGGAATCCATATCAGTTGGGTTTTCTGTCCAGGGTGAGAAACTGAATAGTCGAGCGCTTAAAACATGAGCCTCTGGTTCGGATAAATAGGGCAACCTTATCCTGCGTGATCGACTCTAAATAAATCCTATCGTTGGCAAATGCGAGGTCGTGTTTTGGTTTGAAAATTCATACCCTTTGCTGAACGTTAGTTTCATGTTTGCTCTGTGTTTTCTAACATGCCAATAAATTGCTAAGCTTTTAAGTGATATTCCAACCTAATCTGGTCCATCCGCAGCTCATTATTGGCTTTATCTATATATGTATTGGCTTTATCTATATATCTTAGATGTAGGTATATCTATGTAAAAAAGTTTCCCTTTTATAACCGGAAGGGTTGATTTTTCTAATGCAATCATGGAAACTTAATTGGTGTTAATGTATCAATCGACTTACTCCTATAAGCTTATTCAAACAAACCACGCCACTTAACGCAATGAGCATGTTAATGTCTATTAATGTTTACAAAGTGTTGCCAAGTTGTGAAAAATTCCACGATATATTATATTAAGACGGAAAAGACGATCAGACAGAGAAAGGTAGTTCGTAAAATACTCAATTAGATTGACGTTTCTGTGGACGGCATTTCCGGATGCCACGAGGACATGAAAATATGCACGAGTGAAGCTGTTCGAGTCTGTAGACCTTTTGACTGTCCGAGATCAATTGGTCTCGAATTTTATTCACCCGGTCGTTCTGCTTTAGAAAATAATTATAATGTAAATGTCCTTCTCTATAGAATAACAATATGTGTAAAAAGTAACCAGGCTCGCGACTTAAAGCCTATAGTTCTCATATATCGGCGACGGTCGCCGATCATCGCCGACATTTATCGCAGACTATCGCCGATGATGCGTTCACATATGACATGTCGGGAACATGGAGTATGTGGTCTGATTTTGCGAAACTTCGTCAAAATGGCTGCTTTGAATACTCGATAGATTATTATTAGTCCACTGCGACTAATAATCGCACTTTTGAGAAAGAAACGAGCCTTTCTTGTGTTGCGTTAGTCTGCGATGATCGGCGACGATCGCATGAAACAAACTTTTTTGTTTCCTGCCACTGGATCGCCGATGGTCGCCGATGACATTTCAAACGCGTTCTCGTATGTCGCAATGAGTCGCCGACGTCGCAAATCCCTCATCGGCAACCGTCGCCGTACAATGGCCCAGACACATGACGCGCAACTGATTACAAACAGCGAGCACGTACATGTCCATGTTGCGTGCAATGACACATGTCTGTGAGCTGGGAGACCCGGGATCAATCCTTGGCAACTGCTTGGTTGAACCACCACTCGGGATCTTAATTGAGAAGAAGGTGTATGCTGCCTTTGCAACAACACCAGCAAATGGTAAAACTGCAGATCGAAGGGTCTTCGTAACTTTACGATTCACTGTGCCGAATTAGGGCCTTCGTTACTTTAGTTTACGTTTCATTCTGACAAAGATTAACCCTCGCTCGTAACGTTAGACCAAGTATACTAGGTTTAATTTTGTATTTTTTATTCATATTTTATCACCAACTACGCAGCGACTACTCTTATATAACATTACTGTAAACTCGTGTCTACTGTCTATCAGACGCCAGAAAACTCATGACTGGTATTTACGTGCGCGCTCTCGTGCCTATACAAGGGTTTATAAGATACCTATATAAGTTGAACTATTTTTAAACTGTCAAAATAATAATTTTTGATCTGTCAAAATAATGTTTGGACGTTTTATATATTTATAATCATTTTCCATTGGCACCAGTCTCTGATAAACTTGCTCAGTGTTATCATAATATTCACGGATGACAAGCGACGTCTTCCCATGAAGGAACACGTAAAGACATTACACAGTGAATCAACAGTGAAATACGAATAAAGTTTGGGAATTGAATGAATTTTGTCTAAACAGGTCTGTTTGAAGTTCACAGCAAACTCTATTCGTATTTCATTGTTGAATCACCGTGTGCAATGTCTTGCGTGTCCCTGGGTTGACATCGTGACTTCCTGTCAATGGTAAACCAATTTTAACTGGGGAAAAGATTATAAATATATAAAAAGGCCAAATATGAGAGAGGCACTTCGAGCCATATGTTCATTTGTTCGGGACGGATTTCAAAACTTAGCTGTCCTAAAAACGTCATTGGTTACCACAAATTGATGTGTTGATGAACCAACTATTTTGCCGATGATTCTTAACTTTCTTGGAATTTCAGCGTCAACTGTCGATGCACCCAGTACGCACGTACCTTAATAATGTAATTTGCATTAGTGTTCCACCCTGCCGCGATATTTTGATATATATAATAAATAAAATAAAATAATTATTAATATGTGAAAAAACTGACTGCCCCAAACAGGAATCGAACCCAGGGTCTCCGAATCAACGCATCGGCGCTCTTGACCACTGAGCTGTTGAGACACGGTCAGGACACCCAGAAATTTTCATATTTAAACATCGCCGCTATTCTCAAATCTCTACAGGAAGACATCTCATCTTCACAAGGTGAGCGAAGCCTCTCAAACGACTTCCTCAATTAGCGGAGCTACTCATAGCTCTTGTATACAGGAGGCTTTTTAACATTTTTTAAATGGAGAAAGGATTTAACATGAATAATATTTATATGAAAAATCTGACTCCCCCAACCGAATCGAACCCCATAGGTCTCCAAATCAACGCATCGGCGCAATGACCACTGAAAATAAGAACATTTCTGAAAATATATAAAAATATGAAAATAAATTTGGCTTCCTTCGCTTGGGGAATTCAGATTTTTCATATAATTATTACACACTTAAATGTTACAGTATGTTGAACATGAACAATATGAACAATATTGAACAATACTGTATGTTAACAACGTGGCTATCGTGGCTGAACAATATTGTTGAACGAACAATGTTGTTCAGTATTGTTTCAACAATGTTGTTCGTCATTGATGAACCAACAGGAACAGGAAAAGACAACAATGATAGAACAAGCATGTTCGCTATTGTTATCATTGTTGCATAACATTGTTCAAGAGGTGCAGCACAACATTGTTCAAGAAGTGCAGCGCAACATTGTTCAAGAAGTGCAGCATAACATTGTTCAAGAGGTGCAGTATAACATTGTTCAAGAGCTGCAGTATAACATTGTTCAAGAGGTGCAGCATAACATTGTTCACAAGGTGCAGAACAACATTGTTGACGAGGTGCACACAACATTGTTCAAGAGGTGCAGTAGCATAACATTGTTCAAGAGGTGCAGTAGCATAACATTGTTCAAGAGGTGCAGCACAACATTGTTCAAGAGGTGTAGCACAACATTGTTCAAGAGGTGCAGCACAACATTGTTCAAGAGGTGCAGTAGCATAACATTGTTCAAGAGGTGCAGCATAACATTGTTCAAGAGGTGCAGCATAACATTGTTCACGAGGTGCAGCATAACATTGTTCAAGAGGTGCAGCATAACATTGTTCAAGAGGTGCAGTATAACATTGTTCAAGAGGTGCAGTATAACATTGTTCAAGAGGTGCAGTATAACATTGTTCAAGAGGTACAACATAACATTGTTCAAGAGGTGCAGTATAACATTGTTCAAGAGGTGCAGTATAACATTGTTCAAGAGGTGCAGTATAACATTGTTCAAGAGGTACAACATAACATTGTTCAAGAGGTGCAGTATAACATTGTTCAAGAGGTGCAGTATAACATTGTTCAAGAGGTACAACATAACATTGTTCAAGAGGTGCAGTATAACATTGTTCAAGAGCTGCAGTATAACATTGTTCAAGAGGTGCAGCATAACATTGTTCACAAGGTGCAGAACAACATTGTTGACGAGGTGCACACAACATTGTTCAAGAGGTGCAGCATAACATTGTTCAAGAGGTGCAACATAACATTGTTCAAGAGGTGCAGCATAACATTGTTCAAGAGGTGCAGCACAACATTGTTCACAAGGTGCAGCACAACATTGTTCACAAGGTGCACACAACATTGTTCAAGAGGTGCAGCATAACATTGTTCAAGAGGTGCAGCCTAACATTGTTCAAGAGGTGCAGCATAACATTGTTCAAGAGGTGCAGCATAACATTGTTCAAGAGGTGCAGCATAACATTGTTCAAGAGGTGCAGTATAACATTGTTCAAGAGGTGCAGCATAACATTGTTCAAGAGGTGCAGCATAACATTGTTCAAGCGGTGCAGCATAACATTGTTCAAGCGGTGCAGCACAACATTGTTCAAGAGGTACAGCACAACATTGTTCAAGAGGTGCAGCATAACAATGTTCAAGAGGTGCAGTATAACATTGTTCAAGAGGTGCAGCACAACATTGTTCAGGAAGTGCAGCACAATATTGTTCGAGAGGTGCAGCATAACATTGTTCAAGAGGTGCAGCACAACATTGTTCACGGGGTACAGCATAACATTGTTCAGGAGGTGCAGCATAACATTGTTCACGGGGTACAGCATAACATTGTTCAAGAGGTGCAGCATAACATTGTTCAAGAGGTGTAGCACAACATTGTTCACGGGGTACAGCATAACATTGTTCAAGAGGTGCAGCATAACATTGTTCAAGAGGTGCAGCATAACATTGTTCAAGAGGTGCAGTATAACATTGTATACAGGGTGCAGCACAACATTGTTCACAAGGTGCAGCACAACATTGTTGACGAGGTGCACACAACATTGTTCAAGAGGTGCCTGCAGTATAACATTGTTCAAGAGGTGCAGTATAACATTGTATACAGCGTGCAGCACAACATTGTTGACGAGGTGCACACAACATTGTTCAAGAGCTGCAGCATAACATTGTTCAAGAGGTGCAGTATAACATTGTATAGAAGGTGCAGCAAAACATTGTTCAAGAGGTGCAGCACAACATTGTTGACGAGGTGCACACAACATTGTTGACGAGGTGCACACAACATTGTTCAAGAGCTGCAGCATAACATTGTTCAAGAGGTGCAGCACAACATTGTTCAAGACGTGCAGCATAACATTGTTCGATAGGTGCAGCACAACATTGTTCAAGAGGTGAAGCATAACATTGCCACATCTAAGACGAGAGAACAAACACATACAAGATAATGTCAGGGTATTTAGAACAACTTTGGCCAATTACTGCGGTCCCTAAATATCACATACATTTAAACTAAACAATACACACCTTATACATAATTACAGTTAATTACAGTTTGCACATACAAATACAAATACAAACTCGAAGCAACATGAAAGCGCTTTTGTTAAGTCAAATGCATGGTTAAGTTGAAGACAAACTGTTTTCCACTAGTGAGGGTCATCTACATTGTAATTGTTTTCTAGTGCAGAACGATAGTAAGTGAGTAATGAATTTTTAACTCTTTCCTGAATTGCTGAAAAACATCCAAAATTGAACCACCACTTTGTTCTAATTATATCTCTGGATAACCATAACCGTTGCGAAAGCTATACATTTTCTGAAAGGCCAATAAACCGGCTTTTACCAATGCTTTTAATTAAATTCCCGAACAAGACACATTATATTAATAGAAATTAGCATTAATTATCATAAATCAGGTTGAAAAACTTCCATTTTCTAGAAAAGGCCATCTTGCACGCCCGCGTAGCATCATCAACATTCAAAATTGCACCAATCGCAGAGTTGTTTATGAAATCAAATGAAACTTTGTGTGTGAGTGGATCTCAGATGCCTGGCGCTTGTCGAGTTTCAATTTTTAATCTTGCGTTACCGTGTGCCGTGTTTTTCGATTTAAGACTTCATATCAGTGGGCCAGACAGGAAATATTTAAAGTTGTTAGAGTGATATATTTACTGAATATGGGTTTTGGTAAAGTACATTCCAGATCCTTGTTGTCTTGATAGTGTACGATTTTTGAAATATCAGAGTGTTGTATTTCTTAATTTGGAATTGAAGGCAGTCTTCAGTGCCGAACCTTATTGGGTTGGTACCTGTTCAGCAAATGTTCACTGTCATAGCCAATTCGAAACTGAGATTTGAAGTTGGTACAAAGTCTACTATGTCAGAAAAAAAAAAAGTTTTGTTTTTGAAATCAAGAGGTCTGTAAACTAATCCGTTACCATGGCAACCATAGGACTTGAATGATGATCTGCAGTCTACATGCAAAGTTTCAAGTAATTTCATTTAATAATCATAAAGATATTCACGATTTTCAATATGTTAAAATGTATTTCCCATCTTATGACGTCATAGATCATCTCATTTGAATATCACATAAGTCTAAATATCTCAAGAACTAAGTGAAATATGAAAGAACTATAAATTAATATTCTTCATTATTTTAAGAGTTCTTTCAAATAAAACAAACTTAATTTGTGTTGCCAATGTCCTTTAAAGTGCCACTACGATCAAATTTTTACCTATCGATATTTTTACGTATTTATAAAGCAGAGCTGCTAAATATTACTCGGTCGAAACCGTTTTGCGATTCGACGATGGCAAGTATTATTTTTCTTACTCCGAATCTGGAGTTGTTATGTCCGCCATTAATCGTTCATGTTCTTGACCAGCGTAACGAAGTGGGCTAATTCTTCAAGTAAACAGTCAAGGTCGTTTGTTCAAATTCTTCGTCTGAAAGGCTGGACATTTCATCTACTTCTCGAAAAAAACAAGAAAACAAATAACCTCGACCGAAATTCAGGCGTAGCATTGAGAATCTGACGTCACAAACAATATTACCTTTTGAAATTGCGGGCTCACTTGGAACACGTTTTTAGTAATGGTTGCCTAAATAATAGTGATTTCAGAGCTCAAAATACTTACTTCAAAATACCATTTTTTAGTGTTTTTTTACATCGATGATCACTTTCGACCCTGAAATACTATTCTATGCTAAAGAAAATTTAAAAGACGGGGGTGAATTTTCATCGTAGTGGCACTTTAAAGAGATATGGCAATATAAATTAACTTTGTCTCATTTGAAAGAACTCGTAAAATGGTATAAGAAGACCTTTTACAATTTTTCTGTATCTTTCTTGGTTTTTGAAATATTTCAGATAATTATGACAAAAGACAGTCTACAATCCGCCATCTTGTTGTAATATTTGACCTTAGCTAGGAAATTGGTGACGTCACAAGCAGGGTAAACCTGATGAAACTACTCCATAGGTGACCGAATTTCCGCGGACGGCTTTTTAAAATGTTGTGGGCCAATTGAAAATGGAAATAGTGCAACATAATCGAGTTTCTGGCTTTTGGCAAGATAAAAATTTCACTTTACCCTACTTATGACGTCACATGCATATCGAAAATAATTCCAAGATGGCGGACAGCACGTCAAATTATTTCGAAAACCAAAAAAGATAAGGGGAAATTGTAAAAGGTCTTGTTGTACCATTTCACGAGTTCTTTGAAATGAGACAAAGTTAATTTATATTGCCATATCCGTTTAAGTATTTCGACAAAAAGAAGTTCTCTTATTTCTCCTTTTATACTTTCAAATCTTTACATGGCCAGACACCTAGCTATTTACATCAATGATTCCATATATCCCTACTCGCACTTTAAGATCATCTAACCGAAATCTGCTATTTGAGCCAAAAACGAATACGACCCATGGATACAGAACATTCTTAGACGGACAGAATTAATATTGGACTGAATCGAAAAGATGGGTATTTCTTGATAGGCGTGCAATGTTTCCAATATGAAAGAAGGCGGATTTACAACGCAATTTGCTGTTATAATGAGATAAAAAATAACTCCAATACATTTCCCAGGTTTGGCATAAATAGTTTTAGTGCCAATAATAATTATGCTGTTAATACCATTTCAATCAATTTTACTCATTCCTGATTGGCTAATGACATCAGTATTAAACTTAAATTTTTTTACTTGGGGTATTTAAAAAAAATACCCCTAGTAAAAAAATACCCCTATAGTAATATTCGCGATGTTTGGATTTTAATATTTACAAACATCAGTTTTCCCGCTTCGTAGTAAAATTTAGGGGTATTTAGGAACGCGTAAAATTGATTGAAAAGGTATGAAAAGGAAATAACACTTGTTCTCGAAGAATTAATGAAAAATCGCACTTGTGCATTTTGGCGAAATATTCATAATACCTGCACGCACTCGTGGTATTATGAATATTTCGCCAAAATGCACAAGTGCGATTTTTCATTAATTCTTCTCGAACGGTGTTATTTCCTATACTAATCGAGGCCGACGATGATATATCAAGCCATTAAAACTAATAATTCAGATTGGTATAGCTATTAAGCTTTGATTTATTTATCATCACCCACGTAGAAATATCATGCAGACAAGCGATCCCTTTGCAAATGTGGCGTGTTTCGGACTGTGGAGTTTGTTGTATAATTACCCTATACTACAGAGTTGTGAAAAAGCATTGGTCCTAACAGGCAGCGAAGTGAAAAATAAGTTTGGCGGAAACCCTCTTATTTCTAAGAACTTTTGAAATTATAAAGATTGGGCCATTACAGCAATTCTCATATCTCACTTTGCTCCTGAGATATTCAGATTTGTTGGCTATGTAAATAACACTACTGCATCATACGTCATGCTGTATGATGACTTATGGGGTAATGTTGTTGATCTTTGAGATCATTTAATTAAATTACTCGAAACTTTGCCTGTTAATATCATATGCCCAGTTTTAATTGACTTCGTTTGATAACCTGGTTTAGTGTGACGTATGCAGTGGTACCATGTGAATAACAAACAAACCTCCATTTCTCAAGAGCTAAGTGAGTTATGGGAGACCTGTAAAAGCCAATCTTTCAAATAAGAGAGTTTCTTCCCAACTTATTTTTCACTTATTTAGGTTATTAGGATATAAGCTGATATCTACTTTACTCAGGCCACTTAGTATAAGCACCAATCAGATTGCAGAATAGCTGATATCTAGTTCGTGTTATCGAATAATCGAAATCCAATAATCGAAACCATTGACTGCATCTTGGAACGTGATCGGCTTTTGTGCGAGCTATTCATGCTGCTAAATTGTTTACACGTACATGAGAGCCTGTCCTTGGCTAACTTAACCCTCTTCGGCTCACAAACGCATTGTTTAGATAAACAGTAGAAAAAGATGGGTTTGTCTGTATAGCTGAAGCAGTATATAGGGTTCCTTATATTATGTGGGATAGCCTTGTACACAGGTCCCGTGTGATTACTACGTGAGCTTTAACTCGTGGCCATCACTCAAGGACCTCTTTAAAGGCTTACTTTAATGATCTTTGTATACTTGCAGCGCGATGAGGGATTTCTGCACGACAACTCCGAGAATATCAAATGTCTAGCAATGACTTCTTTACCTTCTTAGTTAGAATCAGAATCAGAATTAGCATTATAATTAGAATTAGAATTGGAATTGGAATTGGAATTGGAATTAGAATTAGATTTACAATTAGAATGAGAATTAGAATTCGAATGAGAATTAGGATTATGATAACTATAGGATCAAAATTAATGTAAAGAACATTATTTGTTTTTAGCTCACAAAACTCTTATCAAAACAGATCAAAAAATATTCCCAGGGAATGATGCAAAGGCGGTAGATACAGGGCACGCCCTGTTCACACACAGATGAAGTTCACACACAGATGAAGTGTTCTTGTCGCTAACTCATTACTCTCCGAAATGAGATAATCTTTCACAAGCCGCACGTACTAGACATTTTGCGTGATATTTACTTCGTAAATTATAAGCGGCTACATTATTCCCGTTTTTCCGTAAAACAACTATGGTGGATACACGGTAGCAGTATATCCATTCTTTCCCTACACGTCCAAGTGTTTAACATTTTATTCAACATTGATCTGATATTATGTATTGACTATAGGCTAGCTGTGACTGTGGTCATATAAAACTGATCGATACGCGTGGTTACATGGTCAGGCAAAATTTAAGATCATCTAACCGAAATCTGCTATATTTGTGCCAAAATCCAATATCGTTACTCGTGGAGAACAGTATATTCTCGGTTGCCGCTGCGAAACTCTGGAATTTCATTACCATTTCATTAATATTATTATGGGACAACAATGACGTCACTTCAACCGGAGCTAAGTGTTTTGTTGAATTAATGACGTCATTCGTATTCTATTTAAATCATTATTAAAGTCTTTATTATCAATAGAATCTCTATAACGTAATCGAAACCCGAGTGACGTAATAAACACGAGAGAAGTGTATGGAGAAGCACGAGCCGCCGAGGCGAGTGCTTTCCCAACTTCTCGCGAGTGTCCGTTTTATCGCTTCTGGACGAGGGTTTCGATCGCGTTTTAACTCCGGCAAACGTATTCTATTATTTTTATAAACTAATTCAGAATTTTACATTCGATTGCTCACTTTATTTTAATGTTCTAACCATCAGTTGTTAAGCTAGCTGTCGTTTGTAAGGAAGCCATTGGGTATATGAGTTGGCGATCACGCAGGATAAGGATGCCGAGAGATGAGATGATCTGCTGTATATCCGAGCCAGAGGCTTTTGAATCGCTCGACTATTCAGGTGAACGGAAAACCCAAACTCTTAAAAACCCAAGGTCGTTTTCGTTGAAGGTCGTTTTCGGCTCCGAGAAGAGCCGAAAGTCTGGTATTGTTGCAAAGGCAGCACCTTCTCCTCAATTATTTTTAGACCTTAAGTGGTGGTCCGGCCAAGGATTGAACCCTGGACCTGGTCAGTCCAGCTCATAGACATGTGTGGTAACCGCACTAGACCACAACAGCTGAAATCTCTGTTATTAGCCTGTATATAGTTGTGTTTTCATGCGACCAATTTATTTTTGAATAAGCTGTTATATGTATAATGAATATAAAAAATATATAGGAGCAATATTTTAAAAAGGTGTACCACCTTAAACACTTAATACAAAAATACTTACACTTAATACAAAACATCAGTCACGGCCGCAGTGGTGGAAAGTATCTATCTATATATATTATAATATGTTGTGCTGCGTAGGCAGTGTTATGTAGAAATACAAATCAAATATCTAAAAAGGTTAGTGTACTGCCGAAATAGTGTGTAAGTACTAAGTAGTCTAACGTTCCTTCGTCAGAGAGTGTTGTTTCGCTGAAGGGCCTACGCGCACGAAGGGCCTTCAGGCACTAAACGTTAGACAATTTACACGCTATTTCGGCAGTACACCAACCTTTTTAGATATTTGATTTGTATATATAGTATATTTTTGAATAAGCTGTTATTGTATGTGCCGTGCCGTATGTACAATAAATTGGGTAGGAACATTTTTAAAAAAGTTTAATGCGTGTGGAATACCACCTGAAATATTACACTAGAATACTGAACTTGAAAAATGTTGGTGACGTTTATTGAACAGCGTCTCATGGACCCCCCTGCATTCAAACGCGAATATCGTTTGGTAGTACGCCTATATGTTTTCAGTCCTTTTAAGTCTTGTTTTTACTTTTGTTCCCCCGCGCGACTGTCTACAATCAAGCGTTGTGTTAGTCTGCTCACTGATATATAAATCAAGTCAGTGTTGAATTTCAACGCAACGACGTGGAGTCGTTCGGTTATCGTCAACTGCACTTAAACCCATAAATCTTTCTTGGAGCTGTCTTGCGTTGGAGTTCGCGCGCCCCACGTACGCGTGGTACGCTGTCTGACATTTTTCAGGTCTTTTTTCAACTGATAAGTGAAAATATTTTCTCATTGCAAAACAATGCGCCTTGAAAGTACGCCTCCACATGCAAGATGCAGCATGAAGTGTTGGGTAAACTATAGACGAAAACAATACACTGCAAGGTTAACTCGTAATAATAGGCCTGACGTTTTAGTCGTCAGAAATTTCCATCGCCGTCAACCCACGCATCAGTGGAATTATGGAAGCAAAACAAACGCTGTGTCCTTAACGCATGCAGTAACCTTTATTGATTTTATTTGCGAATTATTGAACTAGATGAGTAGATGATATCACTTATATTTTACGTACCTGGTGATTTATTATAGAGAATAAAAAATAAGAACGTAAATTGGTGAGGAAACCTCTTGTAAAAGCCGACGACGATCTTCCTATTAATATAAAATACAAAAATGCATAGCATATGATATGCAAGACGTTACACATGTCATGGCATCATGTATGTGAGTTCAAACTAACAAAAGTCGAATATAGTTCAAAGAATCGAGTGGATTTTGGTTTTCTCTAATAGATATCTCTTGAAGGTGCTTTGAAAATATTTGGGATTAGCAGTTGTTTTAATAGTACTGAATAATGCATTCCAGAGCTTTGGACCTTGGAAAGACCGGTAGAACTCAGCGTGTCTGCTTGAATACCTGTAACTATGGTTTAATTGGCTGCTCATTTTTGAAAGTGTTTCCTGGAAGTATGTTAGAAAAATTAAATGCAAGATCTCAACAAATACCTCCTAAATTCCTATTGTCAATTAATTGGCCTCGGTAACTTTAGCGACAATTACGCTTAATGGCATGGAAAAGGACGCGCTCAGTGACCTATAGCACTACACTACTCAGTTGTGTCATATTCTAGAACCAGCCGACTTATCACTACCCACACTTCCTGCTGTGAGCCAACTACGTCCTTGTAGCTCAATGATATGGATCTACATGTGACTATAGAGTGTCTCACACAATAGAGTGTCTCACCGGCAATCAGAAGGTTACCGGTTCAATTCCTGTCAGCCTGGACTCTGAAATGTTTCAAAGTTGCAATAGCACATGGTTAAATTATCAATCATAAAATTGACCAAGCTGCAATTATCCTATACTCAACACATAGCGAGAATGTCGTTGCAACATCCAACATCTCATAACCTGGTATCTCAACTGCCATAAGAATGTTGTTTTTAAAGAACCAGCTATCGATCTTCGAAACGCGGGTGGCCATAAAATTTCTCTGAGGGATTTTTTATTTCGAAGCGAAAATAGCGCATCCTTTTATCGTAATAGGCTTATGATTTTAAAATCGATTTAAGTTGTCTTTAATTAATGGGATTGCTTTCCAAACGTAATAATATTACGCCAAAAATCCAATCCTTGCAAAGCGGAAACCTTTACGATAAACCGATATGCTGCGAAAATCGGTCGAACACTGACTTAGCGCATGATACGTTTTCCTGCGGTCCCTGTCATGATACAGAAGTGCAAAAACAGAATCGGCAACTGTAAACTAATTATCAGCCCTTAAATTCCGATTTAATCACAGTATCTTGTGGTCAGTGTAACCAGAATGTGCTATCGACATTCTCATGCCAACCCACGTTATTCAGCGACGTGCTGTGAGCCAATAATTTCCGCACTAATTACCGCCTCTTTTTTCCCTACATGCACCTTTCGTCCGACGCGCGACATTATAAAAACCGGAACACGCACTGCTAAACGCAAGTCAGTTTTTCCCTGCAAGTGCAAGAGAAGCTCAGCGTGAATATCTCAAGCAAGAAAGCATTTACAGCCCAAGTGTTATTTCAAGTCATTTCTTCAAGTGAGTATTTAGTATTGACATAACTGTTTATAAGTATCACATGTATATGTTGTGTATATTTGTTGCGCTTAGCTTATTAATTCCTGTATTTGCCACGCGTTGGTAATCGTAATTCTACTGCGTATAGTACATCATTGTAACATTCGCTCTCCATCTGAGTCTCGGCAGCTCGATGGTTAAAGCGTCTCACCGGCAATCAGAAGGTTACAGGTTCGATTCCTGTACGGGACTCACGCGACAAACATTTTCTCAGGATATGAGCTTGACGATCGTCCATGTATCGTCTGTCTACTTTTGCGGTCGGGATAGAAAAATTTCGTATTTGCATGATCATTTTACTGTACGATTGTATATGTTTGTTTGGTCGTGAGCATTCTATCGCCCGGCGAGAGAGCGCAGTTCGCAACGTTTATAATAGGAAGCCTCGTTTTGCCTGATACAATAAAGTAAATAAGTATTGTTCTTTTTTCTCGTTGTTTTTTGGTTGTTAATTTCGGCGCTGATTACAATGAGAATATGAGATCGGTTGGACTTTACTGGTTGCGGGACTTCCATAAGTTTATTGGTTTTAGTTGTTATCCTCAACAACTAAAGTTCATTTATTCACTCATTCATCAACGCTTGTCATTCGCGTAGCGGTCTTGCACCGGAGATATTTCGTTAGCATGCCGTGCATGCCGTGATATTTAGCGTTTTTTCACTAGTCTACCATTTGAAGACGCTTGTCGTAATTGATTAAGAGAGGGGGCGATGATTTATGAGAATGATATCAGAGAACATTTTCTTGTAAATGCAACAATTTGATTGGAGATAGCTAAAGGCATTTTTATTTCACACCAAAACGATCAAAGAATATAATATAATATAATATGTCATTTTTCCGGCTTCAAACACCTATATTTTAGACTTCGAGGTGGTATAGCTGTGTCCGAAAATTGCCGGCTGATAGGTTTTAAGCGTGGCCGAGAGTCGTATCGATCCGAGAGGTATTTCCTTGACCTTATCCGACAAAAAGCTCTCCATCTGAGCCTGGCACTCAAATACTGTTTCTTAGCATTTGAGCTTGACGATCGTTCATGTATCATCTGTCTACTCCAATATATGTCACAGCAATATATATCATATATATGACACATTGGTATAGCGGGCACTAGCAAAAACTATAGACCGCAAAATCGGAACGGACACAGGTCACAAGCCGGCATGAACGCGCTTATAATCAGCCCTCACAATTCGCTTCCTATTGTGTCAAATACCTTTGGTTGACTTTTAGCAATTTAGGACATTACTCGTGAAAATGTCTCTCTTTATTACACTGAGGAATGAGGATGATGATATGTGAATAGCTAATGTGAACAATGAATGATACCGAATTTCATTTTCGACCCCTGCATCCAAGCGTGTCTACGCACATCTGTGTGACGTTCGGGTGACAATCTGTAGTGCCTCTCAAAGGATAAAGGGCAAACGCACTCGAAATATGTTCTCATTATACAGTGAACTTTCTTGTTCAAACCGCAAAACGCAAAGTTCGCAAACCGCACGTATACGTTGGGTGTTAGCTCATTTCCCGCTTCATGGGGTGTTAAGTTAGCTCGATTCTTATTTCTGATCAGTGATTAGTATAACCGTGTTGCGCGATAATCTGCAGGAAAAAATGAGTGTGAAAAATGCTATCTCCGATGGAAATTCTACTCAAATGTATTTTCTTCCCAAAGTCGTTCTTAAACGTGTGACACCATTAACCACGCCTGGATTACGAAGATCGCTTTTCCGATTCGATTATATCTCATGCAGAGGCGACATTGAGAATGTTCCGTTACGAAATAGTTTTCGTGCTTCTCGATACTTTTCGATGGATAAGATCGATACTTTTCGATGGATAAGATCACTATAATGATCACAGATCACTCTGTGATCAGTGACAATGTCGAACGGTGGTGATTAATTGCCACGAATTAGGCGAGAATTGGACATGAGTATCAGCGAGATTAATCGCAATGCCTAAAGATGGCCTGCTGAAGAGAGATTATAGATGATACAAAACGTAATATGTTTGTTGAAAGCTTCTATTGGTACAACATGGTGTTACATTAGTGATTCGTTACATCAAAGCACAGCATTCAAATTCAATGTAGTGCACAAGATTCGAGCGTATTAATAGCAAAGGATTTTATTAGTTAGGATAACAAACGCATGCACTTTTCCATACTTTTCAAGATTTCGGGCTTCATTGTGAGATCGCAGTGGAGAAGACGCCTTTGACCTTAAGGTTTGTCTTGAACTGACAAAGATCCCACTTGTGAGTGTTTCGACTTTGGGATAAATAGCGCATTAGCGGCCTACGTGGGTATACGAAAAAGCGCAGATAATAAGAGAGCGCTCTTATTAGATATTATAGATTACATATTAAGATTACATAATATGAAGATTACATGTTAAAAATATGAAACAATGTTATACGCGAAGTATAAATATTACGTGGTCTTGATAATCATATATGAATATAATATTCATAAATGCAGCTAAAGCTGTAGCGAATATAATCCGGATTAAACAAATCCACCTGACATGGGTTCTGTGTCTCGTGCCCATACCTCTTCGCCGTTCGGGAACTATCCGAATCAAATGTTCGGAACTCGCCAACGGCAACGTGTTCTACTTCTGCTTTAGTGCTGAACGTCTAGCTGTATTTTATGGCGCGGTTATAATGTTAAAATTGAATGTGACATTTAAACGCCATACATCTAATTCGAACAACATTTATTCGAAAGAGCAAGCCTCGCGAAATTATAAATCTTCCATTCAAGCGGAAATCATGCGGGACAGCGGGATGTCACCGTTGTCAAAAACATTGAGGTTATAATGTCTCCTTGAATTAAGACGCTAGTGTTGTTGGTTGCCGTGTTCCACTCGATAAATCAAACAAACGAAAGGGAATACCCTTCTAATACCTACCCACTGCTCCTGTGTATGTTCCAAGGCAGCATTTCACTTCTGATAAGAACTCCTAGTTTAAATAAAATAAGATTAAGTTAAAATTTCAGCGATAGCGATACCCGAGCCGAGGCCTTTACCCAACCCAAGAAGAAAAAAGTTAGGTTAAGCCCGATTCCCCTGCATATCGTCGATACAAGTTTTAATAACAAACCCAAATAGATATACAAACAGATCGTACTGTAGCTTTCAGATTATTATCTCCCTATATACAGAGCATTAATCCAAGGAAAACAAGGAAACGAATACAATAACAAAAGCTAATGTGCAATGATGACTAAAGAGACTCTAATGACGAAAATGTTGCTACCCAACCCTTCAGAGAAGTGATGGTCATTTAGGTCTTGGAATTTTCAGTTACCCAACCATTTTCTCTTCGGCACTTGTCGTTGTCTAGAATGCTAGATTGAAATTTGAACTTGATGACGTCATGAGTTGTGTAAGTGAAATCAATTTTTGTCGATATTTCAGGAAGTGTCACAATGACGAGCGGTGACCAACGCGGTGACCAAGTAGCACTTACACAACTAGCGACGTCATCAAGTTCAAATTTTAAATGCTTCAATCTGAGACAACGGCTCAAGTGACTCCCGCTCAACGTTGTCCTTATTCTGTGTACGATGGCACTGCAGAGCATTTTCATGTCTTCAGGACACGTCAACTAAAAGATGAATATGTAGAAACTGTTGATTAAGATCTACTTTAACTTGGTCACCACAATCCACTTGATAGACGTATTGAATCGTTTCAGAAATCTAAAACATGCTTGGCAATCTACCTTTTTCGTAACGATCCACAGGGGGTAAATGTGCAATTTTTCGGACAAACAATGTCAGATGCCGTATTCGGACACTGAGAAAACCGCGTGACTGGAACCTTTCAAAAATGGTTTATAGGTACTTCTCAATACCAAGAATGATTGAACAGAAAAGACAGCACTAATGCCGCGTTTCACACTCACTAGTGGCAAAAAATAGAGAAGAACATTCGATAAGGCAAAATTTTGGTTTTCTAAAAATCTATTTGAAAGAAGATCGTTATATAACTGTCTGGCCGTATTAACGCAGGTTAATAGCTTATTTAAACGTTGCGCAGAAAAACCGATGGCAAAGGATTTAGAACAAGTTACAAACAATCTGATGTGAAACCATTATTCAGATGGTCCTGTAGTAAATTTGTCTGGGCGACTTAAAACGCTGCGGGATAGATGTTATGTTTGCATAAATAAACCGGTAATCGTGTTTCAGGACAAGAAGAACCAGTCTTTGTAGAAGAAAGCTACCAAGCTAAATTTTAGAAGAAAGCTATATCTAATAATTTTTGATCGAAAGGCAATATATTGAAGCTTGACTGGTATATCGTTAACGTGCGTGGATTAACGATATAGGCACTAAAACGATAGGAAATTACCTGGGATTTCCTTTCAGTGAACCTAACCCCAAAAATGATAATGCTATGTTTGAAAGGGCACTTAAAATGATGAAGAATGGTGCTAACAGTTCTTTGATATCTATTTTCGTTCTTGAGGTATTCAGTTATATATGATATGTTAATGAGGCACAGGATGACGTCAAAGCAGGCAAACAACATTGTGGCAATTCTAAAATTTAAGTTATCCGACAAAATTACTTGAAACTTTGCACGTGAATACATACCACCAAACTAAAACATTGTTCAAGTTATATTGTCACCATAGTAACAGATTAGCTTCCTAACCTCTCCGTACCCATACAAAAGTCTTCTTTTTCTGCCATCGCAAGCAACGTTTTCGATTTCAAACTTGGGTATTGCATTGGAAAAGTTATTGAAAAAGTTATCGAGAACTGCCAATCTCAACATGTTCTGTACATGAGAGAAAACAAATTATTTTGTTTTAGAGACTATAGGAGGTCTGGAAACTAATCTGTTACTATGGTGATAACATAACTTGAACCATGTTCTTTAGTTTGGTGGTATGCATCCACGTGCAAAGTTTCAGAAATTTCATTGGATAACTTTGAAGAGATACACGAGTTTTAGAATTGCCACAATGCTGTTTGCCTATAGCTGCTCTGACGTCATTCTGTGCCTCATTAATATATCATATATAACTGAATAGCTCAAGAACGAAAATAGATATCGAAGAACTGTTAGTGTCATTCTTCATTATTTTAAGTACCCTTTCAAACTAGCATTATCATTTTAGGGGTTAGGTGCACTGGGGGGGGGGGGGGGGGGGGGGTGCTGTGTAAAACCTCTGAGACCAGGGTAACTTTAAAGTGCCTATGGAATTAAAAAATTCAGTTTGTCTTATTTAAATGAACTCCTAAAATGATGAGCAATGGTAATTTAGAGTTCTTTCATATCTCGCGTCGTTCTTGAGATACTTAGACTTGTGTGATATGCAAATGAAGTAGCCTACTGTATGACAAAGTGTCGTAATGTGCAAAGTTTCAAGTGATTTCGTTGAATAATCTCAAAGATATACTTGATATTCTGAAAATGTAGAAACATCTTGACGTCATAGGTTATCTCATTTGTATATTACAATAGTCTAAATA
The DNA here is from genome assembly GCA_035772405.1 of Chrysogorgia sp. JL179-B06. Taxonomy (NCBI): domain Eukaryota; kingdom Metazoa; phylum Cnidaria; class Anthozoa; order Scleralcyonacea; family Chrysogorgiidae; genus Chrysogorgia; species Chrysogorgia sp. JL179-B06. The sequence goes on from JAYKKM010000228.1 coordinate 2,494,784, forward strand.
TCTATTCTCAAGAACGACGCGAGATACGAAAGAACTCTAAATTACAATTCCTATTCATTTTTGGAGTGTATTATTTAAATAAGAAAAACTTATAAATTTTCATTTCATTGGCTCTTGAAATGCTAAAATTTAGTTTCTTTTATAAGTAACCCGTGTCTTAGATGAGCGCGTCGTTAAAATCTTCAAGTCCCTAGTAGTAGTGCCATTGACGACACTTGACCACAACAAATTATCACGATTTTATTCGTATTTTAACACTAGATTACTAGTGTTAATAAACACTACGTATTTAATAAAGGATTACTTTAAGATCTACAACGCGACAATGTCGACGACGTGGCCTTCAAAACAAAGAATTATTCATGCGAAACAAAGAGAATGAATAATTTGTGGTCCCAAGAGTATTCTCAACACCTTCCTCGTTCTGTTTACGACGCAACTCATTTATTCATTTACAACACATTTTCACGTCTTCAGGACAACGTGAACTCGCTGAGAGATGAGAGCTTAAAGTGTTTATGAAACGAAAATAGAGGTGACTTTTTTTATTGATTTATTTGAGAGAACTCCTCAAACGATAAAGAATGGCGTTTGTAGTTCTTTAATATCTTATCTCGTACTCGAGTTATTCAAGATTGTGTAATATGACCTATGACGTCACTAATTGTACCACCTTCAAAAATATTAAGCAAAATTGTTTGAAACTTTACACAAGTATACAGGTCACTAAATTGGGTATCCCCACGACAACTTTATCGGTACCATAGCAATATATATTAGTTCCCAGACCTTTCATCCTGCAGCAAAAATGTTCTATTTTCCACCATGCCATACAAAGATTTTGACTCGAAGTTGCTCTGTTTTGTTGGCAATACGTACTATTGAAAATATACCTCACTGATCAACAGTTAACTATTGGTTTAGAAAAGGCAGAATATAAACAAGTTTATGAGAGGAATAAAGGAGTCTGGGAACTAATCTGTTACAATGGCAACGATAAAGTTTACGTGAGTTATTCAATTTAGTGACCTGTATACTAAGTTTCAAGGAATTTTATTGAATAGTTTTGAAGATATGCTTCATTTTCTGACTCGTCATAATGGAGTACAACTAGTGACGTCATAGGTCATATTACACAATCTCGAATAACTCGAGAACGAGATAAGGTATGGAAGAACTTCAAACGCCATTCTTTATCGTTTGAGGAGCTCTTTCAAATAAATCAATAAAACAGTCATCTCAATTTTCGTTTCATTGACTTCAACTCAAACACTTACAATCGTTTCAGCATGGAACTGGTGCGTTTTGGAGGTCATAAAACAAGCTTCAAACCTCATATACGGTAGTCAATCTACGATGGCTTCTTTCACACTGCTTGTTAACATTTTGAGGGCCGTGAGTCGTCGAGGATCTTAAAGTCCCTACTGACTAGCAACTACGCAGCGCACAAGTTTTTTAGTTAATGTTTGATCGGAAGACGCCTTCAGCTAGTCGCATTTGCATGAAATTGAGTAACGCAATGACTGTGTTGTAATTATGTGCTGCAGCATGTTTTACCTTAAACATACCTACACGATACGTGGACGATCGTCAAGCTCGTATCCTCAGAAAAACGATTCTGAGTCCCGTACAGGAATCGAACATGTAACCTTCTGATTGCCGGTGAGACGCTCTAACCATTGAGCTAACGAGAGTTCAAATTTTCAATTGATATATGTACTGCCCATGCGGCAGTCACTATATATCGGTAATGCCCGGATGCGTTAATATACACAATGTTGTAGTGAATGTGGGAGAGCTCTCCCACATTTACTACAACATTGTGTAACATACCTGTCATTTTTTATCTCCAGATCATGAACGCAAGGTCGCTTTTCAAGATTTTTATCTTACTCGTGGCTCTATGGGCTTTTACGCTTGCTACGTCTATCAACAAGTGCAATACGAACTGCAAGAATGGATACAACTTGTGTCATAAATCATCGCCTTTGGTAAACGTTTCCGTGGCGTGCATTACGTTGAAGACACTGTGCACGAAAAACTGCACCGTCAAAAGTATAAAATCGGGGGGAAACGTGCGCAAAATACAGAAAAGAGGCCTCTGGTGAAGTTAGAGCGTGCACCCTGCTCCATGACCCGGTGTGTTCCGTCGAAGATTACTTCACAGCAACATTTGAGATCCGTGTAGTTATATTAACGATCGTTTGCTACGGGATTCACTATGTAATAATATTAGTTTGCGACCGTATATTCCGCGATTCATGTAACGATACAGCCTACAAGTATATTAGTCTGTGGAATTATTCACTGACGCCGTGAAGATTTAATAATCTAATTGTACATTAGCAAGCGTTTATGTTAGAAAAAGTGTGAAATATATGAAAAAGTTATTAAAAACTGATTTAATCACATCTTCAAAGTTCTCTGGTTCTTATAATAATATAATAATAATAATAATAACAATAATAATAATAATAACAATAATAATAATAATAATAATAATAATAATGGCAACTTTATTAAATGAGTTTTTTCTAAACAAACAATTGTGAATCTCACTCATAGAGGTAATTTACAATCGGCTACTTGAATCACAACTAAGTCACTTAAAGGACGTTGGCAACAAAAATTAAGTTTGTCTAATATGAAATAACTCGTAAAATGATAGAGTAACATCTTTTACAACTTTTCCGTATTTTACTTCGTTTTTGAAATATTTCAGTTTGTTTGATATGTAAATGAGATGGTCTCTGACGTCAGGTGTGGGGTTGAGAATTTTCACTCATTAAAATATTAGTTCCATCTTCAAGTTTGTTCCACAAATTTACTTGAAAATATGCGTATAATAACTCCTCATGATAATGAACATTGTAAACTTAGCAATCACTGAGATTTTTTAAGACATTTTTTAATGAGTGAAAATTCTCTACCCCACACCTGACGTCAGAGACCATCTCATTTACATATCAAACATACTGAAATATTTCAAAAAACGGAGAAAAATACGGAAAAGTTGTAAAAGATGTTACTCTATCATTTTACGAGTTCTTTCATATTAGACAAACTTAATTTTTGTTGCCAATGTCCTTTAAAGAAAATTAAAAGTTCAGTAAGTCTGGATTCGTGGCCATTCCTTATTTCTGCAGCAAACGATATAATAAGTTGTTCTGATGGCAATTATATATATCATTTTTCTCACACAATAATTTTGGTGCTTCACATCAACTCCTGCATCGTTTAACATTGCTATAAAGGAGGTACACTCTTTTGCAAAAACACCGAGTGAACTAATCGAGAGATTGACAAATTTAACAGTGCTAAAGTGTTCACTTTGTTCTCTAACTATTTCTGTATATTTTGGATTTTTTGCGCTCTACGTTGTTTTGAAGGTTGGATTCAAATCCCACGGTAAGTTCGACTATATATAGACATCCCTTTGAAGTAGATAGGAGTAAATCTAGACGGTATCTGTCACCAAAATCAACAAAAAGATCAACAAAAAGGTTGGAGCAATTGGCAGTTTGTAGTGTCTTGGCAAGAAAGTTTAGAATAGAGTCGTGTCTCCACGTAAAATGTATCTTGAAAGTTTTTTTTGGGTAGGGAGAGAGTTATTGATATAACGCATAGTATAATTATAGATGTTTTTGGTAGTTTAGATTGAGAAGAAGACCAGAATTTGTTTAGCTTTGGCAAAGAGAATTTTGTAACAGAAGAGAAAAATGAGCCTTGACAGGTCAGTTGGTTTTGAAGTTTATCCTCTTGTCCAGAACGGAAATCTTTGATAACTTCCTTGGTAGAATTGTAAATATCATACTGAATGTTAGTGCTGTTGTTAGTTGATTTCCAAAGTTCTTTTATTGGTTCATTGGGAGATGTTTTTAAGGCATTTCGAAGAACTGTTTGACACTGAGTGAATTTGATGGATGGTGGGAAAATACTTAGACCAAATTTGTTACGGGTTAGATAGACGTTACTCAATGTTCCCGATACTGGTATTTCCAGCCAAATAATAATAATAATAATAATAATAATAATGATAATGAACTGACCGCAATGGCGTCATTTTTCCTAATAACTGGTCAAATCCAGGAGCGGAATACACGCTCAATTTCGTATTGCACACTTCTATTTAAGAAATAGAAAATATTTTCCGTGTTTCCATAGAGTTATAGAAACATGAGTGGAAGTTTGGGAGAACGAGAAATGGCAGTGGGAACACGAGCCCGCAGGGCGAGTGTTTCCATGCTATTTCGAGTTCTCCCAAACTTTCACGAGTGTTTGTATAACGTATGGGAACACGGAAAGATGTTTTCTATTTCTTTTATAAAATAACACTGAGGAAATAAGTAATAAGACCCTTTTATTAAAATGATGAAAATATATACATTCTCCTTACTCACACTAGACAGCGTTGTCGGCTGCTCAAATGAACATAAACGCTCCTAACTGTGAAGAAAAGCATTCTATCTTCTCGTTTTTCTTCTTGTTGGCTGTCACAGAACATATTTATCGACATTTTAGCTGTTTGACATTTTAGCCATTTTAGCTGTTTGTTTTCAGAATTGAAAACGGTTAAATATTGACCGAGATAACGTTCAAAATAAGTACATAAACAGGTTTTATGTTATGTATTTAGATTCGTTAACGTTCAAATGTACGATAAATTGCAAAAGTGCAATTTGTGAGGAGAGATAGAACAGTATAACGAGGGGTTATTGCTGATACGTATTTCTAGTCGTTCATTAAATTTGTCTTTATTTTATTCGTCTGTTAAACGTCGTATAACTCTGAGACACATTTCCGTCGCATTAATTTGTCTGAGTCGGACGCGGATAATGCAAGTGAGACGACTCCAACTAGCTGTTGTGGTTACCATGTCTATGAGCTGGGAGATCCAGGTTCAAATCCTGGGTTGGACCACCACTCAGGGTCTTAAAATAATTGAGGCGAAGGTGCACTGCCTTTGCAAGTTTCTCGGAAAACGACCTTAAATCGTAGGCCCTCGGAATTACTCATTCACCTAAGAGTGATAAACTGAACAGTCGAGCGCTTAAAACATGAGCCTCTGGCTCGGATAAATAGGGCAACCTTATCCTGCGTGATCGACTCAAAATAAATCATACAATCATTCGGATGGCACGGGTCGTTTAGCCAGCGTTACATCCGGACTCTTTTACAATGCTATGATTAAACCCTTATTTTTTTATTGTTGCCCAACTTGAACAAACTGTATAGTAAGAACAATATCGTAAAAGTATTCAAACTTCAGAAACGCTGCGCTAGAATTATCCTTAATGCTCAACCATGTCATTCCACTGCGGATTTATTTAACAGACTTGGTTAGATACCTTTTTATGTCGAGTCACAAACGTACTGTTAATGATAGTCCCGAGTATTTAAACAAACTGTTAAAATTAAATAATCAGCAACATTCTAGAAACACACGCAGCGCTCATTTGAGCCGAACACATTTCCGCTATTGGAACAAACTGCCACTTAGTCTGCGTTCATCTGGCCCCCTTAATTTCTTTAAGCAGTCTTTGTATGGATGTTTTCGTGATTACCAGAAAGAATTTAAGCAATTCACGTCTTTTCCTGATTTTAACTTTTAACTTTACACAGTGTATTTCAACTATCATTTAATTAGGACTTTATTTTTATATTTTTATTCTTTTGTACATATACATATATATAGATATACACATATATACATTTTTATAAACCACTTAGTTAAACTAGGTGTTCTGGTCAGAAGTGAAATGCTGCCTCGGATCAGGCATGCCAGCCGCATATAATGCTAGAAATTTTCTATAACATGGGGATCAAATAAATAGAATGTAGAATATAAACCATCTAAATCAAGGTGATCATATAGCCTTGTAACTATTAAAATAACATACGGTAATGATATTGCGCGTTTAGAATGTCAAAATTCAATATGACCTTTGAACGCCATTGGCATTATGTCATATTTCAAATAGAACAAACGAACGGGAATACCTTCTAATATTAAAATAACAAACGGAAATCAATCCTGCGGGATATCACCGTTCCCCAAAACATTGACGTTTTTGTGTCTCTTTGAATTAAGACGCTGTCGTATGTTGCAAACACTGCTTTATATCCGAAACTGAAACCTACGTCACAAAACGTCCTAAAACTGGACAGACATCCAGAAGGACATCTATACTGTACCGAGCCTATGTTCGCTTTACATAGGTCCGCGAAGAGGTCTGGACATGAAACACATGCAGGGAGAGGGTCGGCAGCAATAAAGGTCCTTTAAGTATGATGTTTAGAAATGTTAATAGTTTTACGGTATCTGCTCTTGTTACTCGAGAAATAACGAGTTTCATTCTCGTATTTTATGCTCCCGCCATTTTAGGCCTTTTACGCGTTTGCCGACGACTTGCACTCGATGTCCAGCGGGGGTTTCTTTTCAATGTTGACGTCATTGAGTGCAAGGAACGAGGGCCCCTTTCTTATAGACGCCATGAAGAAACAAAAGACAAGCACTAAAATTGAAAAGAAAACCACCGCTGTACATCAACCTTGAGCCGTCGAACAAACTCGAAAATGGCGGTGTCCAGAAGCATAAAATACGAGAATGAAAACGTTATTTCTCGAGTACAAGGGTAGATACCGTAAAACTATTCACATTTCTAAACAATATACATAAACGCCTTTTATTTAAAACAAATTTGAATTTCGAACTTTTCATGTGTGGTAATGTCAATTAGCAAAACCCTTATTTGTTCAAGTTAATTTGCATTAGATTTGGCACATGAAAAGAAATGGCTAAAGGCATGACTCAAAAGGGGGTAACGACGTAGCTTCTGGAACAACGGATTTGATTGGTCGTTTTCCGACGTTTTTATCCAGTCGGACACAATTAAGAACCTAGTAAACACGCCCACTGGTTAGGATCTTGTTATATTTATATTTATTTTTATTTTTATTAGCTTCGCCATATGTAACCTACATACAAATAATACACACAATAAACAATAAGATTAACAATGGCAGGGGATCCGCAACAGCGTTAGCCAATTACTGTGGGCCCCTTAGACGTATACAAAAGGTAGAATGTTAACTATAGAAAAAATATATCACACTACAATATGAATATTACATACAAGAAATTGGACCAGGGAGATTACGAACAGAATTACATTTGAGACAAATAGATTTGAACGTACGAGGATCTTAATATAATACTTAAGCATGACTAATTTAAAGGATTTAAGATTATTTGTAAGATCCAGTTTATCGGCAAGATGGTTCCAAATTCGGCAGGTTCTGATGAGTAAGGATTTTTGATAGGTAGTTGTTTTACATTGACGAATGATAAATTTAGATGTGTTTTCATTAGAAGATCTAGTTGGTTTGGAAGTACGGATCATAACGGGAAGGACGGAAGATTTTAGATTAATTAATCCATGTGTTATTTTGAAAAATAAAACCAAGTATGTCTATATACTCATGACATGAGTAACAGATTGGGACGAGAGACAAGTACTGCATCCTAGTGTTGTAGTTCATAACACAGGAAAATGGCAGGTTGAGGATGTACTTGGTTGCTCTCGTCTGAATTCGTTCCAGCAGCGCTGGATTATCTGTTCAATCGACTGTGGAGCCCAGATTTGTGTCGCATATCCCATAGGTGGGGACGCACCAAAGCAAGATATAGCGTGCGTCTCACCGCAGTATTCTGGATGCACCGAGAAGTTTATTTGCCAGTGAAGAGTTTTCGTCAACCAACAGCCAATCAAAAATTATAGGGCCTCTGTTGATAGCAGTGTTTTTTATATTTGTATAATAATCGCTGAAAGAGCTACCTATTTATTTATTTATTTATTTATTACGAATATTTAAAAACAGGATAAAAACTTCAACAATTACAAATTGCTGTTATCAATGTTTGTCCTGTATGAATAAATTAAAATACAAATACTATAAATAGAATATATAAATTATATACAATATATAGATTAAACTCTAAAATAAATCAATAGTCAATAGTGTCATCCATAAAATTGTTTGAGCTGCTTCTTAAAAGATTTATCATAGCATAGCTTTCTTATATTCAAGGGTAACTCGTTAAATATCTTGGCTCCCATATAAAAGAACCCTCTCCGAGCATATTCAGTCTTGAAGGATGGTAGAACGACAGCAATCTTGTTGTTTCTAGTATTTCTACTATGATCTTGAATTAGGAAATTTTCCTTAAATGCATCGCATATATCATCGTTTAGAATTTTACTTGCTAGATGACAAGATCTAATCCTGTTAGCAATAACAGGGAATATAACAGGTACCTCATCGTTGGTTCGATCTCCCAAAATCAACTTTTGTGCACGGGCATGGAGAGAAGATAGTTTCTCTAATTGGGTAGATGTTAATTTCAAACTTAAAATCCAACAATTATACGTGGGATTTTAAAATGAAGGTATCCTATCCTAAATTAGCTTCTACTATCTACGTGATGACCCTCAAGAGGACCTTTCTGTTTTTGTTTGGGATTTTTTGGTTAGGTTATGGTAAGCTACGGTTAGGGTTAGCCGTAAGGTTTAAGGGTTAGGATCAATTAGTGGCCGGGGAGCAGCTATAATAATAATAATAATAACAATAATTATTATTTATTTACATAAAACTATAGTGAACTAACCGAAATAAATAACAATGAATTAGTGGTCTAACTGATCTAAAAAAAAAAATGGCCAATGTAGGAAAAAATTTTAAAAATAAAAATACTCTTCATCCTTATTATGACTGAGAGAAACTCCTTTTACAAATGGTAAGGCTGTCGGCAGTGATGTCCTCTTTTCATAAACGAATGAGATAAATTGAATCGGTTAATGTAGTAAGTTCCGCGTCTATACTTATCTGCGCATTAATGATGTACAAGGAGTGGCTAATTCCTAAGCGCATGCAGAAGAAGTTCCCATGTGATAGACTTAAGTGGAGCATACCCCACGAAGAGGTTTTCGAGGGGGTGCGTCTGACACGTCGGAAATTATGTGAAATCCTTAGACAGTCGGTAGCATCTTTAATGGTCGGTAGCTTCGTTTACTCAATCCCACTTCATTTACTCAATCACCAACTTTGTAAAAGTGACGTTTTGTCCCGAGGGTGAGGGTTATTAGACCATATTATATACATTGAATATTTGTGCATCTTCGATATAAGGCAGTTTTTAAATTGGCCATATCATTGCAGGATGGCAATCGTATAATATACTATAATATATGACTGATTTACTAGAGCTATCAGCTATTGCACGTCAGTTGGTATCTGTGAACGAACGACGTAACAATTACTTTGTGTCTTGGGAAGTTTAAAAAGCTAGATAACACTGTATATTGTAGTATTGTACTAGTGGTCAGTGTGGTTTATTTTCTAACAATTGTGACTTGTTACTGTATTTAGGACTGGTTAATTATTGAAGTTATGGTTATTGTTGTTCCAAAATTTTGAACTTCAAGTCGAATTTCGGTTTCCTGACAATAATTTTGATAATAGACAATGCTATATTGTAAAATGTAAGTGCTTGATGACGACTAATAGCAGTATGACTACAAATTGTCGAAAACAGGCCGAAAAATTGAAGAATGGTGAAAAATTTGGTGGTAAAAGTTTTATAAGGCTACGATTCGGTACAATCTTCTCCCAAATCGCAGGAAATGCCATTTCAGAGGCTTTAGATTTCAACATTTTCCGGGACCCGGCTGAGGAAGTTTCTAGCGCATTCGGCGGTTGCAGTTCAGCGTACCCCCACCCAACAAAACCTATCTTCCGCCGCACCTATGCCCACAAGCCGTAAGTTTTTTATGTTTCTAGAGTATCTATAATAATGGAGTTGGGAAAATTCCAGGGGTCAGGATTAGGGACAGAATCCGCGTTTAACAACGGCACTACTCTGCGTCTTCAGGAAGTCATATAACAAGCTACTTCAAGTATATAAAATTGCGAGGGTCAATTGACCTTGACTTTTTTAAATGGTAAAATTTATATTGTTTTTATATTGTTATTAAAATCGATATATCTTAGCCTGGTTTCCACTTGCGGTCGTTATGATGCAAAGGTTATATAGACCTCTTTCATAATGGTGACCAGTATAAATATTCTTTTATATGGTAGCCTTTCTGGCCTCGTTACAAAGCAAAGATTCTTTGGAATTAATGCAGACACAGCCTCCTTCGCACTAACGTCTGCTTACCCGAGAACCAATGAAATTACACCATTGTCGTGCTAAATAAAGCCGTCCTGCATGGTGTTGCTAAATAAGCTTATATTTTGAAAAGTTTTGCCTAGAACTTCACGAAATTTACGAAGAATATTGTTGTGACTATGTTCTTGCTGCGGCCTATGCAAACAAATAAGATAGCGTGAATGTCAGAGAGCGTTAAGAGAAATAAGATTGTAAACAAAAGGTGTTTAGTGTCTTAATCGACTGCATGTTTACTTGAAAGCTAATATTTCGCTTACTATAGCTCAGAGCTTTACAAAGTTTACGAAGAATTGTATTACGAATATATGTTCTTGTTGGTCGTGTAAATAAATTTGTGTGAAAATCTTTCAAAAAGCGTCGGCGTCATGTATCGAGCGGATAATAAATATTTAATACGGGGATGTCTGGCTAGCAAGTGGCGCTTTTAACTTTATTTCATGTATGCATGTATTCATATTGTAATTCACAGATAATAGAACATCTTTATATTGATTCTATTAATATTATTTACGCAAAATTTTACTGAACTACTTGTTTTCAAGGCGAAGGCTAAAAGGACCTTTCTGTTTTTTTCTGGAAGGTAAGGTCAGGTTTCCAGATATTGGAAGTGTGACTCTGATTGGTCAACAATTGGAAAGGAATTTGCTGCTCAGGTAGCAGCCGGTAGTTGAGGGGAGTGAGAACGAGCTCGACTGACGGCTGCGAAGACACGAACGAAGTCAGAAAGGCTAATTTAAATGAATATATAAAAGAATATTTAATTTGGGTGTCATTATGAAAGAGGTCTATATATACCGTGACCGTTTAAGCGATATATAAATATATAAGAGGTGTATAAACGATATATCAATATATAAGAGGTGATAAACGATATATCAATATATAAGAGGTGATAAACGACATATAAAATATCATCATGGTGTCGGTCGCGGTGCGACAAAGACTACTTTCATTACTTGACAGCCGCTCTCCATTTAGCCGCTCTCTGCTGTGAGAGTGATATCCAGGAGTTGTTCTTGATATCTATGTCTCTCAACTTGAGGTTTCTCTTGATGGTATCCTGAGACGAGGGCTTCCTATCTTTCTGTGACCAGAAGCTAAGCCGACAGTTGAGAGTAGAGGATCTGTTTTGGTAGCCTGTCTGACGACATCCTCGGAGATTATTTTTGATCAGAAGATCTTCCATAGAAGGCAGCCCTGTCCGATCGAGTATTTCCTTGTTTGTCACTTTCTCCTTCCAGGTTATCCTCATGATCGAACGCAGATGTCGCATCATGAAGGCGTGTAGCTTTTTCACCTGCCGTTTGTATACTGTCCAGGCCTCTTCCGAGGTATTTGAATTCCGGGACAGAGTTCAGCTAGTTACCATCAACCATGATACCTTCCTCTTGGGTTCTTCTAGAGTTAGGCTGGTATAGCACTTCCGTCTTCTTGATGTTGATCTTCAGGCCGAACTTCTGAAATGCATTGGAGAAAGCATCCACTATTCTCTGGATCTCTTCAGCGGAGCGGGCAATAAAATACTCGCGGCAGATGCGATGCTATAGGCTTAATTAGTATTCATAACTTTGTTAAAGATCGTCCTAACCAGTATTCAATCTTTATTGAGCTTTGTCTATACATGTGATTGTGGCTTAGCCTCATTAATTATTCATGATTTCATAAATAAGGTCTAATGATTCTGAAAATAATTTTATATTTTTTGTTGGCCAGGGTGCATGGTTTTGAATATTTTTAGGGAATAATCTGTTGGATTTATAGGTTGATAACTAGTTATCAACTTCATTAATAATTTCAATTCAATAGATTTATTAGCCCCGCACTCCTCTGGAAATATTCGAAACCGTCCTCTACTTTACGACAGTTGGATTCTCATGCGTTTTATCAGAAATAAAGACCTGTAGAGAACAAAAGTAACCGAGCCAATGGTGATATAAGTTCTTGATAAATACCCAAATTGCGACCCAAACGAGCTATAACTGGGACCGTTCTACGACACGGCGACTTCAACGTGGAAACCATTTTGTCTTTCAAGGTCGTTTGGGTCGTTGTGACAGACTACAACAACCCAAACGAGCCTGGTTTCCTGCACTTGGTCGTTTCGGTCGTAATTGTACGGTAGTTGAGAAAGACCCAATATATGGATAACAGATGCCAGATCCTAAACGACGAGATCCGAAAATGCGAGAATATGCAAACACTATCCAGTAAACCGGCTAAACTCTTAATGGTTTAATTCGTAGTTAATATTATTCTTGTTTCATGGGCGTAGAAGGCGGGGAATTCGGAAGTCGGGGTGCTAAAAGGAGAGCTCTTGGGGGTCTTTTGAATTCTAAGGCTTTGAAACGGCTATTTCCTGCATTTTGAAGGACGTTTTAGCAGAAAAATTAAGATCATAAACAATGACAAACCATATTTTTTAGTCCATCTCATCATTGAATTTAATATTAACAAAACCTTTGAATTTAATAACTATAACTTCAAATGTATACACAGCAAGCGCGATTCTACGCCATGGTTCACTGTAGAGTAAATCGACAGCCCCACGTAAACACAACAATCGATTTTTCTAAACAGACTCTAACTTAACAATGCTTTTATAAACACTGCATGAATATGTAGGCTGTGGATGACTGTTACTGCCTACTAACCCTTAATTTAAATATCTCTCTATATATGGGCAAAAATGTGGGGGGTGAAGTCCCCCAGCCCCTCCCCATCCGCGGTCCCTGAAAATATAGAGTTGATTTTGTTAATTTTTCGGGAAAATTCTTTGACACCCCCAAACAAATGGGGCCTTGTTTCACCTGCAGAAATAGTTAATTTTACTCAACGAGCATCATAATGTCCGGCTCAGTGTGTCTCATTTAAAGAGGATTTTAAAAAGGCTGAAGCTAAGAAGAAGGAACTTAGATTTTGACATGGACAATGTCATTTCTAACGAACTTAAAGGAAGTGGTTCGACAATCAGGATTATCGAGCTATGCACCAGAAATTACGAAGCGTATATAATCTCCAAGTAGATCAGGAGACAGTTCGTTTATGCCTCAAGCTGCAATTAGATGCACAAGGTGTTGAAGAAAGGTCTAGGCGAAGATTACACCGTCCCGGGCCAAATTATCAGTGGCGCATTGATGGTTACGACAAACTTCACTCATTCGGATTTTTTTCACGGCTGCGCATCGACGGGTTTTCAATAAAAAATTTATGGCTCGAAGTCGCGGAGCAATCATGATCCGAACTTATCGCAAATTATTTCGTGAACAGTTGTGCCGGAATCAACGGCATACCCAATAGACCTTATTGATAAATGGTCGACAATTTAATTTCGTACATGAAAAAGAGTTCATAAGGGCCAATTTATATGCATAAAAAACAATATCAATTAAGGCCGTCTATGAATATACTTTCACTCAACTCCATTTTGCCAACGCATGACCATGCAGTACACTGCCCAAATCTCAACCTTTTCGGTTTTTCGGATTTTGGTTTCTCGGATCTCATGTTTTCGGATCTCGGATTTTCGTTTTTTTGTATTTTCGGATTTTCAGATATTTGGGAACTCTGATATCGTATTTTCGGATGATAACTATATACGCTTCCGTATACAGAGTACCTACTAGGAGTTCTTATCAGAAGTGAAATGCTGCCTCGGAACATACACAGGAGCAGTGGGTACAGTATATCAGATGGGTATATTCCCGTTCGTTTGTTTGATTTGAAATATATGACCGCTCCGCCAGATAAGTCGTTCAATGAAAAATGTAAACGTGAAGTTCGATTTGGCAAAAATGTCGCTTGAATATAAAATGTATAACTTCGCGAGGCTTGGTCGTTTCGAGTAAATATTGTGGTTTATATTGTTATCGAGTGGAACACGGCAACAAACGACAGCGTCTTAATTCAAGGAGACATTGTAACCTCAATGTTTTTGACAACGGTGACATCCCGCATGATTTCCGTATGTTATTGCTCTTTCGAGTAAATGTTGTTCGAATTAGATGTATCAGTATGGCGTTGAAATGGTCACATTCAATTTTGACATTATAAACGCGCCATAAAATACAGCTAGAAGTTCAGCATAAAGTAGAACACGTTGCCATTAACGAGTTCGAACAGTTTCCGTATCCGGTGATTAAACGAACATCTACGAGTTACGTCATAAATCTGTGGACATTTAGTGGACAGAACATTTTGAATGCCTTGAGCCGTTATCTAATAAGATTTTTTTCATAAATATCATATTTCAATTTAGCTGGCATTTTTCAATCAACATTTCCTCCAAACAATTTTCTTCAAAAATTCGATTTTAGAACTGTCCATTTTATATTAAGAACTGCCCCCATTATGAATAACGCGACGCCTTAGGATCACCCCTGGGTCGTTTGGAAAGACTTCCAAACATATAAACTAGCCTTGTAAAACATACCACAATTATTATCATTATTATTCTTATTAAAACTTTTTTTGACACGGTAATCTTTCAGTTTTCTGATTTTCAAAGGGCCGTGTTTATAAAATATTATATATAAATACAAAATATTAAATCTAATAACCATTACTAACAACAAACATATACTAAATTTACTAATATAATATAATATAATAAAGATAAAATAAGTCTTGTAGATGTGTGTATAAGGTAATTGCATCATTAAAAATATCGAGGAACTTCTAGTCTAGAATTCATTGTAGTATTTGTTAATTCATGTTTTAAATGATTGAATTGATGATTTATCAAAGCTCTGGATAATTTAAAATGGTAATTTATTCTACGACGTAGTTTTTAAGAAGTTTGGTTTTGGTTCAAATGAAGTTTACTATCGTTGCTTCTCAAGCTGTATGTATTGTTGTGGCAAGCAACGAACAAGTTTGATGAATAATTAGGTGTCAGATTTCACGCCTTGAATGTCATTAAATCTTCTCGTTTTTGAAGAATAGTTTCTGTTTGTTCCCATTTTAGCTTTGGTTAAATATCATTTGATCTGACTTCATAATTCGAACCCGTTATCACTCGAGCAGCTCGTTTCTGCAACTTCTATAATTTTTCAATATTTGTACAGTTTCCATCATTCAACACAGTCGAGCAATACGTAAAGTGAGGTAGAACAAGTGAATTGTACATCTTTAATAGTGTAATCTTCAGCTACAAACTTTTTTGCTCTTCTTAATAGAGCAATAGCTTTGGAATTTTTTTTGCATTAAGCATCACTATATGTTTTCTCCACTTTAACTGTTCGTCAATAGTTCCGCCCAACATTTTTATCTATTCTTTCTATGGTTAAAGTTTTATACCAACTTTAATGATCACCAAACTTGTAATGACAACAGGACAATGGGTATTTTAAAATTTCCGTCATTAATAGAGGGACAAGTATTGACGAACGTTATCTCTAAATTTTGTCAATTGACGGATCGTAGATTTGACTGATCTAATCAAATCGGTAACTGAATAATTTGAAAATCGTTGTTGCAGATATTAAGAGGTTGGAAAACGGTAGACGAGCTACTCAATAAACAGAATCTTCATTTTAATAATTTCGCTCTAAAATGGGACGCCATTTTCCAAGGATCTGCATATGTAAATTAACCCTCAAGCGGCGACCATTTTGTCGTAATTTCTGGCAAAATCACTTCAATCGTTTTAGCAGTAATGAAACGTTTTGGTGGTGAAAAAACAAGCTTCGGTAATCAAAATACCGTAGACCATTAACAGTGCCTTCTTTTAAATGCTAAAATATTGACGGACGTTTTACTGTAACTATAACGTCGCCGCGCATTTGGAATCCGTAGACGGTCGGTAGCATCTTTGATGGTCGGTAGCATATCTAACCATAACCCTAACCTTAACCCTAACCCGTATTAAAAAGAAAAAAGTAAAGTAAAAATTAAAAAAATGGAAAAAATCATACTCACCCAACACTCGAACCCCAGACCACTCAGCTATATGCAAGCGAACATGAAATATTCGGTTGATAATCAATAGTAATGTAATCACATTGTAAGTGAACCATATACATAATTAACTAAAGATGCTACCGACCACTAAAGATGCTACCGACCGTCTACGGTTTCCAAATTAGCAACGTCGCCATCCGAAAGCCGAGGGGTTTGTTCACAAATCCTCCCGAAGCTTGAGAGTTCAGGAAACATTTAATCACTAATATCATATCCCAAAATGTCATGCCATTTCTTTGTAAAATGTTACGGTTACCGAGGAAATAAACTAAAACATGTACATTCTTCCGGCCTAAACAGGTGAAGGCTAAAAGGGATGACTCAAAAGGACCTTCACATTTTTTAGAACTGTTAATCCTAACCCTAATCTCAATCCTAATCCTAACCTCAATCCTAATCCTAACCCTAACCCTAACCATAACCTTGATCCTAACCATGATTCTAACCATAAACCTAGCCCTAACCGTAGCTATCCATAACCTAACTTAAAATAAAAAACAGAAAAAAAACAGAAAGGTCCTTTTGAGTCATCCCTTTTAGCCTTCCCCGCCTAAACAGCTGTAAGCGAGATAAATTTTGATTAGAAAAGAAACATCTTTGTCTAATTGGTTCAATGTATTTAGATTTGATTTGCAAATACACGTAACTAACAATAAATAAATGGAAAAAGTGATATTTATGTACAAGCTATACTTTATTGTATTGTATGTTTAGCACAGGCTCATTTTCAACGACAACAATAGCAATGTACCAACCATTGATCTGCAAAAAATGAAGCCATCTTGGAGAGACCACATGCGCTACATCTTAAGACAGATATATAATCTATATCGCATATAGTAAAACTATATATAGCACGGTCCCTGAAAGTGTTTCCGAAGGTGCTTTCTCCAATTGGCGATCGTGAGCTACTTCTCTTACGTCAGTATTGCCAACATACTATCATCACCCCTATATTTCTAATATCCCTCATTACGACACCGCTGACTATTTGTAAAAGCAAGATGGCTGGCAAAGGCGCGTGTTTCGAATCGTTTTTCTCAAAAAAACAATTCGAAACATATAAAAGGCATCAAATCGGATTATTGTACATATATGAAAGTGTGTTCTAAACATGCTTAACAACGAAAAACTGGAAAATAGGCACTTTAACTGTACAGATCAAGTATTTCTTTTAAATTTAGTCATGATTAGCTATGATACACTGTTTTATTGAAAACTTCTATTCATTTGGCTTTGTTTCGTTGAAGAAACTATAACACGCAGTACAACTGAACTATAAAAGTACATCGCCTATATATACTAGCTACAGATCACGATTTGATTTGCAGCAGTCATGAATACTCAGATTCGAGGTTGTAAACTCGTATGTTGATTGTTGGTGGGCGTGTTCAGTGGATGCCAGACATTGACGCTAAGCTCAACGGTTTCACTTTTCCACGCGCGACTGGACCTTCACCTGCAAAAAATGAGGAAAAAACGCTGCGTTATAAGTGCTATAAGTGCTATCAATCGTCATCTATCGCCAATCCGCTATTGTTATTAGTTAATCAATCATTATATCTATCAACCGATAGTTGATGGTTGGAAAGATATAATATTCATATTATATCCAGTTCTTTTGAGAACTTAGCAGCTTTTCTTATGATGGTTGGAAAGCGTCAACAATGGCGTCTTTAGATTTTCCGTGACAGAGGAATGAGCTAAGATTTAAGGAAAATTGTTATCCTAGAGAGGACAAAAAAGCTAGTATACAAATGAATGGAATGAAAATGTTTAACGATCAGACGTTCATATCGTTTACTTGGCCTTGGCCTTGGTAAGAAATAACTGAAAATAAAACATATTTCAAAGTTCACTGTCTAAATCTAAGGCTAAAACTAATGTTCCTTTCGACATTTTTCAACAATTTTACATCAATTGGATAGAAATAGATTGTTTTAATACAGGAAACGATAATTTCTATTAATTTGTCAAACGTTCTGTTTGTTTTTGTCTCTCTTGTCGATGTAAGACGGAAGATAGTAAGTCGATAAGATAATGACTTGCCGACATTTGTTGTTGGCAATCGAAATATGCATTTAGAATTGCTTTTATGGTCAAGGACGTTTGTAGTTCAGGAACTTTAGTAGAAAACTATTCACTAAAACAATTAGACAACTCTCCCTCGTTTTCTATGAGCAATAGTTAACTATGACTTCGCCCTTGTTAACTAACAGCTCATACTAGAAAACACCGGCTCGTTGTCTAATTGTTAAATAGGGAATTTGGGCAACAAAAAAACAACTACTTTTTATATCGAAGTATATGACTTATAGCTAGTCGGACTCACTGACCTCTAAAGAAGACTGGATCGAGCAACTATTGTTCAGAAAATGAAGCCGGAAGTCCGCCATTACTAAGGGACTAACTGAGGATCCTATGAGGTTTTTTTGTTAGATTATGTGCTCTTACCGTCGACAAAATAAAATAATTTTACTATAAAGAGGACCAGAAGACAATTTTCAAATTACTGGGTAAAACGATTTATGGCCTACCTACAGATTTACTGTGACTTTGGTCCCTTAGTAATGGCCGCCGTTGGTTCTAATTATCCAGTGAAAGAAGCCTAATATGAGACGTCAAATTAGGTTCAAGATTTTATGCATTTAATGTTAACAAAGAACCTATTAAACTAAACCTATTTTGCGAGCGTCACAGTTTACGCAGTTTTCTCAGCAATTTACATTATGCAAATATGCAAGCTTCAAAATCAGCTCATCAGATACAATAGAAAGCTCAATCCAGTCCTATTTTTGAGATCAGTGGTCGGAATATAGTAGTTTGGAGCTATGAAAATGCTCGTAACACATTTTAAAAGTTGAATAAACCATCTAAAAACAGGCTCTTGGCCGCCATTTTGAATATTTAATTTCTAAGCTGCGTGACCACTGAAGCAATTAGAGAAAAGTGAGTACCTGAAAGTTCTGGACACTTGCACAGCTTCCGTAAGGCTAAGGCCTAAAAGAAACGCGATGAAAGAGAAATTTCTTGATCAATTAATCACCGCACGAGCAGCAACATATACTGTAGCTTCCTGAAATAAAATGAAATAAATTTCGCATGTAGCATCTAATTTTAGACAAAAAAATTCAACCTCTTTAAATTTATCGGACGAAGTCCATCGATCATCAAATTACTCGCAAAAGTTGGAATATTTCATCAAATAAATAAAATGGAAAGCGAAAATTTGGTGGCAGTACCACTTTAACCTCACCTCTGGGACAATGTCTTCTAAATTGCGTTCTCTGTTTTCATGAGAAGGATGGGTCGACAGCCATTCGACACGCGGAGTATCCTGAACTTTTTCAAGTGCACCAAATCTTTTCCACACTTTCGGGCCTTCGCGAACATCGAAACAAGCCTGTGAAATGCACGATGTTGTGATTCAAATATTACACAGTCGTGTTATTACAAAAATATGTAATATATTTGTGTGATAAACTGTAATAAACAATTAAAAAGTTTGGTATGGCGCGGAAATATTAAAACGTTTTGAGCTTCCGGTGAACCCAGAGCCTGCGTTCCTTTTGGCCTGCGCCAAAAAACGGAGGCTCTGGGGAACTGCGATGAAACTCGTCATTTGATTGGTTGATACTGAGCTCTCGTACCCAGTATCTTTAGGAGATATTGCTCGCGAAGTTTGGACAGTGGACACCTGATCTCGCTGCACGAGGGCATTCAGAGGTGAAACGACGATGATCGTGGATGGATGATCAATTTATTGGGGATGGAAGGGTCGAGAGAAGACATGAAATCAAACACAGCTGGTAAACAACAATTGCCTTCAGCGCTTCGTACTGCTCCTCCTTCAACATCACATCCTCTCTCCCAAGAACGTGCAACGCTTTATCTACGACTTCGTGGAACAAATTAATTTTATCCATCGAAATGGATATAAAATAAGAGTTTCGGAAGTTAGGCGGCCTGGGACGAGGTTGTGAGGGCTCTGGGAACGAAAGACCCAATTTTGGGGACTTTTTCATCGATATGGGGTATCTAGTACGTATTCCTTATAAGGAGGCGCAAATAGAAGGCATTTACGAGCAAATAGAGTGAATTAACGCGCAAATAAGTTAATTGGATTGTAACCGACCCCAAAACAACAAAGATCCTAAACTCCCCTATTTGGGGAGCTAGATTAGTAGAATAGTGAGACAGACTATAAGCATGTGGGATTACAAATTGACTGTTAGACGCATGCTCTCAGTACCGTGGGCTGGTCAATGCCTTGTATTTGCTCCTAGGCCACTTCCTTATATGGAATACGTACTAGAAGTTCCGTTTCTTGGAGCAGGCCAAAAGGAACGCAGGGTCTGGGTACGAGATTGGCGCGGCGTCCCAATGTTTGCGTTGCGGGGATGACGTCAGGCGCTTTGCAATTTGTGGATATATTAGCGGGGGATTCAAAATAGTGCTTTTTGGCCATGTTTAAAGAGAGATATATGGGAAACAAATGGACCAAATCAAAAACTTCTCAACTATTTTGTCGTCCTCTGTACAGAGAGCTCAATTACACTTTAAATACCTTGGCAGCAAAGTACAGACCAACTTTATCAGCTTCTTCTTCAAGGGCACGTGAATAAGGTAAATTCCAAAACAGCTAAAATAATAATCAATAATAAAACTGTATCAGATGCGAAACGAAGCACATAGTTTCAATTGCTTACATCTAAAAAATAATATTTATTTATACAAAAATGTGTTTTGATTTTGGATTTAAAAATAAAAAGACTTGGGGAAGTTCTGATGCTTCTAGGTAAAGTGTTCCAGAGTTCAGGAGCGGCAACGGAGAAGGATCGATGGCCATAAGAGAGCAGATTAAAATTGACACGGTTGTGAGAAGAATTTCGGATGAAGAGCGGAGAGTTTTTGGTGGAATGTAGCGTGTAATCAGGTCGGAGATGTAGACAGGAACTTGGCCATTAAGAGATTTGAATGTAAGAATGAGGATTTTAAACTTGATACGTTCTGCAATTGGTAGCCAATGAAGATCCATAAGGATAGAAGTGATCACATTTGCAGGAAAAAGTGATAAGACGGGCAGCAGCATTTCGTACAGATTGCAGCTTTTTTATAATATTTTTTGGAAGGCCGTATAGGAGAGAATTGCTGTGATCGATTTTGGATGTGACGAATGCATGGATTAAGGTTTTGGTGATCTTTACAGAGAGGAATTTTCTTATGCGAGCGATATGACGAAGATGGTAGAAGGCAGTTTTACAAACAGAGTTTACATGGGGATACATCGACATAGTGTTATGAAAAATAACGCCAATACTTCTTGCGGAATGAGGTCAGGTCCAAATCGGAGTGGAGCAAAGGTCTTTTGGGGGCTATGCTTGGAATAGAAGTAGAGTAATTCAGTTTTTTCCTTATTTAATTCGAGTTTGCTCAAAGTCATCCAATTGTTAATATCGGATAAACAATTCTCAATGTTCATCATAGTGCGTTTGAGGTAAAAATACACCACTTTTTTGTGACAATCGTGTCACAGGGCAAGGCGTATATATATAGATTATTACCAGCAGAATGAGATTAAGACGTGTCTCATGCGGTGAATATAACACGCGTTTAATTAAGCGGGAAAGATTGTATTTATACAAACGTTTGCTATTTTTAATTTGGTCCAAGTCCAAGCTGAAAATGCCATTACAGCAATACAGATTACAGTACTTCACGGCGGAAAGTGAGTTATTGATGAGAATTACAGGATGGAATTAGCGATGCGGCATAGTCAGTCAAAAGGTTTTAGTGCACGTAATATGTTGCGGTCAGTTTTAATTTAGTATCGTTCAACTGATGATGTCTATATATATAATATATAACTATAGACTTAACAATTATACTTTAGGTATTCGTGTTTTATTAAGAAAATATCCGATTTCTTTCTCCTTCACTTATCAAAACAATCCGCCATTTTGTTTTTATTATTACTAATGGTGTGAGCTGATAAGAACCAATCAGATTGTAAAATATTTCATATATAGTGTGATATATACATGCTTGAGTACACAATATCGAACATTCGGCTAGAAAGCTGTCCAAACGAGTGACCACTGAAAGCGTATAGCACTGAGAGGGTATATTACGAACAATATTGGCATACACTCGATAACTTGTAAAGGAAATTAATACATGGGAAGGTTATTTTGACCCAACGAGACCAGTTACGAAAAATGCAAATCTGCATCTTCATTCTCCTCTATCTTGAGACTGAGGTGTATATTATCTTCTTCAGACAGGAGTATAGAGGTGCACACATTTTTTAACGATGTTTCTGTGAATTTTTAAATTATTGTAAGTGTTTTTCAATTCTTATATTTCAAGAATTATTAACCACAGCCGTGGTTGCTATGGCCTTGCAGCCTATATTCTATATAATGCTACCGACTCTCACCATCAAAGATGTGTCGGATGTCTAGGGTTTCGATATAACCGGCGACGGCGAGCTCCAAGGGATAGACGAGAGGCCGGGCCCTTTTAAGGGTATAGAGATAACGTCAACCCAAATAAAACCTTTTCCTAATCCTTCGTCTTAATATACTATAATCCTGCATGCAACCCGCATAAATACTAACCCTGCAAGAGCTTTTTAGGATCTATGCTTTTTAGTAGGAGGGTTTAGGTTAGTTATCCGTAATATACCCTATGTTCTCATGTAGTACCATCAACCATATACTAGAACTTACAACTCGCTCCCAGCATGATTCAGTTGTTAGATTCACGGAGGCGCGAGTTCAATTCTCACCAAAGGCCTTGGAGTTACCCCATACATACCAAAGAGGACAACTATAGAATCTGCTCGACCCAAGATCGTCTACAATTTTGTCCGCGAAAATATAGAACACTAACTTTCCAGCGCTCATTCTTCACACGAACATGTAGGACGTGGAATGTCCCCCCGAACGAAATACGGTTGAAGGAACTTACGTTAATCAACTTTAAATGCAATCTCCTGCAATACTACATCATGAGGGCATTGGAGCATTATGACCCTGAAGATCCGCGAACGTGGAAAACGATTTGCCCAAAATGCAATACTGTTCGCAGTCTAATTGGTATCCTACGCTGCTGCATCTATAACAACTCTGGAACAGGAACATTCTTAAAACTACTTAATTTTTATTTTTATTTAATTCATTCTGGGACCGCAATAATTGGCGTACGCCATTGCGGCCACCCTGCCACTTTTATTATAAGTATATAATTATATACAGTTGGCGAAGCCTATAATAAATAAATAAATTTCACCAAATGTCACAGTAGTTTATTTACGTTCTTATGATTTAGGTATATAGTATTAAATTTTTTTGACGGTTAGTTTTTTGGAAATAAACCCTCTTAATAATTCCGTCGGAAATTTGGTCCAAGAGTATATTGAACAATAGTCGCGCAAAAAAGTCACGAAATGATGCTACCGACTGTCTGATTCCAAAAATGCCTCGTCGTCCAAACGGTCGGGTGTCAAACATATTTTGAAGTTATAGAAAAATCGTATGGTGTCAAAGGGAATGTCTAAAAACGTCGAATCTTCATGAAGAAAACCAAATAAAACAAAAAAAGTAACAAAACATAAAAAAAGTGTTACAAAAGCAAGACGATTAAGAGAGATTCGAGTATATAATAAAATTAAACTTAAAATAGTAACAGATTCCTATAGCCACTTGAAGTCAAGTATAGCTCAAAAAGTAAGGGATTAACATAAATTGTTTTCTTTTTGTTTTACGCCGATTGTTATCTTTAACAACGTATTATTATCATTCGATTAACTATAACACTATACTTATATTTTTTCTCATGACCTACAACGTGAAGTTAAAATATATGAAGGTTAATCTTAACAAAAGTTAACCACGTGCACATGTCCACGCTAGGTACAGAATATGGTTCAAGTGATTTTAAAAATTGCCATTCAAAATGCCACCAATCGCAGAGTTGTTTATGAAATGAAATCAAACTTGGCGTGTGAGTGGATCTCATGTGCCTGGCGCTTGTCGAATTTCAATTTTTAATCTTGCGTTACCGTGTGCCGTGTTTTTCGATTGACGACTTCGGGGTCTTCTATGACCCCTTTTGACTGGGCCGGACAGGAAAGAGTTAAGCAGTCACGTCCGAGAACTACGCTGTATCATTTCAATAAAATGTTTCATGCAAAACAAAGAAAATGGATAATTTAAAGTCCCAAAAGCAAACTTGACGTCGCCATTGTTCTACACTAGTAAAGGTGTTTTCATGTTCTGAAGACAACGTTGATCAACTACTAGAACGTCAACATTAGTAAGGACAGTTAGTAAAGTTAAACGTCGTCTTTGTTCTCCACAGACGTCACTGAGGGTGTTTTCATGTTCTGAAGACAACGTTGATCAACTACTAGAACGTCAGCACCAGTAAGGCCTGCAGTTAGTAAACATTAAACATTAGCCCGGGATAGCCGGGGTCACGCGATTGATTAGGATCGCACTGTCGGATTTTGAAACGTGTATAAACTAAATTTACAAAGGAGAATACCAAATCTCCTTTTGCGGCCGAGGAACGAATTTCGTGACAGAAGTCAGCCCTCCTCCATATCAACTTCCCTTAGTCTTGGAAACTTTGAAGCTTGTATTTTTTTGACGACATATAAAAATAACAAAAATACTAATCTAATTTGATTTACATTATTTACAAGTCAAGGTCTTGTTATAATAGCCGGAGGAACTTAAGCAGTCACGTCCGAGAACCGCGCCATTCGGCTGTATTATTTCAATAAAATTTAAAAAAAAGGGAAGATCTGGAAAGAGTTCAAAATAGATGCCTATAGATATCATTGGTTTGCCGAGGGACACCGTTGAGCCGCTTGCTGTGAGAAGTGATCTTATAACAAGGAAAGAATACAAGTTAATTTTGGACTCAGATATCCATCCCTGCATGCAATCGTTTTATCTGTAGATCATAGTTACAATCTAAGAACAGGTTCAAATCAATTTTCAGTCCCTATTTCGTTTGAGTTTGAGTTTATTAGATTTATCACTCTTTGGTGAACGCAATACCCCAACAGGCTAGAAGCCCTGAATTGATAGGGGTTCCGAGGGCCTACGATTTAAAGTCGTTATCCGAGAAGACTCGAAAGTCTTACCATTTGCTGATATTATTGCAAAGGCAGCACTTTCTCCTCGATTATTTTTAAGACCCTGAGTGGAGGTCCGACCCAGGATTTGAACCTGTGTCTCCCAGCTCATAGACATATGTGGTAACCACTAGACCACAACAGCTGGTCGTATATAGATAGACATAAACTATCTTTTATCCCGAGACTAGCGCGGCAAGGCTTGAACTATCCAACTAAATTTTTATCTACATTTTTAATGTATATTAGTCCTATTTTAAATTTCAATTTTAACCGCATTTCTTACTAAAGCTTCATCTCAAATTTTGTAATCATATAGTTACCTTCTGTACATTCTTATATATATATACATAATCTCATTCCATTGTATATTTACTATTTTATCTATTGTAATACCGCTGTAATTCTAATGCCAAACGTGGTAAATAAATGTTTATTAAAAAATATCAAATCATCACGCAGCTGATTTTGCATATTTTAATATCTAATGCGCGCTACTCAAACCGATAAACTCGGATGATTTCTGAGCCCCTGTTCTGGTGATGTGAATCGAACCTGTAACCTTCTGATTGCCGATGAGACGCGGCTCTACCTTTTGTAAAATATAGCTGCTACTCCGTAGTCTATACGTGCATCAAATCGCAATAAGCCAGTTCGTAATGTCGACTGCGCATCAAAATGACGTGTTCTGCGTCGGAATAAAACTTATTTCAATTCATAACATCAGGCTGAGGAATTCAGTATAAACACGAATTTGTAAGCGTAAATATAGAAATGCAAATGTCTATTGTGGTTTTAGCGTGATGTTATGAATTGAATAAGTTTTATTCCGACGCAGAACACGTCATTTTGATGCGTGTGCTTACATGTTATGCTACGCGGTCTACACCTTAGAAATTCTCACTGTATTGGTGGATTTAGAACTAAGACGCTTTGAGCTCTTAAACTTAAGTATTAAAAAAACAAATGATATTTTCTTAATTCTTAAGCATTAAAGCTTAAACAAACCTTTGAGCACTAAAGCTTCAATGTTCTCACTTTTCGTGTAGACTTTAAGTTCTAAATTTAGTACTAAACTTCGTACTTGATAAACCCAATTTGAATCACATTGTTGATTTTTAAACCAACAGTAGGAACCCGAAATACGGCTTTCATGCGGATCTTAGCTGTCAGAAAACATGAGAAAGAATTACAACGGTTTTCCCTTTACTGAAGGCAGAAATACGAGCACGTCATCCTACATATTCACAACGAAATGAACTGCCTGAAGCTTGGAAGATTTGAGAGAGATTTGAATTCGTATTCTTATATCAACATTGCGCTCCTGTAATATTATGGTAATACTAATTACACGTGCAAACGAAATTATCGCGGCATCGCCCGGCGTTAATCGATACTAAAGGATCCGCTCGACAGATCAGTGTTTTCATTCTATTTCAAGATATCCTGCAGGGTAACACGACAAAGAGATCCCATGGTTATCCTTGTTATTGGATGATGGTGAAATTTTTCCTTCGCGTTACCCTAAGATCCGATTCCGAAATATTTAGACCGCGCACATCGTCATATTGGATTAGCACGTTAGTTGTCGCGAATATTTCTCGCCGGTGTTCCATAATCGGGTTATAGTCCTGTATCATTCCCAGATGTCTAAATATTAATTGATATGGTAGAGCACTGGCCTGGTTAACGAAGGTGCAAGTTCAAATCTCTTCAAAGAGACATTATCTCAATAGATTTAGCAGAAGTATATAGTCACAACATGGGGTTAATTCACCCTTGTCTGTTTTCTTTGCTATCGCTATTTCCATCTCTCTTTATTTATATCGCTATCCCCATCTTTTTTTCTCTATCCCCATCTTTCTCCTTATCCCCATTTCTATACCTGTTCGCATCTCTATCCCCATCTCTATCGCCTATCCCCATCTCTATCTATCTCTATCCCATCCCCAACTCTATCTCTATTCCCATCTCTATCTCTATGACTATCCCCATCTCTATCTCTATCCCCATCCCCATCTCTATCTCTATCCCCATCTCTCTCTATCCCATATCTATCTCTCTCTCTCTATCCCATCTCTATCTCTATCCCCATCTCTCTCTCTCTATGCCATCCCCAACTCTATCTCTATCCCCAACTCTATCTCTATCCCCATCTCTTTCTCTATCCCATCCCCAACTCTATCGCTATCCCCATCTCTCTCTATCTCTATCGCTATCCCCATCTCCGTCCCTATCTCTATCCCTATCTCTCTCTATCCCCATCTCTATCTCTATCCCCATCGAGCTCTATCCATCCCCATCTCTATCTCTGTCTCTGTCCTCATCTCTATCCCATATCACGTGTATTGTTGTGCTCCCGTGTTTATGAGATATTTTGAACCTGAAACTAGTACATATGATGGATTCTACAAAGTCTAATGATGCTTTATCGTACGATAGTTTTCTGAACTGCTTCTTGTGGTCAGAAGATGTCATATCCTTGCAAAAATTCATTTGCGAAATAATTCCCGATGAATTTCAATCGAATGACTCTGAGATCAACGAAGACAAGTACCACAAGATGTTTTCACTTAACTAAGGGACTTCACTGTTAAATTTTACAATAGTACAAAGAAGATCATTATCTCTATCTCTATCAAGAAGATCATTATCTCTATCCCCATCTCTATCTCTATCCCCATCTTTATCTCTATCCCCATCTCTATCCCATCTCTATCTCTATCCCCATCTCTATCTCTATCCCATCTCTATCTCTATCCCTATCTCTACCCCCATCTCTTTCTATCCCATCTCTCTCTCTATCCCCATTTCTATCCCATCTCTCTTTCTATCCCATCTCTCTCTATCTCTATATCCCCATCTCTATCTCTATCCCATCTATCTCTATCCCATCTCTATCCCATCTCTATCCCATCTCTATCTCATCTCTATCTCTATCCCCATCTTTATCTCTATCCCATCTCTACCCCCATCTCTCTTTCTATCCCATCTCTCTCTCTCTATCCCCATCTCTATTTCTATCCCATCTCTCTTTCTATCCCATCTCTCTCTATCTCTATCCCCATCTCTATCTCTATCCCATCTCTATATCTATTCTCATCTCTATCCCATCTCTATCCCCATCTTTATCTCTATCCCATCTCTCTCTCTCTCTCTCTCTACCCCCATCTCTATTTCTATCCCATCTCTCTATCCCATCTCTCTTTCTATCCCATCTCTCTCTCTCTATCCCCATCTCTATCTCTATTCCCATCTCTCTCTCTATCCCATCTCTTTATCCCCATCTCTCTTTCTATCCCATCTCTATCTCTATCTCCATCTCTATCTCTATCCCCATCTCTATCCCCATCTCTATCCCATCTCTATCTCTATCCCCATCTTTATCTCTATCCCATCTCTCTCTCTCTCTATCCCCATCTCTATTTCTATCCCATCTCTCTCTCTATCTCTATCCCCAAGTCTATCCCCATCTCTCTCCCCATCTCTCTATATCCCATCTCTTTATCCCCATCTCTCTTTCTATCCCATCTCTATATCCCCATCTCTATATTATTCTCAATCTCAGCCTTTCCGAGTACCGTTAATCGTCTTACCTGGCTTACCCGTAACCCTATCCTCACCCCAACATCCTAATACATCGTAACTCTAACAGCACATGCAAGTCTTTGGCATGCAGGGATTGATGGTATGGGTGTTAATGATTGAGGAACATCTTCGATTGCTGGAAATTACAGTATTAAGACCCAAAAAATGAAATTTCTTAAAAATATAACTACGAGCACTCACAAATGTTCCTCAACCATTGTGATCAGAGTCGTGCTTACCCCAAGAATAGCGCTCTGTATGAACTGCGTTAGGAAAGCTAGTAAGTCATTTGGTAGCAGGGCCCAGATTGTGGCCAACAATACGACCTTAATTAAGTTGACGAAACCATGAAAACACACTTGTTCTGCCTGAAAAGCAAGGAAATAGAAATATCGTTATTTCTAACATGGTCACGCATGCTATTTTGAAATTACACGGTGGAATCTCTTGAGTCTTGAGAAGAATTGTCAATGTCTTGTCGTCGGAAAATTTCATTTTCAAGCCTCTTTCCCCTGCTAAAGTTGATTTACTATTCACAAGAAATTACGTCAAAGCAAGGAAGTGTTTATTTAACTCAAAATCTACGCCTTTTTCATTACTGTGGCAGTGAAATATAAAGAAAGTTTGGGAATTGAGCGAATTTTGTCTAAACAGGTGTGTTTAAAGTTCAGAGCCAAACTTTCTTTGTATTTCACTGTTGAATCAGTGCATGCAATGTCTTTGCGTATCCCTGCTTTGACGTCATTTCCTGTAAATAGTAAATCAACTTTATCAGGGGAAAAAGGCATGAAGATGAAATTTTCGAACGACAAGATATATTACATTTCTTCTCAGAAGAGCCCAAAGATTACGAATATGTAAAATCCGCAAAGCCCAGATAGTTGAATTGTTAGATGTATCAATGTGGCGACAACTTACCGCATGTTGCAAAATAGCATGTGCTATTTCGTGTCCTAATATAATAGCCAGGGCGTCATCATTTGGGAGAAATCTCAACAGGCCAGAAAACACGAAGACTTGACCATTCTAAATACAAAAATAGTTTAAAGAAAGTATTAATGATTCGCGGTTACACCGGCCGACCACTTCAGGGGTGCCGGGGGCAGTGGGGGCAACTGCCCTTTGCTTACGGGGGCAGCCGTGTGGCCTTTGCTATATTGTAATGCGATATCTTATACTTCCTTTTGAATTTATTTATCACTCTATGTTAAAATTTACACTGCCCATATTCCGAAAGCAAAAACATTTAAATTTTGCGACCGAGATGCGTAATAAAAAGGAAGGAGCCCGAAGTAATCGTCGCTGGTCATCGTGGTCGACGATTGACGAAGCATAGGTTGTGTAATTTGGTTTCGAAGGAGAAAACGAGATGAGTCCGATGGATTATGCATGTGAAGATATAATTTAAAATGGACCATTTCCATTGGTCTATATAGACATGTCTAAAAATTGTCTGAAAGTGACCTTTTTTGAGATTCTGCTCCCGCTGCCCTGTGTTGCTTCCGACGCCTTTGAACCACTTCGAAATTCGTGTTGGCACAGCAATTACGAAATGGCCGATTTAATATTACGTAAAGTTTTCTCCAAAATATCTCAGCCCGTCAACCAAGCCAGCTCGCTTCCATCACCGCGTAATCAGCGCTAATGGCGTGTTTATATGAAGGCATGAAGCCAGCCCTCTTCCTCTCAGTCAAAACTTTTGCACAATTTGTTTGCGTTATATGAGAGGAAGGCCAGCTCTCCTTGGCGAGATCTCGCCTAGAAAGCCTGGAAATTTTCCATGTAAACGCACTCGTTGAAGGAAATAAAACAACTGAGTGTTTTTTTACATCTCATTCATTTTCCAAAGTATTATAAGGTCCTCGGAACCCCTATCAATTGGGCTTCTCGCCTGTTGGGGTATTCCGTTCACCTATAAGAATGATAAATCTAATAAACCAAAGTTCTGCTTCGCTCGAAACGAGCCGGCCCACTTGGTAGGGTTCTACGTCTCGCATTTACCTGGGAATTTTCTAGCCTTTCGAGTTGCGAGGGCTGGTGATAGAGCGCGTAAACGATGTTTATCGTTTAGATTTTTCAACAGTATTACCTACGATTTAAGGTCGTTATCCGAGAAGACCCGAAAGTCTTACCATTTTCTGATATTATTGCAAAGGCACAGCACGTTTTATCACTTATTTAAAAGCATACTTACGAATGTTCTATGGCAAATACAGAAATGCTTATACAGTATATATTTATACAGTATATATTACGGTGGTCCATATATGCAATGCGCATATAATAGTTTCAGTCAACAAATATATTTTGTCGATCGACAAATATATTTTGTCAGTCCACAAATATATTTTGAAACCTCGCAGCATACGTTGTTGCGATTGATATTTCGAAATCCCGAATAACGTCATTTGCCTTTTGGAAAGTATCTACATATACATTGTGACTATCGATCACAAAATCGAATTTACTGGTACAGGATTGAGAGTTTGCCATGTATAATTTCTTCTGCATTAACGCTCTTCTCCTCCTGTATACCCAACATTCTATGAGAGATGAGATGGTAACGACGCTTCGGGATGGTAACGACCGTTTACGAAAGGGAAAATTGCGTCGCCGGCGGTCGTTAAATCTCGTTTTAAAATAGTACAACTAGCCAAGTTGTTTCAAGGATCTGACCTCGTAACCGACGACTACTCACAGGTAATACAAACGCGTTAATCTCGTCCGAAGAAATGACGTTCAACTCCCAGTTTATATTCTCCATCTTCTCGTCAGCGTTCGCCCTTATCAGTCTTTCCGTGACGCGAAATGCCCGTTTGTGGTCGGGATGGGATACCGAAACGACGTCATCCGCATACTCCTCTAATAACTTTCGCCACTGCGTCTCGGCAATATCTCGGATCTGGTTCGTTGTGACTCCGATGTAACGAGACCTGTTCGTGTACGGGGCGTCCTCCAGGTGGATGTAATAGAGAAAAAGCCAGCCACCGACCACACAACTCAAAATAACGGCAATCACCTCCGTTCTTGAAAATAGGAATGCTTTAAATTTCTCTTTCTTGTCATCAGGAAGTTTCTTCCACCATTTTCGGAAACTCCTAATACCATTAAAAAAGTTATTGAACTTGTTCTTTTCATATTCTACACTGAAAAGTTGAAGGCAATTATGTCTATAACGTTATGGTAGCCTATCTAACCATCCATATTCTGACCACAATACATGTCTATATATATATATATACTTGTTCACCCATTCACTCTCCTGACAATCCCCTCATTCACCCACCCAAAAAACCCACCCAGGCTACCACCATCCACACACTCATTCTATTCACTCATTCTATCCATTCCACCATTTATTCTGGGAATTTTAATTCTGAAAAGAGGAGACTACAATCATAGAATATCTTTCCACTATCATGAGTATGAGTATGATCTATTACAGTCGATCACGCAGAATAAGGTTGCCCTATTTATCTGCTCGTGTTTTAAGCATTCAACTATTCAATTTATCACTCTTAGGTGAACGGAAAACCCAACTGATAGGGATTCTGAGGGCCTACGAGTTAAGATTATGATTGTCTATTAAAGGTCCTATTATTTAAGGTCGTTTTGCGATTATGATTGTCGAATGGTAGCCTATTTAACCATCTATGCATCCATAGTCAGTACACCAGTTGTTCAATTCATCTGTTTATTTGTTCATGTTTGTTTGTTCACTCATTCACTCTCCCACCAATCCACTCATTCACTCTCCCACCAATCCACTCTCCCACCAATCCACTCTCCCACCAATCCACTCATTCACTCTCCCACCAGTCCACTCATTCACTCTCCCACCAGTCCACTCTCCCACCAGTCCACTCATTCACTCTCCCACCAGTCCACTCATTCACTCTCCCACCAGTCCACTCATTCACTCTCCCACCAGTCCACTCATTCACTCTCCCACCAATCCACTCATTCACTCTCCCACCAATCCACTCTCCCACCAGTCCACTCATTCACTCTCCCACCAGTCCACTCATTCACTATCCCACCAGTCCACTCATTCACTCTCCCACCAGTCCACTCATTCACTCTCCCACCAGTCCACTCATTCACTCTCCCACCAGTCCACTCTCCCACCAATCCACTCATTCACTCTCCCACCAATCCACTCTCCCACCAGTCCACTCATTCACTCTCCCACCAGTCCACTCATTCACTCTCCCACCAGTCCACTCATTCACTCTCCCACCAATCCACTCTCCCACCAGTCCACTCATTCACTCTCCCACCAATCCACTCATTCACTCTCCCACCAGTCCACTCTCCCACCAGTCCACTCATTAACTATCCCACCAGTCCACTCATTCACTCTCCCACCAATCCACTCTCCGACCAGTCCACTCATTCACTCTCCCACCAATCCACTCATTCACTCTCCCACCAATCCACTCATTCACTCTCCCACCAGTCCACTCATTCACTCTCCCACCAGTTCACTCATTCACTCTCCCACCAGTCCACTCATTCACTCTCCCACCAATCCACTCATTCACTCTCCCACCAGTCCACTCTCCCTCCAGTCCACTCATTCACTCTCCCACCAGTCCACTCATTCACTCTCCCACCAATCCACTCATTCACTCTCCCACCAGTCCACTCATTCACTCTCCCACCAATCCACTCATTCACTCTCCCACCAGTCCACTCTCCCACCAGTCCACTCATTCACTCTCCCACCAGTCCACTCATTCACTCTCCCACCAGTCCACTCATTCACTCTCCCACCAATCCACTGATTCACTCTCCCACCAGTCCACTCTCCCACCAGTCCACTCATTCACTCTCCCACCAATCCACTCTCCCACCAATCCACTCTCCCACCAGTCCACTCATTCACTCTCCCACCAATCCACTCATTCACTCTCCCACCAGTCCACTCTCCGACCAGTCCACTCATTCACTCTCCCACCAATCCACTCATTCACTCTCCCACCAATCCACTCATTCACTCTCCCACCAGTCCACTCATTCACTCTCCCACCAGTTCACTCATTCACTCTCCCACCAGTCCACTCATTCACTCTCCCACCAATCCACTCATTCACTCTTCCACCAGTCCACTCTCCCTCCAGTCCACTCATTCACTCTCCCACCAGTCCACTCATTCACTCTCCCACCAATCCACTCATTCACTCTCCCACCAGTCCACTCATTCACTCTCCCACCAATCCACTCATTCACTCTCCCACCAGTCCACTCTCCCACCAGTCCACTCTCCCACCAGTCCACTCATTCACTCTCCCACCAGTCCACTCATTCACTCTCCCACCAGTCCACTCATTCACTCTCCCACCAATCCACTGATTCACTCTCCCACCAGTCCACTCTCCCACCAGTCCACTCATTCACTCTCCCACCAATCCACTCATTCACTCCCACCAATCCACTCATTCACTCTCCCACCAGTCCACTCTCCCACCAGTCCACTCATTCACTCTCCGACCAGTCCACTCTCCCACCAGTCCACTCATTCACTCTCCCACCAGTCCATTCTCGCACCAGTCCACTCATTCGCTCTACCACCAATTCACTCATCTGTCCATCCAATTATGTAATTTCCGCTTTTTATATTTCCATCAGTATCAAGTTTGGGAAAATTCACCATATATAATTGCCTCGTTCTTTAAAATCTTCAAATCAATTTGTGTTACATTGGACACTGCATCTAACGATCATCAAGTTCAAATCCTCAGGATTGACGATCGTCTATGTATTGTCTGTCCACCTCAAGATCGCACATTCACTACATCGGTGTATATAACATGCCCAAACATTACTGATATATAGTGACTGCCTCCGAAAACGTTATATCACAAGCGTAGAGGGAGAATGAGCATGCCATTTATCCCGGTCAGCGGCAAGCAATCATCTTCTGGACAGTTAACCTTTCATGTTACTCCATCACCAAATAACATCACCGGATAACATCAAGGGAATCGAGGTGGGAGGGTTAGGAAGACACTCAAGGCGAGGGGTTAGAAAACTCATTAGGTGGGGGGTTTGTTATGGGGTTAGCGGTTATTTCATGACGATTATATACCTCGATTCATTTGGTGATGGAGTAACGACACGAAAGGTTAACCTTCTGGACGATCCTTTTATTAGTACTAAGGTTAGTAATAGGATTATTACTTAGCTTTCCTGTATCACTTAGAAAACCCATTGGGCAGGGGTTAGGGGTATAAAAAACAGATGGAAACCCGGTCTAGTGTTACCATGAAGTATATACCGCTTGCTGCTGACCGGGATAAATGGCGTGCTCACCCTCCCTCTATGCCCATGATGTAACATTACCCGACTGCCTCATAGGCAATGCATACAGGTATATCAATTGAACCAGCACATCATTGTATTAAACCTTCACTATCCACTGTCTCGGTAGCTCAATGGTTAGAGCGTCTCACAGTCTGGGACTCTTTTCTGAGGATTTGAGCTTGACAACCGCCCATGTACCATCCATATACTGTATATTGAATAAAAATTGATGCATTTATTGGTTATTCAATGCATTAATTTCATCAGACACACCTTCCAGCTAGAACAGCCAGTAATTTCATAGACTGTGCAATTGGACCAGAAAATCTCGCAAGTGCCGCTCCAATGACTGGCAATATTGGTGCAACATTTCTGGCTTTACTTGTGTGGAAACCTCGCCCATACACGACTAAACTGCCATTAGGTTTGAGTTTCTTAATATATAATCCTTTATTTGTTATGTCTCTAACAGGTATTCTTGGTCTGGGATGAAAGTATTTTGGACAATAAACTGTTGGGAGACGTATAGATCCTTTATGTAGGCATTGTGATAAAGTATGGTTCATTTGCAAATGATTTCCACTTGCACACTGGCGTTTGTTTGAGTTGTTTCTTAATATAAACAAACGGAAGTTGGAAAGATCCGACAGCCAAAGTAAGCTCTTCTTTCTCGCCATTCTGCGATCGCAAAGATAAGTCGAGGAGTCCTCGTTTATAAGGTGCAAATCGTCGCAATTCCACCAAATTCCACTTTGAAAAACTAAATATTTCTTCTCAATCCTGGATCACTGATCTGGATCCGCATTGTGAGCCAACTTATAATTTGACCAGCGGAGTACCGCAACAGAGTGCATTTTCAATATGGCGGACGACGACGAAGAAAGGAGACATCTGTCTCCGGATTCATCTACCCAAGTATTACTCCGAAGCAAACACAAGCACAAGAAGAAAAAGAAGCACAAACACAAGTAAGATATTTTACTTTCTAAAGTTGCCGCTTTTGCCACTGAAAAATGCGTCACAGAAATTTTATAACCGGTTTCAAGACAATTCAGTGTTTTTGAATCCGTTTTGATTTGAGTCGAAGACATTTTGACCCTATGACATTTTGATGTGCTTACGCATTTTTCTCATTTAACTATACGTGAAATGTTTTAGGTCTAAAAAGCGAAAGAGGAAGCACTCGGATGGAGATAGAGAGAGTTCAGACGATGAGCGGGGTTCAACAAATGAATCGAGTCCTGGCTCAGTTGGACAACATGGGCATGAAGATGAACACAAAAGGGTGTTTCAGAAAAATGAGCTTGTATTGGACATAAAGCCTTTGACAGAATACTTAGAAGACAGAAAGGCACTGAACGATGAATTATTTAAAATTATGGCAAGAAAAGAAATGAAAAAGTTAATGCCAAAATCTGTTAAGGTGTGTCCGTACAGCATCTACATCTACATTTTATTGAGTTGATAAAATCTTACGATATCACATCAACTATAAACTATAATCAAAATATTAACAAAATTATATTAAGCCTAAATATTAGTTATTCACATGTTTAAAAAGGTTAGACATAAATGAGTCAACAGAGTCCAAACAAACAATCTCTGCTGGTAGAGAGTTCCATTCTCTTATGGATCTGGGAAAGAAGGAATAATGAAATGTATCCTTAGTACTAGTTAGAAGTCTATATTTAAATGGGTGGCTTGCGCGCGTCCTAGTCTCCGGATTAAGAGTGAGGTATTTATCAGTGTTGATATTAACCAAATTACGACTAAGTTTGTACATAAAAGTTAGTCTAGACACCATCCTCCGTTTCTCGAGGCTCTTCAAACCAAGTTCATTAAGCATTTCCGTGACACTATCTGTTCGGTTGTAATTTTGTGTACAGAAGCAAGCGGCTCTTCGCTTAGCATAGATTACTATTAAAGTTGTATTTACCTATTGCCATGCTTATTAGAGCTGCAGTGCAAGCTGCTATAAGTTTGTTGCATGCAGATTTTCCCATTTACGAAGGCTCTCCATATACCCACCATAGGTGACCCATGTCTGACCACAAAGTACAGCTAAGATCATGCATCAGTGTTGATTTTATGGGGGGACCAGAGAAGAACTCTTGAGGCACAGGAGAGAACCAACAACAACTAGTCACACAAGTCTGAAGCTTGGAAGTCTACACGGGTATACCCTGCAGACCGTCACCCATCTAAGTACTAACCTCATCCAATAGGGCTTAACTTCAAGTTCAAACCTCAATGGTGATATGCAATGCACTTACTGCATGTTGATAGACTACCATATTTTACCATATTGATTATATACCATATTTAGATGTAGGTAGGTAGGTAGGTAGGTAGGTGGGTAATCTTTGTTTAATCAGGTTAATTTCTATCAGTTTTATAAGTTAAAACTGTTATCAACAGAAGCCATTTGGATTTACATCATGTACTCAGGGTTCGAATTAACGGTGTGCAATTTGCACATCGTTTTGGCCCAAATAGTAAAAGTTGCACATCACTTTTCAAAACGATGTGCAGAAAAAAAATAGTCTCAGTATTGAACACAAACAAATAGTTATAGTTCTGACAAACTATAAGTTAAGTTAACAGTCCTATTTCCCAAAGGTGGAAAAATTGCTATTAAAATTGTAAAGAAAATCCATAATCGATTGACGATTGTCGTCGTCGCCATATTTTGCGTGTTTGCTCTAAAGTGCCCTGGGAACGAGTCACTTTCCCGCACAGGCCCGCGCAATTTCCAGGAGCTACCCGCACAAAATGGTGGCCGAAATATGATCTTTGTCGCACATTTTAGTGATTTTATATAAAACTTTCCAATATAAAACTCCCAACAGCGGCAATGGCAACCGAAAGTATCTCATGCTTAGCCTAGAATTCCTTTTGGCATTCAATTTTTTGCACACCATTATTTTTCTTATATTGAGAGGGCCCGCTTGGACATCATGTTTTCGGGGGGGGGGGGGAAATGCACATCGTTTTTACTCAACTAATTCGAACCCTTCATGTACTGTATATTATAATTATTAAATGTGACTTGCAGCTTGGTTATTTTAATATAGTAAATTATTTGCTACTCAAGCTTTTAATGCAAACTATGAAAAGTGTTTTTGAGCCCCAAATGGGAATTGAACCTGCAACCTTCTGTTCCTACAACCTTCTGTTCTAACCATTTGGCTACCACGCTACTGTGTACTATATATACAAACTAGTAACAAGTACCTCTGCAACCTGAGTTCTGGTAGCTCAATGGTTAGAGCATCTAACCGGAGATCAGAAGGTTGTGGGTTCGATTCCCATCTAGGGCTCAGACGTTAAAAGCTTGACAATTTACTAGATTTACATCATGATGAAAACAAATTATATACAAAGACTAAACAAATATTTATATACAAAATTTATATATTTATATACAAAAAAGCTTGTTTTGAAGCTTGTATTATGACTTCCAAAATACTTCAGTACTAGTAAAGTTTAACCAACATCATGGCTGCTGTGGTGATGGCATCAGGGATGTGCAAACAGGGATATTTTCAAGCACTTTTCTACTGCTGGTATACAAACAAAAACTCAATTTTCCTTCGTGATTTTTTTCAGAATATACAGTACCCTGAAGAAATTGTGACAAATGTAAACCTTTAGTTGTAAAAGCAAGAAAATTTTCGATTCTAGTTAATCCCTTTCTATTCCTAAAAGATAACTAAGGTCAAGAAAAAATGTTTCTCATCACATGTTTCTCATCAATTTTTTTTAAAGTTTAATAGGATACCGAAGCATTGCCGATGGCGTTATTTTTCCGCTTCGTAGCGCGCAGCAGCAAGCACTCGGAACACGCTACTTGCGGCCAGCGGATATCCAGTTACTTCATTGACTTCAAGGCTTTGGCAAAAAAAGATTGAAAAAGAGTTGTGTTTTGCTAGTGTGAAATAAGCTAGATTCTAAAACATTTCCACCATTACACTGAATCTTCTTCTAAAAACGGCAGTAGAGTAAAAGGCTTGAAAATATCCCAGGTTGCATTTACATCAATAAAGTTTCTCCACCTGCAGCTCTTATCAGAAGGGTTGCAGCTGCTCTCTCATTTTGTTGTGATTAATGGCCAAGTATATTAAAATTAGAAAATACTTGCGGTCACCAGATTCAAGGAACCTAAAGCTTTAAGGTTGCAAGATCCCTCTGAATACATTTTTAATACCATACAATATAACAATTAACCCTTACAACCATTTGATAGAACATATGACAAATAATATTTCCACACAAAACGTTTGCATAGATTATGCTAATTAGCTGACGAAATGGCCGCCGATTGGTAAAAATCGGGATATACTTCAAACAAGATTTCTCAGGCAGTTTTAGAGATAAGGTCCTGAAAGTTTCTGAGTTTATAGCTTATATACTAAGGCATATTCTGGTGGTAGCATTTTCAATATAAACTTTCAGCTATTTTCTGACATGCTTTTTTCTTTTTTTTTCAATTTCCACCACCTAAATGATATTAATTATGTCAGATAATTCAACAAGTATGAATCAGATTCAAAATTAAAACTAACCCTACCACCATTCCCTAGATATTCCTGTTAGGAGGCTGTGGTGAAAATTTTATTGAAATATATGGGAAAATGAGGGAGAAATAGTGTTTGGAAAATGGCAAATTTGTTTGAAGTATATCCCGATTTTGACCAATCGGCGGCCATTTCGTCAGCTAATTAGCATAATTTATGCAAACTTTTTGTGTGGAAATATTATTTGTCATATGTTCTATAAAATGGTTGTAAGGGTTAATTGTTATATTGTATGGTATTAAAAATGTATTCAGAGGGATCTTGCTACCTTAAAGTATCACTAAACTCAAAGAACTTTTAAAATGTTGTTTTTTTTTGGAAGAACTTTTAAAATGATAAAGTAACTTCTTTCGAAGATTTTTGTTTCTTCGCTTTCTTTTTGAGATATATCAGTTGTTTGATATGAAAAATGATGCATAATGACTTATTGGAGAGGTGTGTGTATCTCTTTCATTCTCGAACGAAATCCTTTAAAATCGAGAGGTTTGGTGTTGTGGGAGTCTGGGAGAAACATGCACTGACATGTTATTCACACTTTAGTGTTTTTATTTGATGAACGCAAAGATATATAACATTCTCTGATAACTCATTATGCATGTGTGACCTACCTTCCGGACATTTTTCATATATCAAACAAATTGATATATCTCAAAAAGAAAGCGAAGAAACGAAAATCTTCAAAAGAAGTTACTTTATCATTTTAAAAGTTCTTCCAAATCAGACGATAAAAAATGTTGAGTTTAGTGGCACTTTAAATGTGTATGATAAATGGATTGTGATAACATCCAGGTATGTACATTTTCAGAAATTAGATGTCGATGAACTGAGATCACGATGCTTGGATCAATTGGAAGTAATCTCAAAGAAGAGGTTGTTGAAAGTAATCGAGGGACGGGAAATGAGTTCTTCTTCTTCTGAAAGTGAACATGAAGATAATTCTAAGAATTCTACAGCAAAGGACACTGGCCAGCAAATTGTTGTTGTAACGAGTAACCTTCCAGCTCCTCAAATACAGGTATATTTATGTAGATCATCTACTTATTAACAGAGTGGAGCAAGGTCTTTACAAACGAAAAACGAAGCAGCGAGGTCTGTGCGAAAAACCAAAGGCAAATACTTTACCGACAGACCGAGCAAACGAGGCTAATAAGTTGTTTATTATATGACTTTTAGTTTATTTTCTTGTTTGTTTTTAGTGCTGTTTTCATTGCTTTACCTTACCTCTTAATCACTTCATGTTTGCACCTGTTGGTTTCGCTTCATGCAGGGGCGTAGGAAACTTTGTAAAGTTGGGGGGGGGCGTCCCGCAAATAAAGTAAAATTTTCGTTGTGGTCATGATAACTAATAATCCGAGCGCCGTGCCCCCCGAAAAATTTCGAAATCTAGATTCCCGCAAATTGCATTTCCTGCATTCTGAGCGGTGATTTTTCAGTTCAGAAGTTTATAAAATTTCATATTTTGGACTGTTTCGCTCTGTATCAGAGCTCATTAGCATGCCTAGGAACCACCAGGGGCGGCGTGGACCACCGGGAGATTTCCCGTATGGCCCGCTGTGAATAGTTGCTCTCCCCCAATCGAATAGTTTTCCCGGGCCCTATTTTTGAGCTACGCCGCCCCTGGGAACCACTGACAACATATTAATGCAATGGTCAGCGAGTCCGACATGGACGTTTTTTTTCAACCGGGGCTACCTTTTAGCCTCAATCATTCCGCGATATCCGCCCTTCTGCTTAGTTAAAATAGAAAGCCTAATATACTAGAGTGGGGCTGCGTAAACTAAAGAAACATTTGTACTTTAGTTTAGTAAAACACTTGGGTTAACATGCAAAGATATTGTGATTATTTTTTAATTACTTTTATGACAGTTTAACAGAACATTTATAGGAAGATGTTGTTTTCCAACTTGTCGGTAATATCATACATTCATACTATTCGATTAATATACGATTTCAAATACTTCTACTTTCGAATTCAATTTGTTGCTGCAATTTTTCTTTCAAATTCAATTATTTTTGGGTGGGCCGAAAGCTATTCCTGCCCCCCCCCCTTTTATAATATTGGAGGGGCCGCGGCCCCCCTGCTTCCTACGCCCCTGGCTTCATGTTTAAAGCTAAATACCTCAGTTGTTAATTATTGCAGAACCGAATCTATCGTTTCCCAATTAAGATTATGTATAATATTTTGTTTTGTTAAAAATGGGCCCCCTTTTGTCATTGGCCCCTGGTCAAGGACCAGGCTGACCCTAGTGCGGAGTGCTGGAGCTCCGGCGTTTTTTGTGCAGACAGGCCGGATTGGGTTGTTTTCTTCCCGCCCCGGCTGGAAATTCAGAATGACAAAAAATATGACAATTTCGACGAAGCTTTGTTCACAAATAATGGCAACACTGAATTTGCATGAGAATGTGCATATGATCTGAAGTCTTGTCTGTTGAGTCAAACCTTTTCAGCTACCGCAAAAAGCCAAATTAACAGAGATGGCAAAGTTAATACTCAGGAATTATTGGTATCGCCACAAAAACAAAGGCCTGCTTTAACGCGTCTAGCTCTCTCGTATCTTTCTTGTCCACCGTCCTCTATCACTTCTTAGCGATCTTTTCGTTGACGTAGAACATCGTCTCAAATCGGTCGCTTAGGGTTCATTAAATTTAATTATAAGAAGTTTTAAAAACCCTTGGTAATTTACACTTGTATTTCGTTATTTGTATTTTTCGTTATTTGTATTATTATTTGTATCTCATTTCTGACTTTCCTAGTTGTAGCATTGCGTTTGCTTGAGTTGAGTCGCTTGACAGTTTTACGGCTTTCAGCGGGAGAAGACCCTGGGGACAAATTTGAGGCGAATAATATCTGGTTGGACTTTATCCCCAGCAAGCCGGAGCCGGATATCAGAGCTGTAAAGCGGCCGCAGCCGGAGCTGAAAACCCAGGGCATTTTGCCTCCACTGCGGAAGGTCGGCGAAAATGGCCCTGGGATCGGCTGGTCCATTCTATAATGCGATTGGCTTGTCATAAAACTCAATTAATTCAGCCGATTATAATTTATTAATCTAAATCTGAATGCTGTCTTCAAATTTTACAGCAAATTAGAAGTGATAGGTTTCGCTAAATTAGATAAACATGTATGCTGCTTCATACCTTTTGTAAGAGATAACCATGAATGTATGGTGGATTATTAAGCTTGTTAGCTGCTTTTATGCCTACGAATGCTGACATGATCAGGTCAACAAAGTATACAAAGGCAATGGAACAAAGACCACAAAAATTATCATATCTAAACTCTGGGTGTCATGTGACCAGCCGATCCCAGGGCTATTTTCGCCGACCTTCCACCGGAGGCAAAATGCCCTGGGAACGAGGTTGGACAAACCGGAGTTTGCACACCTCTAGCTGACCCCCCCTCTCGTCAGGCCTGCCTATTGGAAACAATTTTCATGCTTTTGCGTAAACAACATTAAAGAAAAGCAACACTAATGTTCCAGCATACCATGCTTCATTGTTTAGGATTTTCCAATGAAGATATCTAGTTTATATTTGTGCTCAAATCAACAAAAATGTTCTCCCGCTAAAACCGTCGTAATCGCCGAAGTGCATTACGGAAAAATCACGACCGCAAATTAAATTATTTTTTCATAAATAAGCCTGGTTCTTTATCTTTAACCCCCGGTTAGGTGGGGTGTTATGGTTAGCCCCCAGCTAAGCGGGTGCATGGGGATGTTATGGTTAATAGGGTTATTTTGAGTTAGGATCATGGAAAGTGATCTCCCCAAAATATTTCTGCGGCGTGAAACTCGATGCTACGGTCGGTAGCATCGTTAAGCCTGGTTTCCATATGATCGCTACGATCGCTCAATTTTAAAACCGGCGATCGTCATGTTTCCATATAATCGCTACGATCGCTCAATTTTGAAACCGGCGATCGTGGCGATCGTCATGGACGAAGTAAACAAAGACATTAACTTTCTTTTACTATCGCAAGCACAGCGGCTTTTTATTCTAGTTGCTCTTATCAGTAAGGCCTATTTCAAACGTCGAATTTATCATGTGTCGAATCTAATACACATTAGGTTCGACAAAATTCGACGTCGGTTTCAAACATGATCGAATTTATCATGTGTCGAACGTAAAATCGAACGTATAATCCCGTAAAAAGAACTCGTTCGGATTGCATTTTAAAAGTACTGCCTTAAAGAGTGAGTGTCAACCGTCGTGCATTGCGCGTTTGTGTTTATCTTTTCGTACGATAACAAAGTGTTTTGAAGTGCTTCGTTGCCAACTTGATGCGGTATAA
Source organism: Chrysogorgia sp. JL179-B06 (assembly GCA_035772405.1). Classification (NCBI taxonomy): domain Eukaryota; kingdom Metazoa; phylum Cnidaria; class Anthozoa; order Scleralcyonacea; family Chrysogorgiidae; genus Chrysogorgia; species Chrysogorgia sp. JL179-B06. Next base: position 2,538,879 of record JAYKKM010000228.1, read on the forward strand.
ATACTTCGAAAATTCGCCGAATCTTCTCAAAAAACCCTACAGAGGCTTTCTTATTCATCTACAATCCAAATACGTCGACTCGGAACCTGATTTTTTGGTTTGAATCTCGTCACTTGTGGTCTTGCACGCTTCGCGTCAGTCAAGGCTGACATAATTCGAAACGAAAGTCATGAAAACGTCGAGTTTTGTGAAAAATATAGAAATAATTACTTTCTAAGGTATGTCTTCTTTCAATTAAAAGACAAAATGAATAATTTATATCAAGGATTGACAAGATATTTACGGATGCAGTACACCAAGGGAATTTCGTGCTTCAAAAAATGGCCGACCGAGCGTGCAATGCGTCACGGTTGACACTCACTCTTTAAATCTCGTCCCAGTTTGTTTGGACGAACTTGCGCCAAGGAAACGTCGTTTTTGAGTTCGACAGATATTTCGAATGAGAGAAGAGCTTCGAGCTTTTCACACTCTTGTCCCACAGCTTTGGGCACAGCTATACGTCTTCAAGACAGATAAAATTCTTTTACAGCTATTTACATAAAATATTTACATAAAATGCTTTAGTTTCACTGATTCATCTAAATTTGCGTGATGTATACAATGAAGGAACCGTTTAATCTTACCACACGGTAATGTGTTTTATAGATATATAGCCGAATGTCGCTGGAGTACATACCGATCGCTGAGATCGCCAGGATCGCTGAACCAGTGTTTCCATATAATCGCTGCGATCGCTGCGATCGCCGAGATAGAACATTTTCTATCTCGGCGATCGCGATCGCGGAGATAGAACATTTTCTATCTCGGCGATCGCGATCGCCAGGATCGCTGAGCGTGTGGTTTCCATATGATCGCTACGATCGCCGGTTTTAAAATTGAGCGTTCGTAGCGATCATATGGAAACCAGGCTTTAAGGGTCGCTAGCATTTTTTTTATCTGATTCTGAGCGTAATCGTAACCCTAACCCCCCCGCCTAAAGTGTCATCCTAACCCCCCAGAATTTTCCCCACCCCTAGCCAGCAGCCACCTATACTCCCCTATTAGATAGTCTAGACATGCTTGCAGACGAAGAGAAGACACAACGCTTGTGTGGTTGAGTAAATGATGCTACCGACAATCAAGGATGCTACCGACTGTCAAAGGGTTCCATCTGTGGGGGAATCCAAGATGACAACTCAAGTGCGCAAAAGCTCAAGTGACAAGAGCCGAGAAAAGTCACTTTAAGCGACTCTCACGAAAAGAGCTCCGCTTGAAATGGGCTCCGCTCGAAACGTCAGTATATATCGTCACTAAAAATCTTGGCAGTTCACCACTTCACCTCCTTTTCACTTTGCTATATATCCAAAACACTATCTACTCAGCACTCTCACAAAAACTAACTGATAAAAATCGTCTCATGCCTGTCGGAACGCTCTAAAACATCAATATAATTGTAAAATTGTGAATTTCCGTTCGAATTGGTTCGATGTCCTTTCAGTGGGTGAGACTTGTTGCTTTCATTTCACTCGTTTCTCTGCCTTTAATTCCCTTAAGATACTGTAACCTAAACTTCATAGTGGCGCGCTATCAAAACAATGATCGTGTTATGAGTCCGCAATCTGTCTTCTATATATATGGGATGGGATGAATGTCTAATTTGAAACACTTCAAAAAACGCTGTCACTTCAAAAAACCCTGTCAGATTAACGAAAGAGAGTTACGTATAATGTAAAGTAAATTAAGCAATCTTTCTCAATTAGGATGAACCCATGAATATCCTTGAAGAACTAAGTTTAGTGCCAGACCAGGATGAAATTAATGAACTGATTGAAGGAGCCACAGGAACAGAGGGACCTACAGGTACAGTATAGGATACCTGGCGGATGTGATGTACACATATGATGTGCGTTATAATATATATAAAGCAGTCTTTCTGTTTCACTCTTAAAGTCTGTGTGCGACACACACATATGCCGATGTTCGACACGCACATGTGCGGCGTTATAATATATATAAAACTGTCTTTATGTTTCACAGATCAGTGTTATAAACCTCTATCGACGTTTATGAAAGTACCCTTACTCGCTAAAACCTTATTTTTTAAGTCTGGTGACAAAAGGACCTATTTTTCTCCAGGGCCTCGGCTCTGTAATTGGGCTTCTAGTCTGTTGGGGGTATTCCGTGATAAATCTACTAAACTAAACACCCATAGTAAACTGTAAATTATGTAAATAAGCAATATTTTGTGCAATAAGCCATGTTATGTATGAAGTAAGTGTTAGGCCCGACTCAGAACGTGTTATATTTATGTGCAGTCGACACTACGATTTCGTGTAAGGCTAACATAAATAGCTCCCTCGCCACATCGTCACCATTCTACTCGGGAAACGTTACACCGGGCGGAGAGGGAGGGTGAGCACGCCATTTATCCCGGTCAGCGGCAAGCAATCGACTTCTGGACGATCTTTTTTGGTATCCGCGAGAGATGCCTATATTAGGACTGCATTCTAACCCGAAAACAACTTAGATCCTAACCCTAACCCCCCGCCCAATGGGTTTTCTAACCCTAATCCCTGCGACGCGTGAAAGCCAAGTAAAAATCCAATTACTAACCTTAATACTAATAAAAGGATCGTCCAGAAGACGATTGCTTGCCGCTGACCAGGATAAATGGCGTGCTCACCCTCCCTCCGCCTTCGATTCTACTCAATTACTTTTGCAACAACGTGGAAAAAACCCAAGATGCTCGCTCTTCGACGGCTATTGTCAAACACTCTTCGTTAAAGTACCTAAAAAAAACTTGTCGCGTGTGATTGCACGAGTGATGCGTGTAAAACACGAGGCGATAGCCGAGTGTTTTACTAGCTTCTCGAGTGCCATATGTAACTCTATAATCACATAAGACAAAGTTTTTTTATTTATTTTATAAAAGAACACCATTAAATTAACAATAAAGCCATGAAAAATGTAGATTTACCTGTTATAAGTGGCGTTGTTATGTGCGTTGCTAGGAAGCCTTTATTGAAAACACGTTGGCGATTTAGCGATGAAAATGCACTCAACGTTGCAGTTAAAACATTCTGTTGACTTTCTTTTGTGATTTAAACTACTTAAAATCCGTCAAAAACGACAAAATCTACGCGAGGAATCACGTCACTTATGCTTTATTGGGTTATAATGCACGGTTTTTTAGCTCAGTAACCAATCAGATAGCGTGTACTCGCTCATTTACTTCCGGTTATTTAAATGAACTCTTCATATCTTCATAGCTTTTTCATATCTCACATTGTTCTTGATATATTTAGACTTATGTGATATGCATATTAAATAACTTACCGTAAAGTTCCGAAAGTAACGTCTAACGATGTCGTTACTTTCGGATTTAGCAGCCATTCATATCGCTACTTTCGGGGGTCGATACTTTCGGATGGTAAAAATTCGTATCTAAAGTAACCAAGAGTTGTTCGTTAGTGGAAAGCTGACTGCTGGCGATCGACGGGTTTTATTTACCAAGTGGGTTGGCCAAGCATGGCAAGAAACTTCGCGCCGATTGAGAGAACTACCAACTTCTGGATGCAAGGACAGTGAAATAAACATCGATGGCAGGAATATTAAGACATACAAACTTACTTATAGTAAATTTAGCAATTGTTTCTAAGGCCGCGGTTTTCCACTAGGCGGAATTTTTCTTTGTTTTGTGAGCCATCGGGCAGAACTAATGAGAAAAGACAAAGAAAAATTCCGCTGCGCGCGGAAAATTCCGCCTAATGGAAACAGGCTTAAGAGTGTTATAGTTTAGTTGAGTTGTTTTTCTTGAGGTTTCTGTTGTTACCTATAAACTTGCAAACATTAATTAGAACAATATAACTTTTTATACTAACGTTTCATAATCCAATGTAATACATTTATTTGGTATCTTGTTAAAAAACAAGTTGAATTTTGTTTGAAATCGTAACTTTCGGGAGGTCGCTACTTTCGGGGGAATCGTTACTTTCGTGATTTATTAGCAAACACTGAATTTTATCGTTACTTTCGGGGGGTATAACGTCAAGTGCTTAACACCTTTTTAGAAAATTAAGTATATCTTGATATTATTCATCGAAATCACTGCAAACTTTGTACAGTACGACACTTCGTGATACCTAACATCATTACAACAAAATAGCGATGCCAATTTAATTTACTATTTCTAATTTCTTGATTTTCTAAAAATGTGATAATGTGAAAGAGCTCTAAATTACCATTATCATTTTAGGAGTGCGTTTAAATATTGCCAAAATAACTAAGACTAAATTTTCGTTTCATACCTACATACCTTTGGTTACTTTTCATACCTATACATAACTTTAGGAGAGCACTCAAAAATATAGAACTTCGTTCGTGCTCCGCGTGTTTCCCGTCGATAGAGCACTCCAAACCATGAACTATTCCTTAATTTCTAGTTGATGACACCACAGGACAGAAAAGTCCGAAGGACGTAGTCGTTGACACAGAATATCAGTTACTTGAACTGGAATACAGAGCAAGGGCTCTTAAATCTATGGTACAATCACAACAAAGATTCAAGACGTAGCTTCCAGATGGCCTAGGCTCGAAAGAAGAATGGTGTACAAGTAAGTAGTACACGAACAAGTGTTCTATTTTATCATGTTACGTCATCGACCTACAGTTACACGCGTAAAACGCACAATGTACTGAAAATTGTTTGCAGGCGTGAACAATGTCGTTCTGTCAACATGTGAATGTTGTGATGTTGTGCTGCCAACTATGAACAATGTTGTGATTTTCCTAGTAATTTAAGTAAGACAAACCTTATTTTCGCTTCATAGGCACTGACCACATTCGCCAAATTAATTCATAAGCTTTGTCAATTGAATTTTATTTAAGCTACCACATTTGTCAAATTAATATATAAATCACATATAGCTTTGTCAATTGAATTTTATTTAAGCTACCACTTTCGAATCATGTAACTTAATAGATCATGGTACTTTCGCACAAGCTTTGTCAATTGAATTTTATTTATGTTTCATAATATAATTAAGATTTACAATTACATTACATTTTGTGAAAATAAGAACATGAACTTGTTTTACAAGACGCTAGACGTTTGTAGGTGATAGACTCGTGCCCCTTTCTTCAATAGAAAGTTCTGGTTGTTCAGAGAGAAGATGAAGTCGTCGAAGCACGGCACATCTAGTCTCATGTCCTGTAACAAAATAAAAATAGTTCAAGTATAGTTTAAAACATTTTATACCCGATAAAACACTGCGGCGAGTGTTTTGAATGGCTTCAAAAATGACTGTATCTAAATAAACATGTTTACCAACTATTTCAGTGATTCAAGCCATTTTCGCAGAGAAAATCGAAGAATCAGGACGAATCTTTATCACATATAAAGACACGATACGGTCATGATATTGAAGTATAGGTTAAAGACGATACATAGACGATCTCGTCCAGTTCAAATCCTCAGAAAGGGAACAAACCTTTAACCTTCTGATTGCCAATGTGTTTCAAAAACTTAATTAAACTCTCAGCCTTACAGTACTGCTCAGTTTTGCGCGAGTGTATTCTTGTCAACAGACAAAGAATGAAGCCAAACATGGAGATCTATTTTGCTTTTGGTGCCTCTCTACATTTTTAAACTAAACGCTTTCCATGTCGGAAATAGTCGGAACCCGAGCCGTTTTCACACAGGTTATGCATGTTCGACCGCAAACCGAATCGAACCGATCCGCAACCGAACCGCAGTGTTAGGTTATTTCTGAGCAGCACTGTATTTAGCACTAATAAATATTATAAATACTTTAACACCATAACTTCGTGAGTAATGTGAGATTTCATTCATACATTTTCAACAGTTATTGCTGAAAGTATATTGCCTGTGTTCCTATGATTTAGATTATTAATATCCTATTTAAGGTAAACAGAATTGTGTCATAGTAACATTTCAGGGCACAGCATACATACTTTTACCAAGAATCATGTTATATATCAGCTATACAATTATATTTACAAAAAGTGTCACATATACATGTAGCTATCACACTACAATGCCCATGTGGCTTAGCATAACTCTGGTTACAGGTTCGATTCCTGTCCGGGACTCAGAATAATTTTTCTGAGGATATGAGCTCGATGAAGCGCCTCTTTTTAAAACGATCCTGTACCTTAGCAATTTGTTTCATCTGTTCTACGGTAAACAGAGAATTGTATTCTCTCTCTGCTATCCGCCCCAATTCTGCAACAAACCGCTTAGCCTGAAAAACAAGAAAGCATCATGTTGGTTGTACTGTGTATAGATTTTTCTCCGTTACATACAGATGTCGGTACAACGACGGAGCATCGTAGAAACCTGACAGATAATAGGACTAATCATACAAGTATAAAACTCGTCCCCCTTTTGCTGGGGTTAATCGTTACACACATTTATTTTTTGTTCGTATGTTCCCCGAGTTGGAACAAGCTTCCGAAATACATAGCTGAAGAATGTTATATATCTTTGCGTTCATCAAATAAAAACACTAAAGTGTGAATAACATGTGTGCGTGTTTCTCCCACAACACCAAACTTCTCGATTTCCAAGGATTTCGTTCGAGAATGAAAGAGATACACACATTTCTCCAATAAGTCGTCATGCATGTGTGACGTAAATTCCGGACATTTGCATTTCAAACAAACTGATATATCTCAAAAAGAAAGCGAACAAACGAAAATCTTCAAAAGAAGTTACTTTATCATTTTAAAAGTTCTTCCAAATAAGACAATACAAATTTTTGAGGTTTGGGGCACTTTATATCATTTTTAATCATAAGTTTAGGGATCCTTGATAAATGGTTCTCTTTCATGGTAATGTTTTATAATTATGTATTTTTGTAATTGTCATGAATAAATCTATTGTATTTTTCTCTATTTTCACCGGATAAAATGAGAAATCGAATACGAAAGACGGATCACGAAGTGAACGACCTCCCAATTTTTCCGAACCTAGCCATTTGTGAAATATTACAAGATATGGTAAAGCAAATAAATAAATAAACTAGAAGTTACTATCGCAAGGGAAGTGCTGCCTCGAAATCCAAGGCAGTTGTGATTGCAAAAATAAGTGGTGGGATTATTGAAGTCAAAGTCACAGCTGCGGGGGTAGTACAGCCTCGTACTCATGCGGTTATGGTTTAGGTAATACCAGAGCAGTGAGTTCTACATATATATGGAGCTCACAATGAGCTTGCTGGACCATAGGTACTCTGGGGCGAGACATTCATTACGCACAGCCAGGCCCCCTGCACATGCTGCACGTATGCCCCCCTTGTACCCCTTGTGTTATAACCATTCTCAACATCTATTCACAATATAGTAGTAGTTCATGAACATGTGTAAGTTGAACAGTTGCATAAAAATGCAGTTGAACATAAAGATAAAATAGTTATATAACATAGTTCTCTGTACAAGGCTTGCATAAAAATGCAGTTCAATATGAACACAAAAAGTTGACATTATAACAGTTGATAAACTAAGTTAATAATCAGAATAAAAAATCGGATCGTGTAAACAGCCCTACACTATTCCACACCTGTGCATTTCTGCTCATTCCCGAACCATTCTGCGATCGTTGAAAGTCGAGATGCCCCATATCATCACTGTATGTATCAACAAGGCTGTGCAGAGAAATAGAAAAGGCAGGCATCTTCAGGTAATTTGATATTATTGGGTAGAACAACACAGCTAAAGGTATGCTAGATAACATCGCGGGTTAGCGATAGGAGATGATCGGTATTTACTAACGACAATTAGCATCAGTAGTTTTTTACAAATTTGGCATTCTGATTGACTGAGCTACTAGTGGTCTATCGGTGATAGACCACTAGTATAGCGTTTTATAAAATAACAAGTGTGCTACGCGTGTTCTGATTGGCTAATACCCGTGTTTGGATCAGGTTATCCAAACACGGGAATTTTGAGGTTGTGCGGTCACACAAAAAGCAAATCATGCCGGCCCATCATCGTTTTTAAACATTAACATTCTACATAGTATGCACAATAACTATAAATAAAATATAACAATCTTCCCTGTTAATTTTCACAAGATTTTGCAAAAATAGGCCGAAAATATATAGGAAATTATAAGTATTTAAAGTGGACAAAGCAACGCTAAAGCGAACGAGAATTTCCGTATAATTTGTGATGGAGAAGTTTACCTTATTGAAAATTTCAATAAAACCCAAAAAGACAACACTTTTATAGACATAGTCCACCAAGAGAACATGGAAATTGGAAAAGGTGTTAAATGTTTATTTTAGTTCTCGTCGGGCAGGATATTTACGAAGAAACCATTCATTTTGTTCCTGTAGCCAACAAAAATCACCGAACAACACTTCGACAGTGAGAGAAAACCATTCAATAAAACCCCAAAAGACAACATTTTTATAGACATAGTCCACCAAGAGAACATGGAAAAGGTGTAAAATGTTTATTTTACCTCTCGTCGGGCAGCATATTCACGAAGAAACCATTCATTTTGTTCTTGTAGCCAACAAAAAATCACCAAACAACACTTCGACAGTGACAGAAAATCACAAAAAAGATTCTGTGTTGTAGAATATAAAGGCTAGGCAAACTCACAACATTACTTTACATATGCAGCAATCCAATATAAAGTTAAACGGCATATTTTCGTGATTAAATCTATCTGGAAATATATCTTTTTCATCTTTCCAAGCTGTTTTCCTGATGTTTTTACTTTTTACCGATCAAGCTTATTTTCGGCTCTTTGCTGTCGTCAGCGTCAATAGAAAACTATCCATGATTGGCCGATTAGCTTAGAAGAACATGAAAGAACTCCCCTGATTGGTAGTTGATGGGTTTTGGGAGAATTGCAATGTTGATCTAATTATATTAATAACCTTTAGTGATATTTCTCTGTGGTTATTTTATAAAAGAAATACCTAATGGATTTCCGTGTTTGGACAACGTGATCCAAACACTTGGGATGTTGCCCGACTTTCGAAAAGCTAAAAACACTCGCCTATCGGCTCGTGTTTTTTAACGCTTTTCTCAAGTCTCGCAACATCCCGCGTGTTTGGATCACGTTATCCAAACACGGAAACCCATTAGGTATTTCTTAAATCCAATCACAAACCTTATAACTGGAATATTCCTATCCTGACCAATCAGAAGCCACGACATATTCACGCTGCAAGCAAAATCTGAAATCTAGGCCAAACATGGCGTCCGCTAAAATCTATATACGACTGATGAAATCATGAAAACATTAGCCCGAAAGTAATGGAAAATTGTTCAGTTTGACATTTTCGAATAAGAAAATGAATTCGCTTATGCCTATGGAGTATATCTACACCAAATTTGAAGGAAAGTAATTACAATCTCGTTTTTTGTGAACTATCTGCTCATCGACAACTCGGGCTCGTTGTATAAATGTTAATTAGATAGCGTGTAGCATAGCCAATCAGATTGCAGCATTTTCATTAGCCAACTAAATTTCTTCTAAAACTGTATTGAAATATTCGTATAGGAATTACATATAATGTCCACGTTTTGCTTATTTTCTATGGGTTGTTTCATTAAAAAAATAAAACACGTTTTCGTGTTTCCATTGAGGTATGGAAGTTTAGAAGAACTCGTAATCAGAGGAAACGCTCACCCTTCGGGTTCCACTGCGATTTCTCTTCAACTTGGTAAGAGGGAAATGTATTGTATTTAAATTAATATAGCTATCAAGAATGGATCAATCAATCATACCTGTATTTCATAATTTCGATAACATCCTTTGCATCTTGCCTTGTTGCCTGCTCTCGTAGTTCTAATCTTGTGCGTGCCTGGTTAATGATAGTAGGAATAATTCGGATAATTACACAAGTTGTTGAACAATGTTGTGCTGCAACCTTTGTTATGCTGCGCCCCGCCTAAGCCTATTGAAAGATGAACATTTCTCCACAAAAGTCATCCAAGTTGTCATAACACTGTACCTCTGTAAGACGAATCAAGGACTCCAACTGCCTCGTTGTAATAGGAGTACTATCTTGTCCTTGATGTTTCTGTCGTAAAGTCAAGTAAAATTTCTAGAAAACGAGTATATGTTGTATATTCATGAAATATGCACATGTATATGTGTAATTGTATATACATATGTGTACATATATGTGCAGATTTCATCATAATATTTGTACATATAATGAACAAGTTGTATATTTATAATATGTATACATATGCACATTTGTAATACATCGCATATCCATGAAGTATGTACATATGTACATGTTGTATATTCATGAAATATGTACATATGTATATGTTGTATATTCCTGAAATATGTACATATGTATATGTTGCATATTCATAAAGTATGTACATATGAATATGATGTATAAACAACACTGCTAGTTGTTAGCTTTACCTGAAGTTCGTCTGCTGCTTCAGACGACAATTTAGGGTGAACGTATTTCCTAGCATAAGCAATGTACTATTGAGAAACAAGAAAAATAACGCACGTTAACAACAGAAACCAGCAATATGATTTCATCTTGAAATTTAATAAAACCTGGTGTAATCGCAACAGATCTTTATTAATAGTTTCACCACTGACCTTCCTTAACAGTATGCTCGGTATTGGATCGAAATCTTCACCGCTGGCAACCTTTGAACAGAAATCACTTTTAAAACCTCACCTCCTTGCCTCGCTATCTTGTCTATGCATGGGTCTATAATGGTGTCATAATTGAAGGTCGAATGTCTGATGTCTGTCCATTCTTTCATTTTCATGAGCTCACCTTGTTTTGGTATATTTTGGATAAGAAATTACTGTGTGATCAACGTTTTTGCGATGAAATGGCAGCCACTTCACAAATGTGTGTACAAAACATCGTATTTATGCACTACAGTATTTATTGCAATCTATACTTGTTAATTGCGGAGATATTCTTCATTTAGTCTGTGTACTCATGAGTAATAAATGACGTGAAAGTGCCTAAATTAGCATGTTTAAAGTGCAAATGAATCGAAAATTAAGTTGTTTAATAATATTGGAAAGATATACAGGATTTTCCAATGTTGTGTACAACTTGTCATAGATTATCTCATTTGAATACACCTAAGTCTAAATACCTCAAGAAGTAAGTTAAATATGGAAGAGCTGTTAATTGTTATTCCTCATTGTTTTAAGAGTTCTTTCAAATAAGACAAACTTAATTTTCGATTTATTGGCACTTTAAAGAGATCTGGAACAAGATGAGATAGTGACTAACAGAGAACGCAATTATTTCTCATTACGAAATAATTTTTAAGTAAAATGAACATTAGATGTTTTTTCGTCGCAATAGCATGACTTTAACACATTGAAAACATGCATTGTAACCTTCAATTTTTCTGATAACGGCTTATCAGCCTCCCATTCTGCTCGTTCTTCAACATCACCAACTACAACTGCAGTCTAAATTGCAAATTAAACACAGTTTCATATATTAAAGTGCAACTGAACACATTTTTTTTGCAGTTTTTAAATGTGCACTATGCAGAACATATTGAACAGAAAAACTTAAAATAAATGGTGTTACCTTTCGGCCTCGTTGAACAGTAACCATTTCGAAAGGGCTAAAATGATAAGGATGATTTTTAAAAAATAGGATGAAATTAACTTTCTTCTAAAACATAAAGTTGTGATTGTTCAGTCAATTATCACGACATTTAAAGGGACAATCCATTCCAAAAACCAGTATTGCTTAAATGAAAGTTCTTTGTCGCCTTAAATGACAATGGGTATTAGTTTTCTTCTAATCTTTTTAGTTTTAGAGAAATTTGGCTTTGTTTATGATATTTTTGATCAATTTAAGACCGCCATTTTTGTTTTGATTGCGGGCGAATGCGGTCGCTCCATTCGCGTCATTGAGTGGTAGAAACACTACACAAAGAAACCCTTCACAATAACATGACAATAGCGTGGTTTTTCTATTTCTATTCACGCAATTGTGAAGGATTACTTTTCATAGAGTTTTTCTTTTCATATATAGCGCCCGCAATCAGAACAAAAATGGCGGCCTTCAATTTAGCAAAAATAAAAACAAAACAAAATTTCTCTCAAACTAAAAAGATTAGAAGAAAACTAATACTCATTCTCATGTAAGGCGACAAAGAACTTTCATTTAAGCAATACCTGTTTTATAATAGGGGTGGAGTGTTCAACGATTGGATGACGTTGAGTAAAATATCGTGCTTTATATGCATCTCTATTTTGATAGGTTGTTAGTATACAGAAAATGTATCATATCTGTAGTTTTGATCAGGGTTCAGGGTTGTACAGAACTTGAATGTCGTTGAATGTCGTTGAATCCTTCATAATTTAATTTTTATAACATTTTCTGAAAGAGAGAATTTTGACAGCATCTGCGCGAGTTCGCTACCTTCGATGACGTTCGTCTGTCAGGTAGTTTATTAGTGAAATTTATTTGAGATTTATTATAAAAGTGGTAAGTATAAGTAACAGTTTTCTATTTTTCGTGATTTTCCACTGCCTTTTCAAAGCCTCCTTTTCAGCCCTTTGGTTGCATTTCCTGATATATAATGGCCTCGAAAGTCCTTGAATTTCTCCCTGGGATAATAGTTTGCTCTATTTTCCCAAGTATATACTGGAATGTTCCTCTTGACACTCGAAACGTTTTTTTGAACCGAACATCCGCGAGTATGTTTGCGAAACATGCTGAAACCAGCTGATGTTTCTTCACGGCAAACGGCGGCAAGAGCGCGAGTGAACTATCGTTGATTTTGCGTGAAAAAACTAGCAGAGTTGTAAGAAAACATAAACAATCGTCGGTTATGTAGAGACATGAATAGATTCCGAATTACACAACGCCTTCTTCGCGAATTCTGAATCATTTTCACCAGCAAACATTACTGTCGAACGCGAGGTCGAACAGTCATCCTTCGCACCATTTTTCAAATTTCCTTCGATTCTTGTTCTGGATTCGGTTCGACCCAACATCTTAATTCATTTGGGTGAAGTACGTCGTTTTACCCACACACATAATTCGGTTTTTAGTGGTTTTGTGTTCTTGCAGCCTTCGGCAAATAACACAATCTTCGTCCTTGATAATTCTCTGAATCATGCTCAACATCATCAAGTAATTGTTAAATCAAATTATAAAATTAAAATCATGTTATTTCCTCAACAATGACCAACCTTTTCTTCGCAGAATGCAACGCCATTACGTGTTCCGACAATTTCGAGTCGATCTCCTGAACAAAACAACGACAAAATCCTTTCGGATAAGTATTTTAAAAAGATAGCAAATATTTTATTATTTTATTAGCTTCGCCACAACTACATAGAACAATGGCAGGGCAACCACAACAGCATTAAGCCAATTACAGCCGCGGGCCCAAATAAACGATTTGGTGCATGTTGGATGTACTATCTGTATGCATACCTCGTCTGGTTTATCCAACAGGATGAAAACCTGCCACAAAATAATAAATAGAGCATGGGAAAAGGACAACCAGTGCAATCGAAACAACGGGAAATATGGGGAAATAAATTGGAGGGTATATTTTACCTGCACCTTCACAATCGTGGGAATTAATTTCTATCTAAAAACTATAAACACGTATTTCTTACCAGGTCGAATCTGGAAAGAAGTGCACTTCCCATTCTAAATAAATAAATAAATAAAACTTGATTAAGAAACTTCGCCATCCGACCGTGAGGAAAAAGTACTGGGAATGATAGCAGAATAGACGTCCATTTTTGAATTTTAAATTGACCATATCTCGCGAAATAATAATAAATAATACTAACAAACCACAACTAATAATAATTAATATGAATAATTAACAATAATATCTATTTATTAACCGAGTGTGAGTTCTGTATATTGCAAATTATTTGCCCGAGGTTTTTCTACGTAAGCCAAATACCTTCCCGTACAGCAAACGAGGCTAATAACTAGTTTAATAAGTAGTTCATCAGCGCGACAGTACAGCACATCAAACTTTCAAAACGTTTCAGTACAAATACATTAACACATGCATTTGCAACCTTACGGAGATGCAAACTCCGTGACTGGACTTGTATTCCGGTACTATTACCAGTTCTTTTTCTCACGCAGACCACGTGGTTTTCAGCAACTCACTTCAAGTTTTCAGAAACTGTTTTGGCTTTGTTATAATGGCCACCAGCGGGATTGGCGGCCGCCAAAATCGATGTTCTTGCTGGAAGACTTAAATAAACAAACGCAAACAACAATTAAGCTTCGAATACATCGGTTGTTTAAAGGGGCAGTAAGACGCAAAAATCAGTTATCCCAATTTGGGCTTTATCTAGAAGTGCATTCGAAATAAGCAAGAATAGCGCTCTTGTTTTGTCAATGTCTTATCTTGTTCCAGAGATATTTCAGTTTTTAAAAGCTCTAAATGAGATGCCTGATGACGTCATCTACTCCGCTCAAATTCTAAAAATGACGAATATCTTTGGAGATAGCGGCTAGATTGTGCTGAAACGTTCCAGATGTATGCTACTAAAAATGGTACACTGCACTGTGTATAGTTATTACTTAATACATTTTTCATTTTAGAGATTTCCTTTAGTTTAAATTTTGGAGTAGATGACGTCATAAGTTCATTTGCATCTTTCAAAAACGTCAATATCTCTGGAACAACATAAGATATTGACTAAGTAAGAACGCTATTCTTCCTCATTTTTTAGTACTAATAGATAAAAAAAAAATTAGATAGACGATTTTCGGTCTTACTGCCCCTTTAAGGCATAACTACTACACATGGTTTCATAATTAAACACTTACTACTCAAATCAGTAGAGCGAGGCCGGGCCGATTTTTTTATCGCCTTCACAGTGACAGTTTCATTAACCGCGGATCAAATTTCACAGCATCACGCGGTCCAATTATTAACCATTGTCAACTCGTAAACAAGCTATCACGTGGTATATAAGAATACACTTTGTGATGCTTTGAAATTTGATCCGCGGTAAATGAAACTGTCACTGTGAAGGCGATAAAAAAATCGGCCCGGCCTCGCTCTACTGGTTTGAGTAGTATCAAAACAATTATCCTGCCTGCGGTCTTTCAGTACAGATCGAGCGACGAAGGAGCGACGTCTGTGCGAAAAGAGCAAAGATAGGATAATTTTGTCGTAAAGACCAAATGATGTTAAGAAGGTTTTTATTATATGGCTCTTTTAAATTTTTCACATTTCCTCAATTTGTTCGTAATTTTTTAAAACTTTTAAGTTGTTTAGTAATCACCAGTCTTTTTACGGGTTTGAACCAATCAGATTATCTACCTAACGAGCAGTGTTCGCCAGTAACGAAGTAAATTTACTTCGTTACTTTACTTAAGTAAAAAAAATCAGTATTTACTTGTAACGAAGTATATTTTTCAACAAATACTTTTTACTTGTAACGAAGTAAAATTTTTGTTAAACAATTACTTTTTAACTTCGTTACTTTTGGTTTTATCAGCAAAGTAAAAAAAGAAATTCGAAACGCGTTGTCGCGAAATACTCGGTTCACTCTATCCATCCACTGGAGATCTAGAGTGGAGACATCGCGTGAAGTTGGTTTTGCATGTGCACGTGGCACCAAACAGCGCCCAGATTAAAGTATAATACCATATTATCAATTGTCATTTGTCATGTTGGTTACTTAGTGGTTCGAGAATATATAGTTTGTTTCAGAAGTACTTTTCTGGAATATTTTTTTGCCATACTTTTTTACTTAAGTACAAATTTCCGGCCATACTTTTACTTTTACTTAAGTAAGATTTTCAGGCAGTACTTTGCTGAACACTGCTAACGAGTCAACACAAACTGGGGAAAACAAAAACTGATTTATCACGCATCAATGGATTAAACTCGCTAGCAATATTTACAAATGAACTGAAAAACACCAATTTAATTAGTTTCAAAGTGCATGTGAGAGCATATTATACAGTTTATAATAGTGATGTGATGTGATGCAATGTTACGCGACTTAATGTAGCGTAATGTAATGTGATGTGATCTTGCATGTGAAGTATTACAGGACCACACTGAAAAACACTTCGGTGACGTGGATATCATGAATAATTATTATTATTATTAGATTGCAGAAAAGCTTCGCTCACGAGCCAAGTCATATAATAGTAAACACTTAGGACTTCGCAGGCATGCCCCCCAGGAAATTTTTTGAATTTGTAAGTCTCGGCCAAATTTAGGGTTTAGGGGGTTAGGATTAGGATTTAGTTTAGACATTATGCATTTGCAGCTACATGTTACTAATGTAGACTATTTACATTAACTAGGAGGAGACTGGGTTGGTATGATGTACAATATATGTACAATATATACATCGTAGTTGTGTGGAGCAGTAGGTGGTTGTATGCCACATTTGAGATGTATATGAGATGTCCCCACCATTGACATTTCTCGTACAAACTCGTGTCCGGTACAGACTCTTATCGTCGTTCGATAAAGGACTTACGGATGTCAAAACATACCTGCAAACCATTCCTGCTTTTGCAATGCTTATACTTTGCTGTTCCTATAGAAGTACAAATAAATACCGTTTATTCTCGCGACAAATGTGAAGTGTTTCAATTCTTGATAAAACGATGACATGGGGCATGTACTGTCTCGGAAATGCACGGCCATTAAACTAAAAATTCATTGAGGCTATATACTGTGATTAAAGAAGGTTAAATAAACAAAATCTAGCACTCACCATTGCTTCCAGCAATGCTTGATGTTGATTTCCCATCTTATCGAACTCATCAATACAGCAACATCCTTGATCAGCCAAAACTAACGCACCAGCCTCCAACGCATACTCTCCAGATGAACTTTCTTTATGAAGTGTGACCTTAGAGGAACGGAGTGTAAAAACAAGGCTAGATTTCCGAACGTTTTTAAAGGGGAACTGTAGTCAAAAATAAATCATATTTAAATCAAACATTTGTCATTTATTCATCTTAACATACTCTCATCATTTAATGTAACATTAAAGAGTTAGTGTCAACCGTGACGCATTGCACGCTCGGTCGGCCATTTTTTGAAGCACGAAATTCCCTTGGTGAACTGCATCCGTAAATATCTTATATATAACAATCCTTGTTATAAATTATTCGTTTTGTCTTTTAATTAAAAGAAGATATACTTTAGAAAGTAATTATTTCTGCATTTTCCACAAAACTGACGCAAAGCGTGGAAGACCAAGTGACGAGGTTCAAACAAAAAAATCAGGTTCCGAGTCGACGTATTTGGATTGTAGATGAATAAGAAAGCCTCTATGGGGTTTTCTGAGAAGACTCGGCGAATTTCCGAAGTATTTACCACGTCAAGTTGGCAACGAAGCAACTTCAAAACACTTACGAAAAGATAAACACAAACGCGCAATGCACGACGGTTGACACTCACTCTTTAAAGTGCCACTAACCCCAAAAATGATAATGCTTTGTTTGAAAGGACACTTAAAATTATGAAGAATAGCGTTGACAGTTTTTCGATATCTATTTATTTAATGTGATATTCTAATAAGGTACAGGACGACGTCAAAGTAGGCAAACAACATTGTGGCAAATCTAAAAGTTGTGTATATCTTCAAGGTTATCCAATGAAATTTCTTCAAACTTTGCACGTGGATACATACCACCAAACTAAAGAACATGGTTCAAGTTTGTTGTCACCATAGTATAACATATTACTTTCCATTTAACAATTAGACAACGAGTCCGAGTTGTCTATGAGCGAATAGTCAATGAGGACGAGTTGTCTAATTGTTTTAGTAGAAACAAATTAGTGAACTATTACAAATCATGCATTCTCCAAAAAATTATCCAAAAACTCATCTGAAACCTCCCCAAAACGAGAGTTTTCTAGTGCCATTGTTTTGAGCGCGTTTCGCCATCATGGTCTATCACGAATAGACAACGGTTGAGTAGCCAATCAGAATGCAGCATTTGTAATGGACCATGGTTAGTTTCTACTAAAACAGATTATAGTTGATTTGAATGAGAATAAAAGAGAACAGGGCATCTTCATTGAAAATTGCGAACAATAAAATGTATTGGAACATCATCATTGCTTTTCTTTAAAGTTTTCAATCATCTAAAAGCACGGAAAATTAATGCCTGATGCAAAATGAAGCGAAGCATACTAATGTAGAGGTAAAGTGGCAGCATCTGAAGAAGTTGAAGACGAAAACAGCGTTAAAACAGAGCAGAAAATTAACCAAAAGCCATATAATAAATACTTTATCAACCTCGTTTGTTCGGTCTGTACTGGAAAGTATTTGCCTTCGGTTTTATCGCACAAACCTCAGGCAGATACTTTTCCGTATAGATCTCGCACTCGCTTAATAAGTCTTTAATCCAACGTACAGTTAATCCAGCCGTCGATGTTGTATTACCACACACATATACTCCACGAGGTGCAAGGTTTGCTACCGCTTGAAGCATCTGAAAATATACAAAAAAAGTAACCGAGATTTCATTTCCCCCATTGTATGATAAGATGAGAGGTCAACAGTAGGGGTGCATACCCCCCAAAATAACCCAAAACCGTTCAATTCAGCTCCGGCTTTCTGGCAAACCTCAAGATGTCACGTGTTCATGGTCTTCCGTCGCGTTTGCAGACCATTGGTCTCTAAATAAAGACTGGATCGAGCAACTTTTGTTCAGAAAATGAAGCCGGAAATCCGCCACTACTAAGGGACCAACTGAGAATCCTATGAGGTTTTTTGATGGTTTATGTGCTCTTACCGTCGACAAAATAAATAATATTACTATAAAGAGGACGAGAAAACATTTTTCAAATTACTTTGTAAAACGATTCATTGCCTACTACAGATTTACTGCGACTTTGGTCCCTTAACAATGGCCGCCGTTTGCTCTAATTATCCAGTGAGAGAAGCCTGATATGAGACGTCAAATTAGGTTGAAGATTTTATGCATTTAATGTTAACAAAGAAACTATATTGGCCAGACACTAAACCTATTTTGCTAGCGTCACAGTTTGCATGCAAATATGCAGGCTTCAAAATCAGCTCATCAAATACAATAGAAAGCTCAATCCAGTCTTTATTTAGAGATCAGTGTTGCAGACCAATATTTTGGAATCATTTTTTGAAATTTCCTGTGTAACCAGGCCTTATTCAAAATGGCCGCCAGTATTAGCTAAAAGGGAGCTATCTAATCGTCAGAATTTTGTCACTTAACCATTGTAAATAACCACTAACCCCAAAAACAACAAAGATCCTAACCTCCCGCTTAACGCATTTTCTAACCCTAACGAGTTTTCTAACCCTAACCCCAATATAATATTGGCTGCCATTTTGGATAAGGCCTGGTTATCACGGTAATTCCATCTGTTTACCGGCAAAGTGGACTGTCATGCTAAAGTCAATTATGGTTGTTAACAACTAACTGCCGTTTCCCGGGATTAACGATTATACGCGCTGCGTTGTGCTAGCTCCTATAAATATATACGTAACTACGCAAAGCTTTATCAGTTTCCTATAAAGCCAGCAATAGTATATATAGTTTAGCAATTAGCCTATTAACAATGTTCGTAAGCGTGTTCTTAGCCAAGTTCGAAGCTTTTATAATGAACATTTCTGATTTCTGTGAAGTAAATTTGGACTTGAAGACGTCACTCTAATTATCCATGGGTCTGCGGGATTTGTATAGGATAACCTGCTCATCATGCGTTGCGTATGCAGTGATTGGCTTATCTACCTGACTTTTTCCGAGACCCGGGTCGCCGACAACGAGAATGTGAGGGTTACCACGAACGGGAATACAATTCTAAAAAACAAAAGAAAAATTCATTCGGTTCAGAAAACAACATTCATGGATATGAAGGATATAGATGAAAGGAATTTTCTGTATAGTGCCATTATTAATAGATATGTTCCCGAATTCACCCAACCGAGATTGCGACAAATGCAATTCACCTCGGCAGGATTTGAACCCTGCACCAGCTAATGTATACAAGGCCATTGATCATGGAAAGGATAGCCGTGAGTTAATTTATATATGGATGACTTTTAGTGCTATTTTTTAATATATATTCTTCTAACTCACTTAATAATGGCACTCTTCATCTACATATCTACTCATGTTGTTGCAAGTGTAATGCAAGTTAAAATAATATCAGACATAGTTTGACACTACTCTGTCTTTAAAAACTTTTTTGAGCGTAACTTTAAAAGTTACTGTCCAAAAAACTTTTTAAAGCCATGAGAGTAGCGTCAAACTATGTCTGATTTATCACCTGGTTGCGTTGGGAAATTATTTGTTAAAAGAATATATATAAAAAATAGCACTAAATGTCACCCATACAGTGAATGCCAGGGGACAAGTCGTTGACAATATACTTGAACTTTCTACTTATGAATTCTTCTACAAATATACTGAAAATTGTATTCCTAAGATTCAGATTTTTCAGGGGTAGTATAGACCGCACCCCTAGCCCTCCATGGATCAGAATGTCCTTTCGGCGCCCATGTCTGATACTGACGGGTACTTCAATGGGACAGCCACCTACTTCAAAACTAAGTGAAAGCCCTTGTTCCCATCGTCCAGATTGCAACCTCCCCTCCCTAGGTATAATGCTAAGTCACGTGGACGAAAACATTGTTGCGAAGGAGACGTGTTTCAAGACTGTGAGAAATTGACAACTGTGAGATTTGTAAACCGTGTGCTTTATTCTATATTAAACTTATTATTCACAACGCAATCAGTGAGTGAGTGTGTATCGACGACAGTTCGGCACACCCTGCTATGTATACTATAATTGTAAATGCAAATTGACTGTAATTAAGTCAATTTGAACGTCGATTAGGTACCAGTTCTCACCCTCGAGTAGCCTGCGGATACAGCCGCCTCGCATCGCGCGCTCCTAAAATGAGACGCGTCTCGTTAGGAGCGCGCGATGTGAGGCGGCTGTACCCGCAGGCTAATCCGCGAGTGGTCTGTTCAAAATGGCACCACGAAGCTGAAGAACTGCTATACTGTTCCATTTTTAAACAGTTTTAAAGTGCCAGTACGATTAAAATTCACCCTCGTCTTTTAGACTTTCTTTACCATAGAATAGTATTTCAGGGTCGAAAGTGATCATCGATGTAAAAATAAACTAAAAATTTGTATTTTGAAGTAAGTAATCACTACTATTTAGGCCACCATTACTAAAAACGTGTTCCAAGTGAGCCCGCAATTTCAAAAGGTAATATTGTTTGTGACGTCAGATTCTCAATGCTACGCCTGAATTTCGGTCGAGATTATTTGTTTTCTTGTTTTTTCGAGAAGTAGATGAAATGTTCAGCCTTTCGTACGAAGAATTTGAAAAAACGACCTTGATTTACTTGAAGAATTAGCCACGTGGAGTCTTCGCGTTGAGAATCAACGAAAAATTAAAAATGAAAAATTGATGAAATGAAAAATTAATGGCGGACATAACTCCAGATTCGGAGTAAGAAAAATAATACTTGCCATCGTCGAATCGCAAAACGGTTTCGACCAAGTAATATTTAGAAGCTCTGCTTTATAAATACGTAAAAATATCGATAGGTAAAAATTTGATCGTAGTGGCACTTTAACTGTCGCCAGACTTTAATACAAACCCTATAACCCTAGCCTCGTGCTGCATGAATCTCCCCTTGTAATCAGCCGTTTAGTCTAAACAGTTTTTGTATTATTTCTATTTGTTTATATAGCCATCGAGACGTTTCGTACCTTGTCGTTTTCATAACGTTGACATCCACCGAACAAACCGAGCACAAGTCCGGCTTTGACAAGCTGCAAGAAAGGAGAGCTACCTATTTTATTCACTGGCTAAGAATGTGACTGCATAGTCGTGGTGTCGAACTTTAACTTGTGTGGGGGAATGAGATATTATACGGACAAGGTGAGCGAAATATTGTAGGGTCTTTAACATATGGTGAATACAGTAAAAAAGGAGTTGCAAACAATGTCAAAGAACCTAAAATTAAGAGAAAATTACCAGAACACGTATTCAAGTTGTATATTAAACGTTTATTATTATATGACTACTGGCTAGGGATTCTTGTATATTCTATATCATAGACAATGCTACTTCGGGTATATTCTATATCATAGACAATGCTAAATACTGTCGGCTGTCTCGTAAGCGAAACGACACAACGCAGAAGTAAAAAGGCGCGAAAATTGGGAACTGAGCCAGCAAACTACACCATAAGTTTCGGTGGTACTTCATGTTATGAGATATAGTGGATCAGGGTTAGATTAGGTCCAGTGTGAATCCACTATATATTCCATAAGATGAAGTACTTACCATAAGTTTGGGCAAATTTCTGATAGGTTCTTATAGTACGTATTCCATATAAGGTCATATCGGAATACGTTGCCCTGACGAGCAAATACATTGCCCTCGTACCAGCCTCCAAGTTAATTGGATTGTAACCGACCCCAAAACAACAAAGGTCCTAACCCTCCCACAAAGCTATAGAATATATATTTTTAAAGTTAAATGATCTATTTACAACATACATACAGCTTATCAGGGTAGCTAACTTAGTTCTCTTTGAAAGCGTATAATCGAACATGCCCAAAAATATAATTTTCGTATTACGAATACCATATTGTAAACGAACTTTCGGCTGTCTTCGACGAACGTTTTCTTGAGAAATAATCAACTCCCAAAGCTACAATATATATTAAAACAAAGGTAAATTATCTGTTTACAATATGCGTACAGCTTATCCGGCTAGCGAACGTAGTTTTCTTAAAAAGAGCGGATAATCGAACATATCGAACGTGTTAACTATCCGCATCCAGTGGGCTGGTACGAGGGCAATGTATTTGCTCGTTAGGGCAATGTATGTGCTCTTCCCAGTCCCGTCCGATATGATCTTATATGGAATACGTACTATAAGTCCATATGAAATTTCTGTGTAATTCTCAATCGTGACTTAGACGAATTATGAATGGAAATAGTGTACCCACGAATCGAGGTCTAGTATAGTTCAACTTACTTCGTGTCCATATATGGAGGGACAAACTGACCTAAAAAGAAAGAAAAAACAGTTATCTGTTCCAATGTTTCGAGTTGTCCGCGAGTGAAACATAAATGCCTTCTGACGAAGGGCCTTCGCTCGAAAGTTGCATCTCATTTTCGCAATTTCGGTATAGTACACGAAGCTAAGAGTTTTTGATCTAGCTTTGATACAAACTGAATTTATTATTGGTGAAGTCAAGAAATTATTTCCAGATTATCGATTTGAGATTGTTACTATGGAAACATTAGGTGATAACATTTTGGACAAGGCTCTACCAAAGACGTGATGACAAACATGACGCTGTTATTCTTAACAAGAAGCAAAAAAGGACAAACTCTCAAGAGCTCGTCTGCTAGAAGTGTCGTACAAGTTCATTGCGAAGGACAGCGCAACTTATGAGGACATATTGAGAGCATTGAAACCTGGTAGGCTAAAAGAAGTGGACTTAAGGTGATTCCTCAGTTTTGCATTGCGCACACCCAATAATCAGTGTTTTTATGGCCATTATGCAACACTTTCAAAAAATTCCGATCATTTTAGGACAATTTAATGCCAAATCTAACAATGGTCGCTTACGTACTGGTAGGGAAGAGTTATTAAGGGACTAAATCAATTTTGTTTTCGAGAACGGTTACTCAAGTCTGCTAGGGCTACCTGTGCAAGTAGGTTTGTAAACTACTTGATAATGCCGGTTTAAGGCCACAGTTCTTAAAGAAGGTCGGTGACCATAATTTTTTCCTTAATAATTCTTTTCTTCAACCACTTTTACGTGTTATAACAGAAACTTAGAGAAAAATCATTTCTACAACTTACAATATTTTACATTTTTGATGAATGTTTCTTCAAATAACATGTCAAAGAATATGGGAAACGACCTTTCTTTATCATAATAAACCCTGTTAGCTGTTTCTTTTTCCCTTGTATAAAATTACTAGTTGCGAAAAATAAAAATATATCTTTGTCAAAAGGTTCAAGAAAACATTGTGCAATGCGGTTTTTACTCAACTCGTAAATTGGTCACAATGACGTCACCATACTGAGTAAGAGGTGATCTGCGATATGCCATATCTTCTGAACAAGGTCGGGGACCCCGACTTTTTTTTTTGGTTTTAATATAAGTATGTCAATAACTTTAAGACTGGGAAGTTTCAGCAAATTTTTATTTCGGAAAGAATAACTGAGGAATTACCTTAACTAACATGACCCTGAATGTGTATCTGAAATGAAAAGTACTATAGTGGTTTATGCGATCTGAATGTACTGAGCCTGAATTTTGTGATCTAAATGTACTGAACATGCAGAATTGTGTGAAAGATAAAGAACTACAACTTGGTATTGTCCTTGTATCAAACTTTCCTAGAAACCATAAGGATAACAAAAGGGTTCTTATTTAGTATGGCCCAAAAATTCAAAATTTCAATCTGAGGTTCTTATACTGTAGGTGGAAGGATCTTATTTGCTGGCTATTAGTAATACTGTAATAACCGGTGGGCTATTCGCTTTTATTGGGCTCACAGGATGTGTTTGGGGGACGCGTGGAGAGAATGGGGATGCGGCTCCCCGATGAGCTCCCCCTGCATTATAACTCAATAAAGCATAAGCTGACAAAACCTTCTCGTTTTGGCAGGCATCCCACGAGAGAATGGGGATGCGGGCCCTCCCAGCCCGCGCTGCCCAAACTATATCAGCCCGAACTCTACAAAAAAGCGCAAGAGGCGTCTGCGAGGAGAGTGGTTTACTGTAGTGAACTGTCGAAATAGAGGGACGAACGAAGGCCCTTCGTCACAGTGAAAAGTAACGCTGGACTCGGGAGTAATTATGTTTCACCCTAATAAATTGTTGTCGTCGTCGTTGTGGTTGTTGTTGTTAAATAAGGGTAGGGCGCCATCACTTTAGATCAGGACGTTATGAAACTAGGTCAGGCGCTATCAAGAAAGGGCAAGGCTAAGTGGGCTCGGAAATGTCTTATTTCTTGAAAGTCTTTTACTTTCTTATTTATTATGGTTCAATGGGAAATACGTCTACCATGGTTCGGAACCAAATCCGTTAGAGATTGCCCTATTTTATCCTGGTCATTTAAATTCTATCGAAAACTGTAAGTCTATACGTTCTCACCCAACTATCAACTGGAACAATTCCTTCTCGGCTTGGATTTCTTGGATGGCGTAAAGTTCCTATGTCATGAAGGGAACATGTGTGGAAATATATTTTTACGACAATTCTACGTTGTTTGTGCCTTCACCTATGCGGCAGTCACTGTATATCAGTAATGCTTGGGTGTGTTAATATATGCACGATATATATGGTGAGAATGGAAGCTCCTATAAGTTCTCATAAGAACTGGATATAATATGAAAAGGAGAAATAAGAGAACTTCAAAGTGTCGTGAACTTGTCGATGAATCTGTATAACATATAGTGACTGCCGCATACACAGTACGTGTTGTAAGCTGAGTTCGCTCTCCATCTGAGTCTCGGTGGCTCAATGGTTAGAACGTCTCACCGGTAATCAGAAGGTTACAGGCTCGAGTCCTGTATTTGATCCTTTGACGATCGTCTATGTATCGTCTTAATTTCGTTAAAGTGCCCCTAACCTCAAAATGTTTTATTGTCTTGTTTGGAAGAACTTTTAAAATGATAAAGTAACTTCTTTTGAAGATTTTCGTTTCTTTGCTTTCTTTTTGAGATATATCAGTTTGTTTGATATGCAAATGTCTGGAATTTCGTCACACATGCATGACTTATTGGAGAAATGTGTATATCTCTTTCATTCTCGAACGAAATCCTTTAAAATTAAGAAGTTTGGTGTTGTGGGAGAAACGCACACACGGGTTATTCACACTTTAGTGTTTTTATTTCATGAACGCAAAGATATATAACATTCTCTGATAACTCTTTACGCATGTGTGACGAAATTCCAGATATTTGCATATCAAACAAACTGATATATCTCAAAAAGAAAGCGAAGAAGTGAACATCTTCAAAAGAAGTTACTTTATCATTTTAAAAGTTCTTCCAAATAAGACAATAAAAAATTTTGAGGTTAGGGGCACTTTAAATATGCTATAGAAAATTTATTTCACGTGATTGTGAAGGTCCAGTTGAAAAATATGAAGAAATTTTGATCTTTTTCAGGCTCAAGCCTCTTGCTTTGAAGTCTTGACACAGGCCCCCCAACGCAAACTTCCTAAGTGTCCTGAGTATTCGTGCACAACACGTTTATATCACCTTAAGAGTATACTCTGTGACCATTTTATTGTTTGTGTCGGCATTCGTTTTACTGGCCTTGCAATTTTCCACGGAGTTGGCAGAGATGTACAGTAGAAACATGCACTTGTCTTTGTTTCGGAACTTGTTTTCGTCTGCATCTAGCACTTTCACGATGCCGCAAATTTTAACAACGTCCCCAGGAACTGCACTGTCGACTAACAGAATAATAATAATAAATTAGATGCCGAAGCCAACGAGACTACCAAATATTGCAGCTATTCAAATCAGCATTTTGCCACAGTTGACTTATTGCCACCCCTGAAAGCTATTTTTGTTATTTATTTTAAAACATTTGATTCCGGACTAAGTAATAATTCTCGAGAGACTATACGGTGATTCATTTAAAATGTTCTCATTTTTAACATATCTCGCTTAACAATGGCAATTTCTGTTCTTCAAGGGTTATGCAGTCATATTTATGATGTCGTTTTATGACGTCATATTTATGACGTCATTTCATATGGGGAAAGTGATGTTCAGTCCCCTGCAAAATATCCCCCGTACGCATATGACGAGCTCGGTATATACATACCTAAATCTGCTTCAAGTTCACATTCTACTGTTCGCGGAATACGTCCCGTCTCCCTTTGATCGTCATCGATAATTTCTTGTATTCTAGATTCATCGCAATTTGGTATTAATAATAATAAACTTTTTTTCACGAAGGCAATTTATACATTATTACTCGTTAATTAAGTATTCTGTATTCCCTCATAATTATATACAACATTACAGTATATATATTATATGCCCATATAATTATACACAAATCTCTAACTTATTAATAATTCATGAGCCGAAAACAAACGAAATCAGCAAATGAAATATTTCAGTTTGTTTGATATGCTCTAAGTGAGATGGTCTCTGACGTCAGGTGCAGGGTAGAGAATTTTTACTCATTAAAAATGTCTTATAATCTCAGTGATTGCTAAGTTTACAACGTTCATTATCATGAGTTATTACACGCACATTTTCAAGTAAATTTGTGGAACAAACTTGAAGATGGAACTAATATTCTAATGTGTGAAATTCTCTACCCTGCACATGACGTCAGACTCTCTCATTTACTTATCAAAGTCAAACAAACTGAAATATTTCAAAAACGAAGTAAAATACGGAAAAGGTGTTACTCTATCATTTTACGAGTTCTTTCACATTAGACAAACTTAATTTTTGTTGCCAATGTCCTTTAAGCAATTTTTATCAGAAAGTGTTAAAGATAATAAATATGTAAAAAGCTCAATGGTTAGATCGACACTTTAAGGTTGTTCGGACGTATTCCAACCGGTTGTAAGGACAGGTCATTTAGCGCCCAATATACTTCGTGAGTGGACAATAAATTCAAGGTATAACCAATATATTTTATGTGTCGAATATACAGTACTGCTCAGAAATAACCTAACCAAAAACGCGTTCCGAACGCGTTCCGAACGCGTTCCAGAACGCGTTCCGGATGCGTTCCAGAACGCGTTCCGAACGCGTTCCAGAACGCGTTCCGAACGCGTTCCAAATTGCGTTCGGAACGCGTTCCGGTTTTCAGGCTATACATGTCGTGATCAGTTCGGCCATATCCGGAAATTGTCGTCACTTTCCGATTCGTAGCGTCAACTTGTTTCATATCGTCGCTCCGCCATATTTACTGAATATAAGAGATATTTTACGATGAGAAAGCTTTCATTATATGCAAGAAAAAGAGAAATTTCTTTGAGATCTGCTGGAGTAAAGATTCCAAAAATAAAAGATACTCTAATCGAGGAAGGAATTAAAATCTCAAGATCAGCAATCTGTCTTTTTCTTTTGCGATATCGAATGAGTGGTCAATTGAACGATGCTCCTCGCAGTGGTCGAAGGCCAAAAGTGACAGAAGAACATATCAAATTTATAGACTAATATGACTCGCCGGTTATATATAGATATTATAAATAATATAGATCGCCGGTTATCCAGGCGCAACAAATTATGGACAAAACGTCTTGGTTCACGAGCTCTTGCGCATTGCTGACCGCCACAGCTTGTGATACGAGTAGTTTAGTTCGCTACAACCTTAAGTCGTTTCGCTACACTATCGTATACGCGAGTCTAATATGAATTTATATCTACGGATTATGTTTTGCTTCGTCCGAACATAAGCATGTAAACATGTCAATCAAAAACGACCTTCGAACATGAAATACCCGGCCGACGATATCACGATAGTATAAAGTTAAAAAGTAGAGTGCGCGTAGACAGGGTTTTGGATATATAGCAAAGTGAAAAGGTGGTAAAGGGTATCAAGATTTTTAGTGACGAAATACTGACGTTTCGAGCGGAGCCCTTCATCAGAGTAAAACGTCCGCTCGAAACGTCAGTATTTCGTTACTAAAAATCATGGCAGTTGAGTGAAAACAATAAGTGATGATTCATAAAGATGTTGCCGCGTGCCCATTATAAACTTTACCCCGCGCTTGCCAATAGTCTATTCGCTCTCAATTTCTATGAGATGATAGATGACTCTGCCTTCGCCATTGTCATTTATCACATCATGATAGAAATCTCGAGCTCATAATCTTTAAATATAAATTCGCCATCGACAATCATAAAGGAACGCAGGCTCTGGGTACGAGATTGATTACATATTTATCAGAGCATATTTCAAGATCAAAATTCAGAATAATTTCCAACTGACATGAAACCAAAACGAAACATAAACGTATAGATGTAGGAAACGACTTACCAATAAACCATTAAAACGAAATCGTTTGTTGGTAAGTCGACACATACAGTTGTTACGCTGGAAGCGAAACGACTTTGTGTTACATACTGTAGCAAAACGACTTCTGGTTGTAGCGAAACGACTTGTAGCGAAACGACATGTCATTGCACACATTACAATGTGCATGCATATGTGCATGCATGCGAAGCATGGCAGTCACGAATTTTTACAGCGGTCGTTTTAATTCACAGATGAATAAAATAAAGATTTGATGAGTGTCTTTTTAATAAACACAGAGCGTTCATATAAAAAGGTACCAACCATCCGTCCACAACACTGATGTTTTTAAAAAATATATGGCGCCGCGTGATAATCAAACACGGAGTAAAATTTATATTAAGCCTGTGTCTGAACTACTGACTCAGTTATTACTTATGCGCAACTCTCATTCACTCTCATCATTGATTGATCCAAGCCACAAGTCTCAAGTTCATACATTCTTCGTATAAATGTGATTTGTTACATTGGTTAATCACTCGGAGTTTTCCGAACTCGGTAATAGCTTCCGACAAAATTTCCATCTCAATCGAACGCGTTCAGGAACGCGTTCCGGAACGGCTCCGGAACGCGTTCCGGTACGCGTTCGGAACGCGTTTCCGGTACGCGTTCGGAACGCGTTCTGGAACGCGTTCGGAACGCGTTCTGGACGAGAACGCAGCGTTAGGTTACTTCTGAGCAGTACTGTATAGGCAAACTTCTTTCGTCTACTGACGTAATTTGATGACACAAAATCTCTATAATTTTAGTCATTTGTGACATTATGCTACATCTATGCTACGTCCGAACACCCTTAAGTGTCGCTCCTCAAATGGTGTCAAATATACATTACAAAGTCTATATCATCCATACTTCACTGTTTGCCAATCTATAGTTTTGGTCAATGGCGAACTTTGTTGCGGTGTAAACATTCTACCACGGCACGCGTCAGACTCACACTGGAATACAACGGAGAGAAAGGAAAACAAAACCGATATAGACAGTATCACACCCGCATAGATATCAAGCCATACATGTCCATGATTTGTGGATCTACACTTTGTAGCATATACAGTATGCACGTTTTCTTTGATGTTTTGATATTTATATTGAAACATGCAATAAAATCAGACATAGTTTGACGCTACTCTGGCTTTAAAATGTTTTTTGAACGTAACTTTAAAAGTTACTGTCCATGACCCAACGTTTCGACACTCCAATCTAGTGTCTTCATCAGGGGTGATCGTTGTAAAGTTAGGATTCCTATTTATACCCTCATAGAACTGATGATGACGTTTCTATTAACAAGATGTAAATAAGTTTCTGGTAATAGACCACCATCATCACGATTCAATGGGGTGTGGGTGCTATATATGCCAAGCCTCCAGACAACGTCTCTGACGGTACCGCGGATTAGTGGTAATAATTTTGGAATTTTCCCACGCAATCTCATGGTTGGTTACGGCTTGCAGGCTTTGTATATCCATAGCACCCACGCCCCCATTGAATCGAGATGACGGTGGTCTATTCCAGAAGCTTATTTGCATCTTGTTAATAGACAACGTCATCATCAGTTCTATGAGGGTATAAATAGGGATCCTAACTTTACAACGATCACCCCTGATGAAGAGACTAGATTGTAGTGTCGAAACGTTTGGTCATGGACAGTAACTTCAGTTTAAAGTTACGTTCAAAAAACGTTTGAAGCCAGAGTAGCGTCAAACTATATCTAATTTTTGCTACGTTTTTTTTGCTATATGTCTGATTATTTCTACATTTGCGGATTTCGACATTTAAAAAATCCTAAAATGTTTGAAGACTGGTGTCTGATTTAGGCTTTCGCTAAGACCCGGTTCCCTTCGGAGCTCCGGCGGATACTGTATAGCAAATCGCCTGCTATATTTTCCCGATGTCCAAGAAAAATCGTCTCTGCATGTTTGTTTTTATTCCATCATCAGTGTCATTCATATAGTGAGTGCCAGGGGACAGGTCGTTGATAATATAGTTGAATTTGATATATATGCGTTATTTTCTCCAAATGCTGAAAATTGTATTCCTAAAATTCACATTTTGCAGTAATAGTATAGACCCCGTACCCCCTGGCCCTCCATGAATTAGAATGTCTTTTCGGCACCCATATCTGACACTGACGGGTACTTCATAGGGACAGCCAGCCACTTCAGAACTAAGCGAAAGCCCTGGTGATTGAGTCAATACGTAATAGCGCTCCGTCGAGATGACGTCAGTACCGATGTTTGTCCGCTTTTACCCATAATTCTTGCGGCCATAACAAAAGAAATAGCTCATTTGCAATCATTTGTGAGTCAAATTTGGTTTGTTTGTCCGCTTTTTGAGCTATTAATAGCAGCTCTCTACGCTATTGTCGATATTCATGTTTCGTCATGGTTAACGGTATATTAAATCATTAGAATTACATTCACCTTCGTTGGAATTTTGTATTTTCCGTCCACTAGAGCTAACACCTGAAAAAGGTACAAAACAGTGCAGTCAAGACCAGGGGTGGATCAAGCATGCGCGGGGCCCCTGGCACATTTGCGGTTGCCTCACGCCTAAGTTGTGAGACGTTAAGTTTGGAGACGTTACGCTAAGTTTGGAGACGTTGCGCTATATTTGGAGACGGTACGCTAAGTTGTGAGACGTTGCGCTAAGTTGTGAGACGTTGCGCTAGGTTTGGAGACGTTGCGCTAGGTTTGGAGACGTTGCGCTAGGTTTGGAGACGTTACGCTAGGTTTGGAGACGTTACGCTACGTTTTAGATGTTAGTACGCTAAGTTGTACCGTGACAAGTACAATCTTTTGTGTATCCGTTACAAATTCATTTGTGCTGGTCATTCTGATAGGTACAGCAAAAATAATTATTTCCAGGCTTGTAACATGCAAGGTATAGAGTTCCCTTCTTTTTTTCATACAAACACTTTGATCCGCTCGTCCGAGACAACTCTTGCATACAGTATGTCCATGTGATACATTGCATGAAACGTTTCGGCATGTGGGGGAGTGCCTTATGAAAAGTGGGACAGTTGCCTCAAATTGTACATTGAATAATAAATGTACATACCTGTGTCTCTTTGCACGTGTTGCACGTGAATGCCATGTGTGTTACCAATGGTTTGACACTGCTTACTCTCACCACTGTGCCACAAACAGTAACAAATTTACCTAGGTGGAATATGGAAAACATTTTCGTGTCAATAGAAGACATTTCACAGGAACCGAATTTTGAATTTCCGGAATCAAAACTGCAAAACGCTCCTTTGAGTTTAAATCAGGCAGACAATCTACAGTAGCTTAGTATAAAATGCAGAGTGCTGCATATAGGCAGCAGTGTTTGGATATATAGCAAAGTGAAAAGGTGATGAACTGCCGAGATTTTAGGAACAAAATGCTGACGTTTCGAGCAGAGCCCATCATCGTACTCTGATGAAGGGCTCCGCTCGAAACATCAGTATTTTGGCAGTTCACCACCTTTTCGCTTTGCTTGTAGTATAAAATGGTTAGCTGATTTAGGGGAATGGATTGCTAATTGAAGAAAAAATTACTCTTCCAGTAAGAAATCTGAGCTCCAGTTCATCCCTATAGGCTACCAGTACAATAGTACATAGTTTTGAGAAGGATTCTTGGTGGCAACGGATATTTTGAAGGCCATTAGGGGCAGACTGTCAGTCCTCTTCTGTGTAATTTGACCATCATGGGTTACTTAAGTAGTTTTCCCAAAACGTGTGTTGGTGTTGTTTTTCAATGAAGGTGAATGCATCAATAGCCACATCAATAGCCACATCCTACTCATGTAAAACAAAGCAATATCTTTGGTAGCTGACAAGACAAGACCCCATCTCAGGCACATAAGCTTACCCATACAGAGGGGGGAGCTATGCAGCTTGGAGGGGATCTGATCTTCTCATATTTTGGGCCTATTTCAGGAATGTATCAATTATCATACTCATGTTGGTGGCAAGCCATGCAGTCTCAAAAGAACCTGCATCATAATGTAATGTACATACATATACATAATGTAATGTCATGCAATTTAACATATTAATTGTGATGATAAATAACAGTATGTGATAGTTACCATAGCAATTAGCCTTGAGATTCTTGAGAGGTGTCACTGGATCATAGTTGAAGATCCTTCGTAAACCAAAAACAATAAGTTATTATTCAACACAACTTGTAATCTGGTAAAATCACCATGCCAATTCCATTGCAATTTTTGTAAGACTAGTACTGTACTAGTTTAGTACTGTATTTAGCTGTTTTAGCATAGATATTTACCTTGCTTGAATACAGGGTAATTCAAGTACAACTTGGCTGGATTGCTGACTAAAGGATTCATATCCAGCTGTAAATACCTAATGGTAATAATAAAATACTGGTATTACTAAGAAATGTATAAAATATTTGGAGACCAATTAGGAGAATTTGTATGAATGATTGTTAATACTGGGGCTTGAAGGTTTAAAAACAAGAAATTTTACTATGAAAGAACTATAGTTAGTATGTGGTGCAACAACAATCATTTTCGATTTAGACTTAGTCTTTCTCTATAATTTTCACCAAATTATTGGGGACCTGAATGAGAGAAGAATTCATGTTCTGTCATTCACCCCTTGGCAGGAAAGGCCAATGAATTACAAAGGGTCAAATAGCACTTTGTCGAGATGACATCAGTACCCATGTTTGTCAGCATTTATACCCATAATTATTGCAGCCATAACAAAAGAAAATAGCTCATTTGCAATAATTTGTGAGTCAAATTTGGTTTGTTTGTCTGCATTTTGAGCTATTAATAGCAACTGCTTAAAGCGCTATTCTCTCAGGTACCACCTTACCTGATAAGCTGCCAAGCTTATTGCCTGAATAGTTTTGCCTGGAGTATCTCTGAGTTCCATTGCTAACTCAGGGGTGTTTTCCAGAACATCTGAAATACAAATGGCAAAGATCTTGCAGGCTGACATGTTGAAGTTCAATGGATCAACTGTGTGAAAGGTTAAATGGTATGGGTGTATTTTATAAATATTCTGGTTTGTATAATAACAGTACCTGCATCTGAAACAAGCCCCTTAAAGTCAAAATTCATTGACCCTTTTGCTTCGATTTCATCCTACAGAGTTTCAAGAACAAACTTAAAGCTGCTCAGAGCTGTCAATTGATCCATACAGATTTCTGTACATGCTTGATAATTTATTAATTACCACACATTACAGTGATGGTAAAATAAGCCAATAAATACCTGTGAGTAGTTTTCAATGCAATTTTCCACATACTTTTGGAAAGTATGCACTCGTCGAGCAAGAGATGAGTTTGGGATGAAAGCTGAAAGCATAAAAAGCTAGTTTCATGCTTGCATGAACCAGCTTATACCTTTATGTATGAACTGAAGCTTATTAATTCCACCTACAGGTAGAAGGTTGCTGTACATGTAATGCCGAGATAGTGAATACTGTAGGAGATCTAAAGCTCAATCTACACAGTATACACAAACCAACGCGGGTTCTCCTGGGTTAGATTTTTGCAGTGTAAATGTAACAAACCTGGGTACACTCTCCAGGTTACACTAACCCAGCTTTGGAGGTAGGTTTGTCCTAATGGTTGAACCTGGATTAGTGAAATACTGTAGTGTAAAATTTACACTACAGTTCACTAATCTTATGTAATAGAATTTGCACCAGGAGGTGTTTGACATTATTACAGGCCGGCGGCACTATGCGGCCATAACAATATATAAAATTAGTATTCTTTGAAAAATTCCTCAAAGTAGATGGTGGTGAATTGGTTATTGGTGTACAGCCGACAGTTTTCCGTCGGAAACCCTGTGGACCCAGGTTAGTTTAAATGTTATATATATCATATATATGTCATGTTGTATATATTATATATTATATATCATATATGTCATATCAGACTGCAAACTTTACTAACTGTGCACAAAATATTTTTTGTAACTGAAAATGCACACATACAATAAAGGAGCAAAATGCATTGGGGGACAAAATCTTGCACACAGGGACTTTTCTTCAGGAAGAGAACAACAAAGAAACGTCCCTGGGTACGACTACATAACGTCCATTGGGATAATGCAGGACACCATGTCACTCATAGGGCTGATAATCAACCTTTTAAGGCCTGTTTAAACGGATCCAACACCACCCAACATTGTTGGCCTCAATAGTGAGTGACTGTTGGATGACGTTGGGCAGAGTATTCAAATGGATGCAACAAAGGTATAACTTACTTGTTGCAAAGAAATTGAAGTCAAAACGATTTATGGGCTAGCTCCTAATCCCATGATTTTTTAATTTATCTCACTGATCCAACGCCTTTTCTCTCATCTCTTATGTGGTATTCTTTGCAGTAATTACATCCCATATGCAAACCCGCTACCTGCACATTCGGGTTTGCTTGCCTCCATCTTCATTGTTTTCACTAGGTCAAATCTCCATGGAAACGATGGCAATTAAACTTGTCTTTTGCCAAATGTTGGACGATGTTGGATGAAAGGTTTGAACAGAATCAAACCTGATCCAACATCGTCCAATATCATCCAACATCATTCAACATGTTCAAATGCGTCCAACATATTGCATCAAACAGAATGTTGGATGATGTTGGACAAACATTTTGTACCCATTTAAACAGGCCTTTATGGCGGTTGATTCACAGTTTAGGCACGGTTAACCGTTAACGGTTCCAAATTGATTCACGGTTTTCATGCAAAAGTGAAAGGGATCTGTGCAGTGACTTTGTCCCCCCAATTCCCACTCGTTCTGGCTCCCACCTTTCCTGTCCCTCTTCATCTCTCACTCTCTGACACTGTGTCTGTTTACTTTTCCTTCCATATCCTCTCTCGAGTGCACCCTTCCCTTCATACATTGTCACTATCGTGAGAAAACATTAATATCGCAAGGGGTGGGGTTAGTGGTAGAAAAGGCGAGCGAGGGGATTATTGCGGATTCGTATTTCTAGCATCGCAATTAAAATTATCCTGAGTGCAGTCCTCCATAATTCTTACCGTCATCTGGAAAATAAACATGCCAATTTTTATAAGGACAGCTTACAAGTGTTGTTTGACGAAGAATATTGCTAGTTTCCGTTGTTTGACTGGCAGGTCTAGGGCTACTACATCCGCCTGGAATTTAGAAAGACTTGTGAGTGAGAGTAAAACATATTACAAAGTTAGAGTTGACAACAAAGCGGTAGTGCACTTATATTTTACAATACCTCTCGTGTTTGGGCTCCCTCTTACCCTCCTATTACCACGAAAATTATATCCTCTACCCCTCCAAAAGTTTCCACGAGCACTGGTACTCATTTTTGTGGTTTCAAAGTTATATGTTCATCCATTTTCAGCCAATTTGAATTTTAAAATTAGTTTTATTTTGTACGCCATATTGGATTTTCTCATTTTCCCGCCAAAACCAAATCAAAATGCCGTATTATGCGCGTCATAAATGCCGAGCATTTTCTCAATGGTGGGTAAAATATTCGCTGTTTTTTTCGCTGACCTCTGACCTTGTTTGAAGAACAAAATGTCGGTCAAAGCATATCCCAGCTGGAAAGGCTTCTCCATCTCCACCGTTTATATGACCACTATTAGGGCAGGTAATGTTCTGCTTGCCTCCTTTTTTAGCTCCGGACCTGCACTTTGACTATCCAAGTTTATATATTAACCTACTTACAACTTTCAGCTATACAGTGGTAGTACCTCCTACAAATGAATATAGCTATTAAACAGTGTCAGTAAACATGATGTGCTTTAGTTTTTAGAAGGATCTGTTTTCAGGATATTAGTACTTTACTCCTTAATGACTGAATCATCTGTTCATTTTATCTCTTCCCTCATTTTGTACAGGTCTAACTGCCATATACCTCACTTTATTTTTTAGAGAGGAGTTAAAAAATAATAGTTTTGCTACATAATTTTGCAATGGAAATGCTACCGAACAAAAGATAATGAACCAGGTTTGCTGGAGTGGTGTCCTTATTCCAACTCGGTCCTCAGACTACTTTCAAGGTATTGCAGTGCTATTATACTATTTTTATTTGAGCTGCCACCTGATTTGCACACCTGTCCAGGACCATGGCTACCTGTTGCAAATTAAGTTAGAAAGCCATGGTATAGATATACTGTATATATGGCAGCTTGGCCTTGACCGTTAGAAGTCATGCCCAGTCCTCAATAAAGAGACTGTAGGTTCAGGATAGCTAGCCTGCAATGTAATGATGACAGGAGGGTATAAAATACCAGGGTGCATTCCATATAAACTTTATGCTGGAGATACGTTGAATACTTCCAAATGCCACGCCAGGATTACACAATATAAAAAATGGGGTTCTGGGGAGAGTGATAGTTATGCCAAGATTTTAGGCATTTGAAAGCTGAGGAAATAACATGCCTTCTTGCAGCTTAGTTTCAAAACACACAAGACACTGAGGACAAGGTTAAAAGCAATATTTATATGTCTAAACAAGTAACATTAACATAAAATAGTTTGACCATCTTTCACTGACACGACAAGCATTTTCGCAAGTTCACACCAAGAGCTTCAATAAACATTTTGAACGGTTTATCTTCAATTTTTATTGCATAAAACAAATAGAATTCATTGTCTGTTCAGTTATCCCGATGCTGCATAGAAGACATACCTGTAAGAATGTGGTAAGAACATCAGTGACCCACATGTTCTTACCACATTCTGACATCATCTGTGCATCTATAACTGAACAGACAATGGCAAAATGGAATCTATTTGTTAAACATAAACATCAGAAGATTGTACAATTTTGATATCCTCTTAATAATATCATGTATCAAACCAATTAGTCAGTTGACTCCTAAGAATTGTAAGAATGTGGAAAAAATAGGAAAAGAAAGAAAATGCACAATTAAGTGATGTATACTTTTGACCAAATGAATATCACTTTTCTGTACCTTAAAATAAATTGAACACATCCCTTGTGCAAAGAAACATTATTTTTAACTTGCAGTCTAACTACTGCACAATCTAAGAATGGG
Organism: Chrysogorgia sp. JL179-B06; assembly: GCA_035772405.1. Taxonomy (NCBI): domain Eukaryota; kingdom Metazoa; phylum Cnidaria; class Anthozoa; order Scleralcyonacea; family Chrysogorgiidae; genus Chrysogorgia; species Chrysogorgia sp. JL179-B06. Next base: position 2,576,926 of record JAYKKM010000228.1, read on the forward strand.
TTTCACGTTCAACCCTATTATAAATTGTACTTTTTACATTTCCATTAATGTTTACCATTAATTAGTATATATCTCTGTATCTTATGTAATTACCATTTATGTGATTATAACTTTCATTAATGGTTTATTCCATGAAAACCATTCATGTGAATATGAAATCTTTAATGTAAAATCATGGTAACCAATTTCTCAATGACTTACCATTTATGTAATTTTGACTTTCATTCAGGTTATTAATTCCATGAAAAACATTCAATGTGAATGCGAAGTCATTAATGTAAAATGGTAACCAATTTCTTGTTGAATTAATTACCATTCAGGTGATTTTAACTTTCATTAATGGTTAATTCCATGAAAAACATGAATGTAAATAGAAATACATTCATGGTTTGTCAAAGAAAACCAAGAATGAAGATCGAAATGTAAATAGAACTACATTCATGGTTTTTCAAAAAAATCATAAATGGTATTTGTTCAAAATACATATATAATGGTAGTTCAAAATACTACCATTAATGGTTTTCACAGGAAAACCATTAATGGGAACAGTTCGGATTTCCCACTAATGGTTTTTTATTGTGAATTGTCAATTTACCATTGAAAATGTTTTTTTACAGTTTTTTTCCTGTGATACGTGTATAGGGAGGAGTTTTAGCTGCTTATTTCTTATACAGTAGTAAGCGAGCAGCAAAATTCTATACTACTTCAAGTTTTACGATGTTAGATTTGCTGGTATGTACCTGATCAAACTGAATTAAAAACTAGTGAATTGATTACAGTGAATAGAGTCGATTTTCGGCGACGCAATTTTCCCTTTCGTAAACGGTTGTTTCGTAAAGGCAAACGACGTTATTAGGGATTTCGAAATATCAATCGCAACAACGTATGCTTGCGAGGTCAGTCAAAATATATTTGTCTGACAAAATATATTTGTCGACCGACAAAATATATTTGTCGACTGAAACTATCATATGCGCATTGCATATATGGACCACCGTAATATATAACCATAAATGTAGTTAAGCATTTCTGCATTTGCCATAGAACATAGTTAATTCGTAAAGTCACTTACTAGTCATAGATGCTTTTCAATTAATAGGTGATAAAACGTGTTGTGCTGCGTAGGCAGTGTAGAAATACAAATCAAAATGCATAAAAAGGTTGGTGTACTGCCGTAATAGCGTGTAAGTAGTCTAACGTTTCGAGCGAAGGCCCTTCGTCAGAGAGTGAAACATAAGTGAAATAATCACTCAGTCTCAGTTGTAATTTCACTTTACCGGTTTCACTCCTTGACGAAGGGCCGCTCCAAACGTTAGACAACTTTACACACTATTTCATAGACTTGCTCCAAATCTGCCTCTTGGTTGTTTCGGGTTTGTTTAAATTTGTTTTCTTCAAAGAACTCGCCATATAGATGCTTGTTCGCTTTTTAGATTGAAATATTATGAAAGAACACGAGGGACCACGAGGAATTTCACTCCGCTTACCCAACATTCTATGAGAGCTGGGATGGTAACGACCCTTCGGGATGGTAACGACCGTTTACGAAAGGGAAAATTGCGGCGGCGACGCTAAGGTCCTTTACGGAGTCATCCACTCATAGTTCCTTTCCCATAAACAATGCAGAATTTGGTTTTGTCTGGGTTTATATAAGGAGCCTGCTTGACCAGCACCAGGACGCAACGCGCGTAGTAAGTGACGCCTGAGATCGTCTAGTCCGAATTCAGTTTCTTTATTGGAGAAGGAGAGGTATAGCTTGCAGTCATCTATACGTATGACTCAACATATTTGTAGATGTTTTAGCCAGTCGGTACTGTAGGTCACCAGTTATATACAGATTGAAAAGTAATAGTTCCAGTGTGGAGCATTGAGGTACTCCTTGTTTAATGGTAAGAGGGCTATTCGCACGCACTGTTGTCTATGAATGAATCTTTATTGAATAATCCGGTACCAGCAACAAACTAGTTTACAAAAATGGATATACAATATTTATAAAGAATTGAAAAGATATCTGTTTACAAAACATCGTTTGAAGCGTTCAGTTCTCACCCTAGGGAGAATATAATCATGTACACGCTTACGCGGCATTCGTTTACGTTTCATGGGCAGCAGATCAGTGAGAGCATGACAGGGGCTGCTCTCAATCTTCTCCACGAGCTTCCTATCTCTAGTATTACACATATCCATAATGGATAATTCCTTAGAAATATAACCATATTTATGAGCACGATGAAGAAACCTATATATCGAACTGGCTAAGATACTTATTATAGTATGCGCATCCCCAAACTTCAATACCAAAAACTAGTAATGAAACTATAAGACTATGGAAAAGCAAGTCCAATTGTTGAGCCGAAAAACCATAGAACTTACAGACTCGCATGATATATATCCTACTACTAGCCCTAGAAATAATATTCTGAAACTGAATATCCCAGTTGCAAGGATTTTCCTGAAAGGTTACTCCTAAAATCTTAAGCCAATTCTTACGAGTTATACTGGGTAAAGGGTCAGGCAGAGGATTGGATATATTGCTATGAACTACCAACTGCCATGATTTAGTAAAGTTAAGCTTCATACGGTTGTTACTTGCCTAGTCAAAAATGTTCTGGGCTTCTATTGCAGAAGTATCCTTATTTCCCTGCACTTTGACATGTCAAAGAATACTATCAAAGGCCTTGCTGAGGTCTAGCATAAGGATGGCCGTCACATTTTTCTCATTAATTGCCCTGTACAGATAGCTGGTAGTACTAAAGATAGAGTATATGCATGCAGAGTGTAATTTCCGTAGAGTGTAATTTCTTATTCCCACTTTGGTGAACATGCAATTTGTTATTCCAGGGCTGCAAATTACTGTCGGACTTCGGATCCAATGTCCGATCAAATTTGCCGCAAATGTCAGAACGAAACCAAATTTTGATAGGACATAATGTCATGTCCATTCAGATAATTCAAACATATTTTCTGCTTCGTGATGTTGAAGGAGAAACTCTTTTTTTTGGAAAAGTAACTCCGTCGATTTCCTTTTGATCATATGTTTGAAGTGTAAACAAAGGCTGCATCTCGCGCTAAGATTCGAGCAGTAATGGAGTATCCAGTACCTATAGTAACGTGACGGAGTTACGCTCATTCCTTGGTTTAGCGCGAGCTACTACCGAAAGTTCATTGAAGCCTTCGCTGTGCGTGCTGCGCCACTCTACGATCTCCTCAAGAAGAAACGCGCTTTTGCATGGGATGAAGAAAACGAGACAGCCTTTGGAGAATTGAAATCAGCTACAACAACCGTTCCTGTTCTACAGCTACCAGATTTCAACCATTGTAAAATTCATTAATAATTCATGAAGAAAATTCGAAAGAAATTAATATTTAATCAGTATATCTTTAACTCAGGATAAAACATTAATTAATAAAACATCAATGTTTTATCAAAGTTAACTTGCTCAAATTGAGCTTTTTCGGAGTTAAAATAATTTGTTTGTACTGTTTCTACAACTTCCAAACTTATATTCTATTCATTTTACAAGTTCGTTAAAACATTCGCGGTCGATGTTTATGGGCAGTTACAACGGCCGCTCATGTTTTAACTACTGTACATACAGATAGTGCAAGTGTCTTAGGGCTTGGAGCTGTCTTAAGCCAGAACATAGTCGGAAACGAGGTAGTAATCTGCTATGCAAGCCGTACTCTGGCTCCGAATGAGAAGAAACTGGTCTACCATCGAGAAAGAGCTGTTCTCGCTATCATTTGGTCACTCGGATACATTCGTCACTATCTCTATGGTAGAAAGTTCAAGATCATCACCGACCACAACCCTCTGAAGTGGCTCTTGAGCATAAAGAATCCAACTGGCAGACTAGGTCGCTGGGTCCTTCGCCAACAAGAATACGATTTCGAAGTCGAGTATCGACCAGGCAAGAAGAATGTCAACGCAAATTGATTGTCCAGGACGCCTGAAGAAGCCCCAATGGTTGCCGCAGTTAATGATCATCAAAACAACCGACGCGAATACGAGAGATAATAATAATAATATTTATTGCCAGGAAACTCTCTCACATTAGTGATTTTCAGAGAGGTCCTGAGAATTCGAATAATAAATTACAAAATATTTATAAGTACAGTACTATAAGTAGGATACATAAAATAAAAAAGTAAAAAAAAATATATATATATATGACAAAGATAAAAATTCATAAAATATCACGTATAAAAATCTATAGATAAAAATACATTCAAACATGCTTTTTAAAGTTGGTTTTAAACTGTAAGAGGTTCTCAGAATTTCTAATATTTTCATTCAGGCTATTCCAATCGTTAGCAGCATGATAAGCTAGTCTCTGCTTACCCCAGTTTCTCTTAACTCTATATATAGGCAGACGCAAATTGTTCTTCGATCTAGTATTATAATTATGCGTTTCTTTAACTGCAATTAAGTTTAAATTAGAGAAGGTCAATCCATTAATACATTTAAATATGTGAAGACACCTATGATAACGTCTCCGCTGGGAGAGATCCATCCAGCCCAGACTGTTAAGAGCTTCAGTGGCAGACGCCGAATACAGTGGACGGTTCAAAATTATTTTTGCTGCTTTACTCTGAAGGATTTGTAGATTATGCATTATGGTACAGTTATATTTGTCTCCCCAAACGACGTCTCCATAGTCAAAGAGAGGTTGGATTAAACTGTTGTAGTAGAGGACTCTTGCAAAACGTGGAAGGAGATGTTTTATTCTTTTCAACAGACCTAAACGCTTGTTAACTTTAGAGCAAAGGTGGACTAGATGCTCAGTCCATGTCATATCTGTTGAAAAGATAACCCCTAGGTAAGTATATTGTTGGGCCTGTTCCACTTCTTGATCATATACCTTGATGGAGGCTGAGGTCAAGCTGGTCAGTTTCCTTCCACTACCAATAATCATAGCTTTCGTTTTCTTGATGTTTAGAGTCAGTTGGTGATCTTTAAGCCAATCACCAATCTTTTGAAGGTCGGCATTAAGCTTTTCTTCCAAGTCATTAATAGTAGAAGAGAAATAGTACAACACAGTGTCATCAGCATAAAGAGACACTTTCGAGTGCTCAACTACATTGGGCAGATCATTGATGTACACCAGGAACAGTAGAGGACCCGGCATCTCTCTCCGCGGGCATCTCTCATGCGGGAGGGAAAATGGCGGGCGGAAAAATTGCGGGCTCTCATACGGGCGGGAAAAATGGCGGGCGAGGAGAGATGCAAACAGACAGCCATGGAAACCCGCTTATCATGAACTGTATAAACAAAAGAAAAAGGTTGATGAAATATAGTGATATCACAATAGTTTTATGTCCGACCAAATTTAAATTACGTACGAACAAAATAGGGAATTTGGACAGACATCTGTCCTGCCAAAAAATATTTATTTGCAGCCCTGTTATTCGATATAAGAAAATAAACAAGTTGTTCATGGGCAATGCGCTCCAGCACCTTGGACAGGACAGGTAACAGGGAGATGGGCTGGTTGTTGCTGGCAACAGCTCATGATCACCTAGCTATTTAAGATGGGCAATCACCTCAGCCAGTTTCCAGCCCTTTGGAAAGCACTCAGTTGTTAAGGAGGTATTAAACAAGTCGGTAATGACCTGAAGGTGTGCGAGAGAGGTCTTAACTATACCCTCATGCATGACTTATTTGAGGGCATGCTCATAATGGTTTTCCTAACTTCCTCTATCGAGACACGTTCAAAGGTGGTAACGGTGTCCATACGGCTATCACGCCGCAATATCATCACTTTTATCTGGGGAGTTATTACTTGGGATTTCCTTTACTTTACTTTAAACATTTTCAGAGGTGCGCGCTGTTCCAGAACGTCTAAGAAAAGTTTATTGAAACAAGAGACTTTATGATCAACATGATCATGAAAGAGACCAACAGTAGCTCAGGCCACGGTACCCTTGAGATGTCATCACAGAATGCCTCCGGATTGAAGCTGTGAGTAGTGATAATGGTTGGTTTTAGCTTAGGCGACTTCAAATTAAGTATGCAATATACTAGGAAGTGATCACTGTCTGATAGTAATGTTAAGTACGCCACTACGCTTGACGAGGGCCTTATTGGAGGTAAGGGACCTGTCATTATTTATGGCCGTGGGGTGGGGGCCGAAGAGAAAATGGTTGGGTAACTGAAAATTCTAAGACCTAAATGGTTGGGTAAAAAAATCACTTCCTCTCTGGGTAGCAAAATTTTTATGACTATTTAGTATTTACATAAAAAAATTAAGAGTTCATGATTTAAAATGATCAGTTCTCCATTGCACATTAGCTTTTGTTATTGTATTCCTCTACTTGTTTTCCTTGGAGTCCTGCTCTATATAGGGAGATAATACTATGAAATTTACAGTAGGATCTGTCTGTACAGTGTATCAATTTGGATTTGTTATTAAAACTTTGTATCGACAATATGATCATGGGAATTTGGCTTTATCTAACTTTTTTCTTCTTGGGTTGGGTATAACAGATTTTCTTTACCCATAAATGGTTGGGATGATTAAATTTCTGATCTTATTTTTGTTGGGTAAAATTTTTTTCAGCGCCAAATCTCATCCATCCCAAATCTATTTCTCTTCAGGCCCCACCCCGACCATAAATAATGACCAGTCCCTAAGTATAATAGCTGACGTTTCATATTATTATAAGTATCCCGAATTCAAAACATGGTCCTAACCCCAAACCTTACCCTAAGCCTAAACCTGATTTTACTACCAATAGTCTATGTGACGTCATTTCGGGATTTATATGAAACTTCACCCAGTATAATGTCGATCAATGTAGTACTGTCAGCCAATAAATTACAGTTTACATTATGATATCCTATGATAGGATTCCTATCCGTGCATAGTAGTTTGGGTGTAGATATAGGAATTAGTTCGTTTGAGAAGCAGGTGACGGGACAGTCCTGGGGTCTGTATTTACGCTACAGCTTCAGCTTGTGTTGCAAACTAAACCAAATCTGCTGCAAGCCATCCACGGATATTACAGTAAGATCACGTTGCATCTTCGCCTTCAGGGAGTTTTGAACGTAAGCGCCATGAGACTCATCCACCTGTTTTAGAGGTGCGGTCTTGTCTGAAGAGCCTAGTGTAGCCTAGTGCATATTGATGTTAATTTCGGTGTTCTTCACTGATGACTTTAGCCACGACTCAGAGACGGTGAAGACGTCTAAGTCGCCGCTAGTGATGAGGTCATCAACCTGATGGAAGTTTTCACACATTAAAGTGCCTATGAAACGAAAAATTCAATTCTGTTTTTATGACCCATTTTGTTACTTCTTGATGCGCTGAATCTTATGGTGGTATCGATTTTTCAATCACGACAAAGGAGGAAAGTGCTTTATTTTTTTATGTAAAAGTGGAAGAATTACACCAATTTTGTCCCACCTTGCGGTCAAATCATATCCGGTTTGACGCTCTAAACATTGAGCTACCTCTTTGAAATCACACGTTAGAGTCGGCATAGATTTTAGAGATGAAAGAATCATTACTGATCTCGCTTTCAGACACATCAGTAATATTTCCACAGCTACGCATTCAATCACCACAAAAAATATATCGATATTATCGACGAACTCTAACGTGTGACGTCACTACTGCTGTTTTGGTCCCAGACTCCGGAAATTTTTTTCTATCAAAATAGCGATGTTTGAACGTCGATAAAAGCACTTTCCCGTACCGTGATTGAAAACCCGATAGCACCATAATATCCAGCGCATCACAAAGTACCAAAGTGGGTCATAAAAACAGAGTTGAATTTTTCGTTTCTTAGGCACTTTAATATGAGATATCTTGATATATTGCGACTGTGAATTGCTCTGCATGCTTGGATGGTTTCCAAGAAGGCTGAGTGTTTATGTTAATAAGGTTGCGGTAGAAATTGTTCTTTTAACAGGAGTTGCTCGCTCGTCTGACCGGTCCGGGGTTCTTTTGCTGATTGGCTATGTGAACTGAAACTACCGATCGTGGTCCAATATCTATACCAAGTAACGGGTGGGGTGGACATCGCCACTAAGCTCAATAACTAAAGCCGTGAAGTTCCCACTGGTTGCATAACCACCAGTGGGTGGTTATGTTAATATGAATGTTGGGACTTGAACCATCTCTTTGTTTTAACGCTGTGTTCCCACAGTCTGAACTGCTTGGTGTGCGTGATCGATCCTAAGTAGATTTGTAATTGTTTTCGGTATCAGTTGTGGTCGTACACGTAGTACCGCGCTAATTAGGCCTCTCGTGATGTTATAATCCCCACATGTGGTCAAAGATCATGCAGAGTGAAAATTGAGGTTCTCTATTAATCCTTCAATTTGTATACGCTCGGCCTCGTTGAAATGATTTGTCATCATCACAGGTGGTTGACTCGTGGCATCGACGGTACAGTACTGTGAACACTGAACATGACCTGTCTCACGTGAAGGCTCGGTAACCGTCAGACAAGCGGCATATCGGAAGTGGATTTCGATATTAAAAATCATTGCGCAGATTGCCGTCACGTGGGTTACAACCCAGAGTGGCACGGACGGGAGGGGTAGAATATCATTTCCATCTCCTGTAAAGTATGGTATCACAAGACCATCTGTGACACCTTGTAGAATGCCATTAATACGCATCCAGTCCTCGTACAATTCTCCTCCAACATCCACAGGTAAAAATGTAGGTGTTGGGATTAGAACCGTTGGACCAGACGATGGTAAAATGTTCCAGGACAAAGGGCGTGCAGGGATAACCGGAGTAACCTCCCCACTGTAAGAGACGTTTTGTATTCTGATCGTATTGGTAGCAATACCGTAGACAACGCTGACATCTATGGCACAGCCCCATGGTTCATACAGAGTAACAGTCTTCAGATGGGAATTCATGTAGTAGAACTGGGACGGGAGCATAACGCTTGTGTCGATGTTCCCGTGTGCGATCACAGTGATTGTTAATGTGCTTTTGTCTTCCTTTTTGCTTAAATGCATCTCGATCTGTTCACCAAAAATATGGAATATGCGAGAAAGCTCAAAAGCATAGGAATCGCGGCTACGCACCAAAACCTGAAATCTCTTCAACCATTCGGGACTGCAACAGTTTTCAACGTATCGACACACCTCATTCTTTTCTGCATCTTCCACATGGCCCCTCATCGAAATTTTCTCGAGGAGTTTACGGAAGGTTTTCCTTATCGGTCTTTCATAATCCTGCTTTCTGCAAAAGAAACGTGTGATAAGTCATAAGTACGTCCCTCGGTGATTTGTTATATATTTCCTGGCTATTTCTGGTAGTGCTGACAGCCCGACATTCATTTTAGTTATACCATTTTGGAACAGAGACTCGTAACTCGTTCAATGTACGGAAAATTAGCTCGTTGCTGTGGTACGCACGCTCAGATTATTCATTTAATGATAAAGAACATTTGCATTTAGAATCACAGGAATTAATTTAGTGTGGATATGCAATTATCGCCAATTTGTGCAGTTATAAAAACTTTAGGGTGGGTCAGTCAATAAAAAAAAAACTTTTTTTGGTAATTGATAGATTTTGCATAATAACTATATTCGTACTTTCTGGAAAAAAGCATATATTTTCTTTTGACCGTTGAATATCACATGAAGCTGAACATATATAGATATCAAATTTTAATCATTTTTTTTAATCATTTTTTATCACGATTTCTGGTTTTTGATGGCCACAAGAAGCTATTTTTATGATATCGTGAGACATATTTGATATTTATGCATAAAATTTTCACTGAGTTCATACAGGTATTATTTGTTCAATGACCTATTGATTTTCCCCTTCGTTTTTAGGTTACAATATATGAAGGCATTGACATAACTGCAAACTAATTGGTCATCGCACAACTCTAGTATTGCATGTATGTGTATTGATTAACTCCTGAAAGCCTATTAATACTATTATTACTTGTATCACTTATAAAATTTCAGACCCTTATAGCAGTAACCTGTTTGATATGCAAATGTCTGGAATTTCGTCTCACGTGTATGACTTACCGGAGAAGTTTGTATATCACTTTCATTCTCAAATCGAAAGTTTGGTGTTGTGGGAGAAACACGCGCACATGTTATTCACACTTTAGTGTTTTCGTTTCATGAAGGCAAATATATATAAAATGTTATATCAGAGAATGCTCTGGTAAGTCATGCATGTGTGACGAAATTCCAGATATTTGCATATCAAACAAACTGAAATATATCAAAAACAAAGCGAAGAAACGGAAATCTTCAAAAGAAGTTATTTTATCATTTTAAAAGTTCTTCCAAATAAAACAATACATTTTTTTGACGTTATAGGCACTTTAATTACTTACTCGAGTTGATTTATCTGCTTTCGATGTTTTCCAACAACCTGACGCAAACTTGCAGCTGCAGCCGTTTTCGACCCCTTGTTCAAATCAATCGAAGTTTCAACTAGATTAACGACATCCCATGATACAATCAGAAGCCATGTCACGGAAACCAGTATACGGACCCAACTTTTGCAGTCTGCCATCTGCTTTAGTAGGTGTAAAGTGATCAGGCGTACTGCACACAATGCTATAGTGTTCGGGAAGTTACCTGCATAGTGGTGGCCGCTCATAGTGGAAGACATACATGTAAGGGCACTACATACTTGACGTTCGTGCTCAGTTGTCTTGCTCGATTCGATCGGCGACGTGTCGCTTTTAATTCGTTTTATTTCCTTGACAAGTTCTCTGTCAGCATCCAGTGCCATTTGTGCATCCCAAAGCTTCCGTGTTGATGTTAGGTGACCGATTATACTGGCAACTGCACTAGTGGCTGCACCAGCAACTGCTGCTGTCGCTCCACCTAGAACTACTGGAACTGTAAGATGACCTATATTGACAGAAATTTGTATCAAATAGATCAATACAGAGCAGATGGCCAGAACAGTGAAGTAGCTGGAGGAATCGACCAACGCCATCGTTCGGCTGTCACAAACCGATATAATATTTTTTGGAGCTTGTTTGCAGGGTGCTTAAAATAAGAAATACGCCCTGCAGCAGAAACAAGCTCCAAAAAGGTTTTTCCGGTTTGTGACTGAAGTGGTATATGTTTATAAGTGAGATATATACGCACATTACATTGAAAACACTTTCTCTTGATTACATGGCAACTAGTTACAAAATAAATTACTTTTAAATAAAAGAACTTTAAGAATAATGTTTAGAAATGCTAATAGTTTTACGGTATCTGCTCTATGTACTCGAGAAATAACGTTTTTATTCTCGTATTTTATTGTTCTGGATAGCGCCATTTTAGAGATTGATGTACAGCGGTATTTTTCTTTTCAATTTTGACGTCATTGAGTGCCTGTCTTTTGTTCCTTGCACTAAAACGACGTCAAAATTGAAAAGAAAACCGTCGCTGTACATTGCGTTTAAGCCGTAAAAAGTGTCGTCAGCTGGAGTCCATTTTTCATGGCGCAAGTTTGTCCAACGACCAATCAAATTTGTTTGATACGATTACTGTGGCGTTAGCTGGAGTCCTTTTTCTCGTGTCGTGATACAGCCAAAATCAACACAGTTGAGGAAAAAACCTTGAAATAAACTGTAGCAGATGTCCTGTATGACCAGAAAACTTTCCACTAAATTTTAAAAGCTTTCAACACATTTAATCTCTTTTATCCTCAAGTGAGATATAAAGTGCGAACTTGTTGCTTTTGTTATATGAAGGTTGTTTATCTGGAAACGTTTTACAGAAAAGGGAATGCTGAATAGATATTAGATGCGCGTGTTTACTGTTGTTTTTTTAAAGTACAGGGGCAGGGGCCATGAGTTTGAGGCTCATCTGTTGTGGACGCTTGCAGACCACGCACGAGAGTCACGTCGGATCAGCAATCTCCAGATGTTTCCTTGTCATTCTTTTCTGGTGTCTATCCTCTATGCGTTTTTCCTTCCAATTGTCAGTACCTTTCCACACCGCCGTTTTCTATTCGTTTCGCCCTTCTGCCAGCCTCTCCCACTCAGTTTCTTTGTGATGTTGCAACTCTTTAAGCCTTCTCTCAGTGTGTCCTTGTATCAGAGCCTGCCCACATTTCTTTGTCCGATGCTATAAGCTCGCTGTACTGTACATTGTTTGCTTAGGAAGTCTATCATCATTCATGCGAGCTACATGCCTATCACCGCCATCTCAGGAAGTTCGGCCTTTCTATACTTTATCATTTGTCATTGTAGTCTCCCACAGTTCACATTGAGGATCGAACGTAGGCAACGTTGATGGAATGCGTTCAATGCCTGGCATAAAGTGTCCACGTTTCACAGCCGTATAGGAGTGTGCACATTACTACCGCACTGTATACAGAGCAATTTTGGCCTTGAGCTTGATGTTATGGCTGTTCCATATACACGCTTACGTAGGCGCCCGAAAGATTCGTTAGTTTTTTATATACGATGTTCAATATCTTTGTCAATCTGTCCATCGGATGACAAGATTCCACCTAGGTAATCCGTGTCCTTCAGCGCGTGATGCAGCATAGCAGCAAAGAACAGCACAAACAGATAGGAGAAATCACACAACCCTGCTTCACACCAGTTGTTACAGGACTTATCAGAGAACTTACCATCCGCACAAATTTGAGCCATCATCCCATCGTGTAGCTGGCGGATAATGGATACTATAGTTTATCTGGACATCCAAAGCAACGTGAATACGTGCCATAATGCCGGCCTATTCACCGTATCAAACGCCTTTTCCAGATCGATGAAAACGGCGTTGCAGTGAATATCATATCAGTTGTGCCTCTTGCACCCCTGAAGCCACATTGAGATTCTGAAACTGACTCAAGGAAATTTTCAACTAAGCGTCTTTGGATGATTTTAGCAAGAATTTTTCCGGCAATTAGTAATAGCGATATACCTCTGTAATTTCCACATTCAGTGCGACTTCCTTTGTTCTTAAAGATTGTAATTATCGTGGCATCTTTGAACTGCTGTGGCGCCTCCTCATCCCAGATCCGAAGGAATAGCTTATGAAGTTGCTGTGCTTGAGCCAAGCCTCCGTATTTGAAAATTTCTGGTGGTAGTCCATCTTCACCTGCAGTCTCCCCGCTTTTTAGTGTCTTCATGATGGCTAGCCTGACCTCTGCCAGCGTCGGAGGGTCAGCCGCCGCATTAAGCACTGGGCGTTTCACAAGCTCTTCGATAACGACTTCATCTACCGATGATGATCGGTTCAGTAGGTCATCGAAGTGATCTTTCCATCTATACCTAGCACCTCGTTCTGGTCAGTTAACAATCGTGAGTCGTCTGCTGTTTTAAGTGTGGAAAACCCATGCTTTCGTGGACCATAAAATTCATTTATTAATTCATGAAACCTCGTGTTGTTCATATCTGCACTGTGCTGGATTTCTCTGGCTTTGCCTTCTATCCATTGAGCTTACTCACTATCCATTGAGCTTACTACTCACTGCTGCCTTCAATCTAGCCACATTACTTCTAGTGGTTCTACTGAGGTATGCCGCAAGTGCCTTATCCTTCTCAGCTATAAGGGGAAGGATGGAGTCTTGCATATGATCTACGAACCAGTCTGGTTCCTTACGTTCCGCAAAACCCAGTACTTCTTCGGTCGTCACTCTGACATTGTCTCGCAAACACGCCCATTCGTCTTCCAGGGATAGGTGTTGTGTTTCACTTATGCTATCTAATGCCTTATCCATCTCTTTTTCCAGTTCATTCCTTCTGTCTGTACGTCGAAGGTCGCTAACATTTATCTTTTTTCTTTTCGTTCCTGTCTGTCTGTCTGTCTGTCTGTCTGTCTGTCTGTCTGTCTGTCTGGCTTTACTTTTTATCAAGAGATTCATGGTATACAGACGACGAGCTTATGGTCAGTTTCACAATCCGCACCCCTCATGACTCTAAGTCCATAACGTCAGCGATATCTTTCTTCCGTGTGATGATGTAGTCTATGAGATGCCAATGCTTGGAACGCTGGTGCATCCATGTAGTTTTGTGCTTCACAGAATGCTGAAACCATGAGTTGGTTATCATGAGCTCGTGTTCGGCACACTTCGAGAGTAAGAGCAGACCATTTGCGTTGTTCCTCCCAATTCCAAATTTGCCTGACTGATCCGGCCATACCATGTAGTCCTTCCCAAACCCCTCTTTTCTAAACCCCTCCCCCAATGCATGCTGGTGGATTAATTTTTGGTACAGGACTTATAAGGCCGTGTTTATACAATGTTGGGTAAGTTTTTTGTTCAATGCTAGTAGAAACTATGTCGTGCACAACAACCGCAAGTTCCTCATGGTATCGTTTCAGAAGCCATGCAGGAATACCATCAGAGCCCGTGGCTTTCTTGGGATTTATGGTTTTGAGAATAAATTTCACCTGTCCAATGCTAGGGAGTGGAGAAGGTTCATCACGTAGACCATCAGGGGTCTCAATAGGGAATGTGGATGTTTCGTTGTTCCAAGTAGATGTAAATGCATTCTGTAGCTTTTCAGCGAGGTTATCCGGGGGAATGGAAGCCTGGGAAGGGCGAGTAGAGATACCGGTCAGTTGATTTCTTTATACCATCTCGCTGAAGCGCAGTCTTTTCGAAGCTGGATATGAATATGGGGTTCCATCAAATCGAGTTAGATGAAGCTTCAAGACCAATCACCACATTTGCCGTGCAGGGTGATTCACTCTATCGCTACAAACGACTCAGTTTTGGGAAGAAAAATATTGTCGCAGCTGCCTTTTGAAGTGATGTCGCTTGACCCAACGATCTTATTGAAGCAAGACCATAGGTCTTGATGAGGTCCAGCGCTGCGACTCTTGTTCTGGGTGGAGATTTTCTCCGTCGTGACTACGTCAATCGAAGATCCTGTGAGAAGACGGCGCTTGCAAACGATTTTTAACGTAACACGAAAAATACGATTTTTTAAACGATGTTTAATGTCACACGAAAAATCATCCAGTCTGACAAAAATTGACATGTATGTGGATTAAAAATCGCAACCTTTATGATTGGGACGAGCTGGACGTGAAATAAAGACTATTGTGTTCATGCTTATGAATTTACGGACTCGCGGCATGTCGTTCGCGAACTTTAATGCACCGATTATTTTGCCGATTATTATTACTCTACTCCTGACGACCCTTCTGATCGCGGTCTTCCCATAGATCTTTGGCCACTTCCATATTTCCACTACTCCCATCAAAGTTTTTTGAGCAATTCTCTTTATGCTTTTCATACCATTCTTGGTACTCACTGGAATCTGACTTAGCTTTGTGACTGGTACACTCACAGCAACTTTTGGATTTGAAACCATAATCCAGTACCTCTCGTGTTTCTACGGCCATAACAAAACCAAAGCCATAGTTAGCTGTGTGACCTCTCTTTGACCATGTACCATCAAAGGTGACAGCGACATCAATAACATCCTCATCTTTAATGTTAGGCATGTCCTTCGTCAGTTTATGGCGGAGTTTAGCTCTGGTTGACTTGAGATGCTCTTCGACTGATGCTTTGTGGGTGGCATACAAAACATTTGAATGGTCATTCCAAGCTTTGGTTGACATTGGTGTCACAAATAGTGGCCATTCCTTCCCTGCCAATTCCCGTCTTCTAAAGACTCTTCCTCTACTTGATTTTCCAAAGAAGTTGAGGAGCAACTGGCAGGAAATTCCTTGGTCACATCGTCAAAATCATGATCGGCCACAGGTGGTGAGTCTGCTGACTGCTGAGAAAATATTTCATCAACATCGTGATTGATTTGTCGAATGTTCTCTCGCTTTTTCCACGATGGTGTGCCCTTAAACTTCTTTCCTTTTCGTAGTTTAGGCATTACTCGATCAAATAATGAGTAATAAAAGAGATAGTCTTCGTAAATTTATCAGGAAAATGTAGAGGAATGGCGTGAGGCAAAATCGTGACTCGTTATTTCATTGCCTGCCAGAGGGTCATAAAGCCAATTGACAATACCATAAGCCCCCTAAATTAGGTCCCAGTATCTTCAAAAACAAATCCACACGCATATTGTCAAAACTCGACGATCGTTTTTGGATAATTTGGAAGCCTTTTATTGGTAGAAAACACGTCGCGTTTCCATAGCAACGTGATGGCAGAATATCAACGGTTTCCACAAAAAAAAAATATATATAAGTATATATATATTGAAATTGAGTAAATATTGGACGAGATAACGTTCAACTGAAATCTACGTGCGATTTGTTAACGGCAGACGAAGTGATATGATCGGCAGCTGGTTATTTAATCAGCGAATTACTTTAAATACATTTTTATTTTGCTTTCGGTCGAGCGTGCTGTCCTATTGTAGTGGTTAGTTACCAGGGTTGCGATGCCGAATCTGGCGAGTTTTCTTTTAATTTTTTCTTTCATTTTTTTGTCCTGATTTTTAATTAGAACAGCTGCAACAAGTAGAACAGCTGCAACAAGTAGAACAGCTGCAACAAGTAGAACACCTGCAACAAGTAGAACACCTGCAACAAGTAGAACAGCTGCAACAAGTAGAACACCTGCAACAAGTAGAACACCTGCAACAAGTAGAACAGCTGCAACAAGTAGAACACCTGCAACAAGTAGAACAGCTGCAACAAGTAGAACAGCTGCAACAAGTAGAACAGCTGCAACAAGTAGAACTCCTGCAACAAGTAGAACAGCTGCAACAAGTATAACTCCTGCAACAAGTAGAACAGCTGCAACAAGTAGAACTCCTGCAACAAGTAGAACAGCTGCAACAAGTAGAACTCCTGCAACATGTAGAACAGCTGCAACAAGTAGAACTCCTGCAACAAGTAGAACAGCTGCAACAAGTAGAACTCCTGCAACATGTAGAACTCCTGCAACAAGTAGAACTCCTGCAACAAGTAGAACAGCTGCAACAAGTAGAACTCCTGCAACAAGTAGAACAGCTGCAACAAGTAGAACTCCTGCAACAAGTAGAACAGCTGCAACAAGTAGAACTCCTGCAACATGTAGAACAGCTGCAACAAGTAGAACTCCTGCAACAAGTAGAACAGCTGCAACAAGTAGAACTCCTGCAACAAGTAGAACTCCTGCAACAAGTAGAACTCCTGCAACAAGTAGAACAGCTGCAACAAGTAGAACTCCTGCAACAAGTAGAACAGCTGCAACAAGTAGAACTCCTGCAAGAAGTAGAACAGCTGCAACAAGTAGAACTCCTGCAACATGTAGAACACCTGCAACAAGTAGAACTCCTGCAACAAGTAGAACAGCTGCAACAAGTAGAACTCCTGCAACAAGTAGAACAGCTGCAACAAGTAGAACTCCTGCAACATGTAGAACACCTGCAACAAGTAGAACTCCTGCAACAAGTAGAACAGCTGCAACAAGTAGAACTCCTGCAACAAGTAGAACAGCTGCAACAAGTAGAACTCCTGCAACAAGTAGAACAGCTGCAACAAGTAGAACTCCTGCAACAAGTAGAACAGCTGCAACAAGTAGAACTCCTGCAACAAGTAGAACAGCTGCAACAAGTAGAACTCCTGCAACAAGTAGAACAGCTGCAACAAGTAGAACTCCTGCAACAAGTAGAACTCCTGCAACAAGTAGAACAGCTGCAACAAGTAGAACTCCTGCAACAAGTAGAACAGCTGCAACAAGTAGAACTCCTGCAACAAGTAGAACTCCTGCAACAAGTAGAACTCCTGCAACAAGTAGAACAGCTGCAACAAGTAGAACTCCTGCAACAAGTAGAACAGCTGCAACAAGTAGAACAGCTGCAAGAAGTAGAACAGCTGCAACAAGTAGAACTCCTGCAACAAGTAGAACAGCTGCAACAAGTAGAACTCCTGCAACAAGTAGAACAGCTGCAACAAGTAGAACTCCTGCAACAAGTAGAACAGCTGCAACAAGTAGAACTCCTGCAACAAGTAGAACAGCTGCAACAAGTAGAACAGCTGCAACATGTAGAACACCTGCAACAAGTAGAACTCCTGCAACAAGTAGAACTCCTGCAACAAGTAGAACTCCTGCAACAAGTAGAACTCCTGCAACAAGTAGAACACCTGCAACAAGTAGAACTCCTGCAACAAGTAGAACAGCTGCAACAAGTAGAACTCCTGCAACAAGTAGAACAGCTGCAACAAGTAGAACTCCTGCAACAAGTAGAACAGCTGCAACAAGTAGAACTCCTGCAACATGTAGAACACCTGCAACAAGTAGAACTCCTGCAACAAGTAGAACAGCTGCAACAAGTAGAACTCCTGCAACAAGTAGAACAGCTGCAACAAGTAGAACTCCTGCAACAAGTAGAACAGCTGCAACAAGTAGAACTCCTGCAACAAGTAGAACAGCTGCAACAAGTAGAACTCCTGCAACAAGTAGAACAGCTGCAACAAGTAGAACTCCTGCAACAAGTAGAACAGCTGCAACAAGTAGAACTCCTGCAACAAGTAGAACAGCTGCAACAAGTAGAACTCCTGCAACAAGTAGAACAGCTGCAACAAGTAGAACTCCTGCAACAAGTAGAACAGCTGCAACAAGTAGAACTCCTGCAACATGTAGAACACCTGCAACAAGTAGAACTCCTGCAACAAGTAGAACAGCTGCAACAAGTAGAACTCCTGCAACAAGTAGAACAGCTGCAACAAGTAGAACTCCTGCAACATGTAGAACACCTGCAACAAGTAGAACTCCTGCAACAAGTAGAACAGCTGCAACAAGTAGAACTCCTGCAACAAGTAGAACAGCTGCAACAAGTAGAACTCCTGCAACAAGTAGAACAGCTGCAACAAGTAGAACTCCTGCAACATGTAGAACACCTGCAACAAGTAGAACTCCTGCAACAAGTAGAACAGCTGCAACAAGTAGAACTCCTGCAACAAGTAGAACAGCTGCAACAAGTAGAACTCCTGCAACATGTAGAACACCTGCAACAAGTAGAACTCCTGCAACAAGTAGAACAGCTGCAACAAGTAGAACTCCTGCAACAAGTAGAACAGCTGCAACAAGTAGAACTCCTGCAACAAGTAGAACAGCTGCAACAAGTAGAACTCCTGCAACAAGTAGAACAGCTGCAACAAGTAGAACTCCTGCAACAAGTTGAACAGCTGCAACAAGTAGAACTCCTGCAACATGTAGAACACCTGCAACAAGTAGAACACCTGCAACAAGTAGAACACCTGCAACACGTAGAACACCTGCTCTGCAGGTGAAGTCCTTTGACAGATGTTGAAATCGAATTCTCGTGTAATGCACATCAAATATGTGTTGTATGTACCCACCTGTCGTGATAATTTCTGCAATCCCCACGACACTGCCAATGATTGACACGGTCATACCAACTACTTTAACTACATTTACATTTTCTTGTATGTTATCCAGCTCGTTTGCAATTTGTAGCAGGTGGTCTACCGTGCGCTTTCGTGATGGAATCCAGGATTTAAGTGAATCGCTGAATTCCTCTCCAAGGCGCTGAACCAGTTTCAATTTCTCTGAGGTTTTTTCACTACCAGAAGCCATGGTTGATTTTTAAATACGATACTAAACAATATCTTTAATGGCAGACGTTCATAACTCCGGGAAATCTGGAAAGATTAAGATGTCTTTAGAACTTGAATTTTAGGTTTTTATGTTAAGTTTTGATGTCTTAAACAAGCGCATATGGGCCATGACCAAAAAACCTTTTCTCTAGAAGAAAACGTTTGTACAAAATGTCATGCCACTTTTGAAGTGCATATAATCCCTCCACAGTTTTTAATTTTTTGTATAGATGACACAAAAACAGTTGATAAGTTATTTTACAGTTTTCGATTTGGGACCTTGGTCCATTCGATTCGGAAATATCTCTCTTCAAACATTGCTATTTGTATGAAGCCGCGTATAACGAGTAGATCATATCAATCTCGTTCACAGAGCCTTCGCCGCGTCACGCAAATGAAGGTTCTGCGCGGCGAAGGCTCTGGGAACGAGATTGAGATCATATGGACTTATAGTACGTATTCCACATAAGGTCATATCGGAAGGGACTCATTCCAATACCGTTTATGTGTTCTGCGCATCCCACTGAAGTTTTCTGTCGAACATTAGTCTATAAGTTTGGTCAAGTAACGGGGCCAGTGTTTCCACTCTCAAGGAAATTTAGCTGTAAAAAGGAAGTTTTAAGAATAAAAAAATTTCCTGGTCTTCACACATTCGAGGTTCGATCTTTTTTGTATAGAGTGGTTTCACATGACCAGGACATGACGTTAAGGCAAGGGAGCAAGCCAGAATGCGATTTGGCAGGATCGTGGCTGGATGGAATCATTAACTATGATGGAATACTCGCAGTTGAGGTGGACATGTGTGCCGTGAGGTACTAGATCTGAGTCGTCTTCTGGACGATCTTTTTTAGTATCCGCGAGAGGTTGGACGAAATGTGAGATTGTACTGCTATCATACGATCGGACATGCCTGTATGATGAAATACATCATGGAACTGCTAACCCCAAAACAACTTGATGCATAACCCCCGCCTGATGAATTTTCTAACCCCCGCCTAATTGTTTTCTAGCTACGTCCTTTGGCCAGTCAATTAGAAAATTAAGCTCGCGTCGCTAGGCGATCGATGCGGCGCGTGCGATACGCTAATGATATACACCGCATTAATATATTCAAGATGGCGCTTGTTTTCTAAAATTTTCTAATATTAATAAATAAAATTTATTAATATTCTATTAATGCTATTTATAGAACCAAAACTCAGACAAACAAACCAAAATTGATTCTCAAGGGATTCCTAAATAGCCATTTTCAATGGAAAATGTTCTATTGTTGGGGATGCAAGAATAAACAAGAATAAATTATAGACTCAGACAAACATACATACTGACGGCATTACCGCGCTTCGCTATTCACTGGCCAAATCGCATTCTGGCGTGCTCCCTTGGTTAAAGCAACTATGGTTAGCCATGTTGGAGGGTAACTTCAATTGTTCCGACGTTCAAAAGATCGAATAATTAATGTAAATTATTTTCAACATAGGTATTTACTGGCCATGACTGGGGAATACGTGAACCACTGTATAGTTAGAGATAAGACAAACAACTAATGCTTTGCTTTAGCTTTTAATATTTTGAGTGGATATGCATTTATTTCCAAGCTTTGACGTTTTCGGTTTTTAGGTGCATTGCGGGTATTGTGTTTTTGTGTTGATCAACAATCCGATCTGACTCTTCAGGATTCAGCGTGTAAATCTCACGCACAAACTATCAAACCTAATGTTGAGTAACATTCACAAAATGTTGACATATTGAAATATTCAAGAAACATTTGTGCGATTCTGGAGGTTTTTTTTTGTTTTTTATCGCCATAATACCATTTGCAATTTGAATGCTTTCCGGTTTGGAATATAGGAATCTTCCAGTAGAAAAATATAGCAAACAAAACTTATCTTTTTGAGTGTCTGATCGTTCCCGAAGATATTCATGTATCGAATCGTATATCAAAATAAACCGCAAGGTTCAAAGAACAACCCTGTTCTGAAACTATAACGGCACGAAGTTCATGCATAGAATGGTCAAATCCTCGAAAATCGCAACTGCTCAATGTATTTGTTTTAAAATAAAAGGCGCATGTTAAGTTATCTTGAATAATTAGACAACAAACTAGTCAAAAGTAGAACAATCTTTTAATCCTCGTAAAGCAAGTCAACACAACGTTTCGTTCCCAGACCCCTAGCGCATTCCGTTACATCTCTCTCCTTCAGAGTCTGTTCGACAATTTCAAGTTTCTGTCACATAGTTCTCCAGATATGCTGGTCTACGTGTTTTTCTTCCACTCAATATTCAGCTTGTAGGGGACTCACGCACTGCAGCGCTTGGTACTTTATTGATTTCCGACTGTGGGGCGGCTGGTTGTTCCGGTGTCTGTGACGAGTGTTGGTCTCGCCGTTCGTCTTCTCTTAGTGGCGCATCTGTATCTGTTTCTTCTGCCTCTGCTATCCTTCGGAGATGTCTGCGGTTTCTTCTGTAGTTCAGTCCATCCGCCGTTTTAACAATATATGAGACGCGCTATGCGAATTGTTTTTCCTGATTTGAAATATAGAGAGGCGTTAGTTAAGGCATCCCTACAATATCTTCAAGACGCGAACTACTTTCTGCTCGCTTATTTAATGATATTATTAATAACAAAGATCACAAACTTGCAGAACTTTTACCGCCTAGGTCAAGCCATTATAAACATAATAATAATAATAATAATAATAATAATAATAAATTATTTATTTAAACTGTGAAGACCCGTTCAGCTATAATAGCTGGTCTTATCCGGGTGAACAGTATTTACAAAAGTTAATTATTAGAATATTATTTACAATATAAAAAATGAACAGAAGACTAAAAAAAATATTATAAACTACAATTGTGTGAAGAATTGTCAATTTCTAACAAATATTTAAAAACCAAGTTTTTAAAACTACGGAGAACTTTCATGTTCTCGAGCTGCCGCGAACTTGAACATACTGTAGTTTGTCCGAGTGAAGTATTTACTTTAGGAAGGTCAATCAAAGTTTGATCTCGGAGGGTTTTTTCTCTTAACGAACTTCTTAAAAGAAAGTAATCGTTAAAATACGTAGGACAATCAATGTTATTTACAATTTTAAAAACTAAAATATATCTTAGAAAACGGCGTCGACTATGTTACGGTTACGCATTTCTTGTGTACAAGTTAGTCTGTAATGTCTGTTGGCATGTACATGTAAGATGATTCTCATTGCTTTATTTTGAATTTTTTCACGGTCGGTAAGAACAGATCCATGCACAATCGTGCCATACAATTGAACCATAGTCAATAATAGGTAGATGAGAAAAGGCATTTTTTGATGTCTGGGTTTTTAACCCTTACGCCTCGACACATCGACGTCAGACCCTGAGCAGCTCGTTCAACGCCAACGAACGGGAGAAGAAGCGACAGTACAACCAACGAATTGTTGAAGTTGAGCATGGCTCCTTCACACCGGTCGTTTTCAGCGCCTTTGGTGGATGTGGAAGGGAGACCCATCACTTCCTCTCGTTCCTTGCTGAGAAGCTCGCCACCAAGAATAAGTTTGCGCCCTCCATTGTCCTGAGCTGGCTAAGGAGGAAGATTGCCTTCGCTTTGCTTCGAAGTCAAGTTGTGTGCGTCCGTGGCAGCCGCACCTGGAGAAACATTTCCATTCCGTCGACCAGTGACATTCCATTGTCTGAATGGAATTCTAATATAAATTAATTATTGTAACTGTTCATTGACTGAGAGAGAGTGTAAATTATTCGTAATTGTTCATATTTATATATTCATTTTATGTAAAATGATTATCCTTTGTTGATCCAATGATTAAAAATTTTATGTTGTAAAAAAAAAAAAAATAATAGGTAAGATTGTTTGTTTATAAATTCTGAGAAGGATATCGATTGGTAAAAAACCTGAAATGCGATTTAGTAATTTCAATTTGGGATAAGAGCGTTGATATAAGCAATCTACTTGGGGCTTCCAAGATAGTGTGTTGTGCATGCGTAGACCAAGATATAGTCAAACGTGTATACTTCCTCAATCTTACTGTTGGAAAGATATATTTCCAGATTTTCAGCATTTTTAAGAGCAGGACGGTCTTCTTAATGTTGGCAATCATTCTATTCGACTTTAGCCAAGATTCAACATTTTTAACATCTGAGAAATAAGAGACTTTTTAATACTCCTGTATATGTAGAACAGATCGATATAAGTTATAGCATGTAAAATTTGTAAATAATGTAAATAATTTTCCCATATCACTAGCTATATCATGTAAATATGCAATTTTTAATTATTATATATACTATATATATTTCATATATTAATATTTTGTATATTTATATATTGTAATGCATATACACGTAATTCAGTCGTATAGACTGCAATGTGTGTTTTACTCAATAAACGATATATCTATCTATCTATCTATATCAATCTATCTATATAGTCAAAAAGTAGAGTGCTGCGTAGACAGTGTTTTGAATATATTTCTCCCACCCTCTCAGTCTGCTTGCTGATCGACGTTAAAAATAGCAAATGATCTAACGTTTCCCATCTCATTAATTATTAGTTTGTTTATCTCCCGTGCATTTGATTGGCTACTTTCTACTTGTGACACCCTTTTGGCATATATATATAAGCCCCATTTATTTCATTTCATCTCGTCTTACTCTGATGAAGGGCTCCGCTCGAAACGTCAGTATCTCGTCACTAAATTCTTGGCAGTTTACCACCTTTTCACTTTGCTATATATCTATATAGTCATTCCGTCTGACGGTGTATTCCTGTGTTCCAGCAATGCAAGATAAGTATATCCAATCGTGCGGCTAAGGCCTTCTCCATGATCCGTTTGGTTGTCCTGACTGCGCTTTCCGTTTTCCCATTGTCACTAACACACAGTACAGCTTTAAACACTTCTTTAATCTTCTACTCCCCTTCTTGCTCTTCCTTCCTCGTTGTCCGTACGTCACTCTCCAAATAAGGTCAATGACGCTCTTACTACATAAATAGCAAACACTATATCCCTCCCCATTTAGACAACTGTCATTTAACTTAAATATCAACATAGCTATATACATGCTCTTTGGTTTGTTTGTTTTAGTTTCTGTATACATGTTGGACTTGTGTCTGCTGAATGTTCCCCTTTCTGTTCACCATCTGGCTTGTTTATGTCTTTATACCACTCTGCATAATGCATGGTTCTTCTCCACGTTTCAAGATCACGCTTGGCCCTTTTTTATCTCCCTCCTCTATAGATAATTTGGCTTTTCGTGATTTATCAGCATAATTCTTTGCTCGGTGTGCTCGATCTCGTTCACAGGCGTCTTCCACCGTTGGGTTTGGATTTTGTTCGTTGATTTGAGGCAATTTTGTTTTGATATCAGCTCAGCAAAGACCATGGTCTTGTTGAAACGTTCGCTGAGGCCAGTACGGAATTATTTATCGTTGGTTGACGCCACAACTTTACAAGTATGACTTGAATTCTTGAGAAACAAATTGGTTGTGATGCACTGTTGGACGCCCTGTAGAATCGAATCGGCCATCCATAATAGGCGAATTTGGTCTAGCGTCATGGCTTTGGGTACAGCATTGGAGACGATATAACTGACGTATTCCTCAGCTATATCACGCTCGGTAAATGTCAGCCGGATTTGTTGGACCAGCGTTCGATTCGGGCTGGAGGTTTTCCTTTAGGACTGTATATTATCTCCAGAGGTTTGTGGTCAGTATACAGGGTGAAGTCGGTACCATATAGATACTGTAGATGTGAAATTTTTCACACCCCCAAACTACTGCGAGAGCTTCCTTCTCCGCCTGGGAATACCGACGTTCGACATCAGACAAGGTGCGACTTGCATATGCTACACGTCTTGTTGTGACTTTCTGGGACTGTGTTAGTACCTCTCCAAGCCCAACGGGGATGACATCAACTCTTAGCTGAGTTGAAGCTATAATGGATCGTAATGTGCCATAACATGTTGACTTGTGAGGAGGTTCTTGAGTGTATCGAAGGTATTCTGGTGCACAGAGTTCCATCGCCATAGAGTGACTTTGCGGGTCAGGAAGCGTAGCGGCTCCGCGACGGTCGCAAAATCAAGAATGAATCGTGAACAGTATATAGGTAACAAGTCCCAGAAAACTGCTTCACGGATAGCATCTACTTTCTTGGTATCGGGTGTGACTCCGCGGTGGCCGACGTACACCTCAAACCCAAAGAAGGTCAGCTTGTTGTCACCAAATACGCATTTCTCACGGTTGAGAGTGAGGCCTTTCTCTTGTTATCGCTGCAACACCTTGGCAAGGTGCTGGTCGTGCTTCTGGTTCAGTGCTTCTGCCATAAACGATGATGTCATCAGACATGTTTCTTGTACCAGGACATCATTGATGTGTTGGTAGATCTCGGGTGCTGACGAAACTCCGAACATCAATCGCTTGTATTGATATAAGCCCAGCTTAAGTGGGTAACAAAGGTTGTAATTGGTCTTGAATCAGGATATAGCTCAATCTGATGATATCTCCATCGCAAGTCTAGCTTGGAGAAGACTGTAGCTCCTTGTAGTTCCTGCAGGGTTTCTTCGACAGTAGGAATTGGATGTCGTTCGCGAATGATCGCATGAGTATTGGCTTGGCGCATGTTAACGCAGACACGGATCTCGCCGTTGGTTTTTGGAACTGCAACGAGAGGAGACACCTATACGGGATCGGACCGTCAGTTGGTTCGATTATTCCAAGCGTTTCGAGCTCTTCTATTTTCGTTTCGACTGCTTTACGGATGTGAAACGGAATATGGCGCTGAGGTGGGGCGACTGGCTGCACTGACTGATCAATGTCGAGCTCTAGTTGGAAGTCGTTGTGGATTGTTGTGAACTAACTCGTCTATCTTGGTTTCGTTTTCGGGGAGTATATGTCCTTTACTACTCTACACGGACATCATCATGTTCGTGAAAAAATCCTAGAGCAATTGCTGTTTGACGTCCCATGAGCGATCCGGAATCTTCGTTCTCTACAACGATAAAAGTGGCACGCTTGTTCGTAGAACCATGTCCTACCTGGCAAGAAAATGAACCTTGGACACGTAATGGCGTTGTGGAGGAGCCATAAGGAAACAGTCGCAAAGGAGAATGGGCGAGTTTTATCTTGTTGTTGCTGTTTACCTGGACAAACGTTTGATTGTCAAGCACGTTACTGGAATATTGTTGACTTTTACCGTCGCATGTGGCACTTTGTTGTTGTTACCAAGTGCGAAGAGATATTCTTCATCAGAAATTTAATAACTTTGACCTTGTGACGGAAGTGGTTCGCCATGTATATATCGGATGTCATTTTGTTTTTTTGTCTTTGTCGGTCGTGATGAGTAGATTTAGCTTGATTCTCTAGTCTCGGTTGTCGACATATACTCGCGAGAAATGTCCCCGTTTTTGGAAATTATTGCAAGTTTTACCTTGCGCAGAGCAACAAAGATCTTTGGCGCGATGCCCAGCATTACCACAACAATGACAAACAACATTTCCGTTTGACTGACCTGACTGTTGTTGTCCGGTTTCTCTGCCGATTTCGTAAAACCCATTGAGCTTGATTGGTCACGGATGGAGTTTATGTCCTTGTCGACATATTTTCCACTGTCAGTTTTTTCAAATGAAATTATATTTTTCTGCGGTGCGAAATAAGCAGTCAGCAGTGGCGGTAGAAATTTTTTGAATTTAGGGTCTCTGAAATGGCATTTCGAGTACTTTTGAGTAAAATCTAAAGACTTTAAATATCTATTTTTGTAGTGTATCTATTATTTTTAAGAAAATATTATTAATAATAGCACCATTAATAAAAAGTGGTAGTTTGTCGGAGGGACTTCCGCCACAGTCAGTTTGGCGAGAGCAGTATCCATGCAATCATTGCTGGTTTCCTCGAGAGTTTCGAATATATCCTGTACATCTAGACCTGCAAGATGAAGCAAAACGGCGCGTTGTTGCTTATTTTCATTTTATCCTGATGCCGCGAGGTAATATTCTAAAGATTTGACCCATTTCTGCCATCGTTGTGCTATTGTTGATGTGTCAGCGACACTGAAAGGAGGTATTTTAGGTAGATCCATAATACTTTAGCCATAGCTGATATAACATTGACGTTTAGTAAGCGACACGCACACTGGAAAACCCGTTGTTATCCTCGTCGCCAGTTATACTTATAGTATTTGAGAAAACAATGCACAGTACAGCTTCATAAACACTTCTTTAATCTTCTACTCCCCTTCTTGCTCGTGGTCCGTATAAGGTCAAATGAATAAGGTCAATGAAGCTCTTACTACCTAAACAGCAAACACTATGTCGTGCCATATCTGCTTTTAACCTGTTTATTATTTATCTCACTGCTTGTTTTCGTGTATAGCTTGTCCACTTAGAGTAATAATCTACCGTCGCAAGATAGTTTTATCCTAGTCGGAGTTGGATTAAATCCGTTGCGATGACTTCCCACCAGCCGTGTTGGAATTGGATGACTCATGAGCGGCTCTTTCTGTTTTTTTGTCTGATACACCGAGCAGATGTTGCAGCTGGCGACGACCTGCTCGATGTCCTTGTTCATTCCTGGCCAATAAAAAACATCATCTTCGTATAACGTTGCTTGTATTCCTCCGTGGTTGCACTACAGCTTTTCCTTTATTTCTGGTCTCATTCCTTCTGGCACGATCAACCTTTCTCCTTTGAAAATAACTCCATTCTGTACCACTAACTCATCTCGAAATGGGTGGCAAGGACGTAGTGCTGGAAGAATCTCATCTCTCCTAGTTGGCCATCCTTCTTTGATAACGGTCACCAAGGCTTGTACGTATAGGTTGGTATCTGTTGTTGAGGGTCAGGGTACTTTCTTTTACTGCCAGGTTTTCTAGCATATCAATTTTCTCCACTTCTATTTCAGCGACTGATCTTGTGTCGTGTATGTACATCACATCTTCTGTCTTTCCCCGTCTGTCAACGTTTGACTGGTTGATGGTTGCACGGCTCAGAGTATCCGCCATGAACATAAGTGAACCCTGCTTAATTGTAATTAAACGACTTCTAGCTCGAATTTTTGTAGCCTCGGCCCTCAGCATCATTCTTTGTAAACGCTTTGGTGCACTTGATAAGCTCTTTTTCAAGATGAGTTTTGGTCTGATTCAACTTTCACTTTTCGACCATATACGAAGCTTTCAAACTTTTCCATCCCAAACACTATAGCCAACATTTCTTTTTCGATCTGAGCATATTGGACTTCGGTAGGCGTTAGGGATCTTGACGCACATGCCACTGGCTGGTCTTTCTGTAACAGACATGCTCCTAGTCCATTCATAGACGCATCACACTGTAGTACTGGTGCCATACTTGGGTCAAAGATCTTGTGATTGTGTGGGACTCCATAGGTTAAACTTTATCAGATCGGTTGCAAAATCTGCATAATCGATCTGCCAGGTTTATTACTGGTCGTACAAATACGCATGGTCATTCAGAGCTGGCCCTAAATGAGCTTGTATGGAAGACTTTGATTGAGCGTAGAGCACTTATTAAAGCTACGCTCATGTTCAAAATCGTACATGGATTCGCTCCACAAACGCTAACAAACATTTTCAGAGCATCTGATGCTTCCCGCCATTATAATTTAAGGGAAGGATCAACTGCTTTCCATATACCGCTACCAAATACTGATTATTTAAAGAAGAGTTTTAGCTACAGTGGTAGCAAATTGTGGAGCAGCTTACCGTGCGAATTAAGAAATCAGAAATCGTTAATTTCCTTCAACAGAGAAATTTCTTCAATCAGCCTGCCCTAAATCTCATGAGTTTCATTTGTTTGTATTTAAAGATTGTTTATTATATAAAGACATTTTAGCCATTTTAGTTGTATTGTAGTTTTGTAGTTACGTTAGTTAGATTTTTTTAATATCTTGTAATTTTCTGCTGTTTTATAATAATGTACTATAATGTAATAATTTTAATATTTTACAATTTCATGTAATTATCACGCCCCTCTTGGAAACCAACTTCAGTTGTATGGGGTTAGCGTGTAGAAATAATTAAAGTTTTACCTTTACCTTACCTATATAGATATATTCTCACAGCTTTATAAAGTGAATACTCTGAATTTTACGAATTTTGAGGTAGGCTCTTGTCTTTATATTACGATTACGCTTTCCGCACCGAAAATCGATTGCTAAGTATAATTTATTATACTTTTAGTACTAGGGTCCGTTTCTTATTCACATCTTCGTAATGCACTAGTCAATTGAAACCCCCGGGACTATGCGGGGTTTTAACAGGACTTTGCTAGGGAAATACAAGGTTTTAACAAATATCGATATTTTGGTAGCCGGGATTTTAACATGACTGACCACTGACATGAAAAAGCGGGGATGGTGTCAACCTCGTACCCAGGGTCTTATCTCCGCTCCCCCCCCCCCCCTACGCAGAGCCTTCGCCGCGCCACGCAAACGGAGGCTCTGGGATAATCCATCACCGGAAGTGTTTTGATTGGTTAACTAAAGATTGCCTTTAATTGGATTAACTCTTAATATTTACGCGAGTGTTTCGTTCAAACGGTATTGTACTTCGTTCTTATGGCAGAGTTTACACCAAAAAAAGTTATCTTCGGACAAACTTTTAGTCGTGTCGTGTTTCCAGAAAAGCTCAAAAAAACTTGTCCACGTTTAATGGATTGACATTCTACGCGAAATGCAAGAAAGAGCGTCTTGTGTAACGTTAAAGAAGACTCAAGTCGCATTATCCAGAGAGTTTATATCCATCTAGCCTCCTCCGCAGGCAACTCTGTGGCTTTTTTTTCCGAGTCAAACAGCTTCGAAGGCTTGCGAGCAATGTTGCAAAAAATTGACCCAAAAGTATCTTGATTTCTCCAACTAAATCATCGGACGTAGTGTTTATATTGCAGAACAGAAACGAGAACACAAGCCATCGAGAATCAAAACAAAGATTGATCAAAGATGTTCCCACGCCTCACGAACGCCGCGTAAACTTGTATATAGCGTCAGGTGTGTCTTGGTCGTTTATAAAACGATGTTACCGTTAATTTTTGTGCTGTCAAATCTTTTATTGTTTGAAGTTTTAACAATCAGCCAACACCTATTAATAAATACACAATGCAGTGTTTATCGACCTTTTTGATTTCATTACCGCGAGCCATAAATTCTAAAATCATATTCTTTTCTGTCCCAAATCCCAATTGGTTGCTAATTTAAACACCAGACAACAATTTTTTTCACCTCTGAAGAGATCCTCGAGAGTTATTAACGTGTCTAGGGAAGATTCTTGCCGAAGAACTCGATCACTTAGCACAGATAGTTCTACGCTCGGTCTATTACTGGCGCATGCTCTTTTCAATCGACGCCCTGTTTTCGGCCCTCTGGCGATGGATTATCCCAAAGCCTCCGTTTGCGTGGCGCGGCGAAGGCTCTGGGAACGAGATTGGGTGTAGCCGGGATTTAACACTCGTAGAGTCTGGGAAATAATCGATTTAGCATGATCAGACGCTTCAGACGAAAAAGGAAATCCTAATATTAAATTTAAACTTTTGTTATGCTTTTTACAATTAGATTATTATTGTTGGTTTCACATTCGATGTGTCGGTTTGAAAGATCCACCAAAATTCGTGGTTCTGCCCGAAGTGCAAGTCTATGCGCAAAAAATCAGTTTTGAAAGAACAGTTATTAAAAGATGAAATGAGCAAAACAAATAAAAAGCCATAACAATTTTGGTGTTCTGTTTGTTGTAAGAATATTAAACTTATAAATGTTTTCTTATTGAAAACTTATTGAAAACTGTGAAAATCAGAGAAAACGAAATCTTTATGCCCAGGGTAGCCAGGTATTTTAACAACTGAATGGTATTTTTGAGCCGGGGTTTTAACACTCGTGAAATGTTAAAATCCCCGCATACTCCCGGGGGCGGAGGTCCGTAGTTTCAATTGACTAGCACATAAATACATAATCAATGAGGTTATGAAATAACCTAGCCTCCTCCGCAGGCAATTCTGTAGCTTCTTTTTCCCGAGTCAAATAGCTTCCAACGCTGCAGTCTATGTACTTCCCTGCAATCCTAGCCAAAACATTGCTCGCACAGCCTTGGAAGCGATTTGACTCGGAAAAAAGAAGCCACAGAGTTGCCTGCAGAGGAGGCTAGAAATAACCCGGTAATCAATTTACATCGTTGACTGTGTTGCCCCGCCGCCTCGCGCTCGCGATTTACAAATTTAAATTCAGAATTATGCCGTTGGAGCGCCCCTTCGTGGGCGTCTCGGGGCGGGGCAACCACAGTCAACGGCCTTCCGAATTGATGTAAACACTGACTCGTTGCCTTTCTCGTCTAGTTGCCTGTTATTTGTCCTGATTGTCGACAAAATTAACAAGTAAGAACATTTTAATAACGATTTAATACAATTATTTTGTAAAAAATGCGAAATAAACCCGCTTTACTGTTAAACTCGCTTCACTATAATAGACGTTACGGCTCGCTGTGCTCCTATACCTGGAATTTACAATAATTGTAAATTGTGCAATTTCCTAGAATTACCAGTATAGTTATAAATTTTAGGTTTCTATAGATCCCAAATCGAAGGAAGAGACGTGCATGTTGTTAATCTTAACCGAAAACTTTAGGCCCTAAACCTAAACACCAAGGAAGCGAGTTAAATGGCGGCGAGTTTGCCCCAACTATACCGAATGCTTCCCAGCATTGACGTGTATTTATTAACAATAGTATAACGCGTCTCAATTCGATGTTTGAAAGGAAAGAAACTAGACAACCGTCCAGATTGAAAAATAAAACGTAAAGAGACGTATGGGAAAGCATTTGGAATCGTGTGACTTGTGTTTGGATCTGCAAACTGAGATCCGGTGAAAGGAAGAGATATTAAACAACTAAATAAATTACATGCATTGGATATCACATTTTCTTCTTGAGCAATCATAAACCTTTCTTCATGTCTCGTTTCTTGCCGTCTTCTTTAGTATATTATGTCGGCTGTGAAGTTGTGAACTTCTCAATTACAACGTATATTGTGATATTCTGACGGTGCCGTACGTACGGCCCCATCCGCATTTCATTGTAGCTCTTGTATATTTGTAGCTGTCTTAGGACTTTAATACAGGTGTAGTATATTAATACGCTTCCCAAGATATAAATTAAACAAGATGAACGAAGCGATATTTTTGAATGAATCAATGTTCTATCAGACTACTATGAGCAATCCTAATCCTGCTTTTGATGCTGAGCTAGTGACTCACTCTTTTACCATAAAATGGTTGGCCAGGTTGGAAAACGTGCATTTGGTCGCGGCTACGGTACTGATACAAACTGATTGCTCGCAGTGGGAATCGGATAACACTCGCAGCCGGTGGCAACTATTGCAGCTCGTTCACGGCTCCGCTCGCAGCTGTTCTCGGCTCTACTCCAAACTAGCTTCGCTCGCTGTTACGCGTAGGCGAAAATAGACACGTTTTCCAACCTGGATGGTTGGTGTATATACTGCCGAAATAGTGTGTGGAAAATATTGTGTCGAAATAGACTAAAATATAGTGTACTCGTACTGCACCTACCTTTCTAAAGCTGCACGTTTTCTTCCTCTCGTGGCGTTTCTTTCTCTTCTCGTGGCAATCTGCACGAAGAAGCGTCTGATCGCGGTTATACATGTGACATGACCATATACAGGCGTATGTAAACGGAAATTGATATGTGAGCTGGTTTTTATCACGGGAATCACCCGAAATAACGGAAATTGCGACCTTGCGTGTGCAGGATACAGTGATTCAAACATTCGGGATGTTGGAAGACTTTCGAAAAGCGTAAAAAAGACACGAAAGTCGAGCAATATCCCAAGTGTTTGGATCACGGAAAACCATTTGGTATTTATTATGGCGTTCCATTACGGACATTCGAAGCTCACACAGATACACACCGATGTCGAAAGTCTGACACACCAATGTCAAAACTCGGACATTTTCACACAACCAGCTGTTGTGGTCTAGTGGTTACCACACATGTCTATGAGCTGGGAGACACAGGTTCAAATCCTGGGTCGGACCTCCACTCAAGATCTTAAAAATAATTGAGGAGAAAGTGCTGCCTTTGCAATAATATCAGCAAATGGTAAGACTTTCAGGTCTTCTCGGATAACGACCTAAAATCGTAGGATCTAATAAACTAAACTAAACTAAACTATTTCGATGTTTAAACTTCGATACGTCGACGACTCCATGTCGACACATACGATATATATTAAATTTTGATACAACGATGATCAAACTCTATAAATAAGTCAATGTCGAAACAGTGTCGAAAAATACATGCAGAATAAAGCGAAAGGAAACGGAAGTTACTCGTGTACAATACCGGAAACATAATAAGACTTCCGGAAAATGTCGAATCACGAGTTGTCGAATCGCACGGATATGAAATCTCTGTTTGCTTGGATTTAGTTGCTTGCTTGCAGGCAACTTGCTCCTCCATCAGTGACTTCAAAGGCTAAATGACAACGATTATACAGGTATCTTTCGGTCGCAGTTTCAGTGTATCAGACATAATTGGAACTGCTTGATAAATCAAAGACTTTTCGAAGGCTGCCGGCAGGTTGACATACACATGTCCTGAAAAGTATTTTTGCAAAGCCTCTTTTTGTTCTGGGTAGAGCTCTTTAAAATTAAATGCCGAACAAACACTTTCAAGAGCGTCATTCCAACGATCGCTTTGAAAAGAAGGCTTGAGAGTCAGACGCGACTTAGAGTCACTTAGTTCTTGCAGAGATATATTTCATCATCAACAATACATCAAAAGAATGACTTTCAAGATTACGAAAACTACTGATTACTAAACGATTTAAATCTCTCCAATTTCGTTGGTTTCTCACTGACCTATCCGTTATAGTGGGGCAGACAACTGCAATTTTATTGAGAATTGTTCGAAATGTGATACAAGCATGAAACTTCACAGGATTGACATTTAGAAAATTCTAATCGATTAGCCACTTGAAAATCAAAAGTGTTCGGCGATAATGGCGTTTTGAAATGTGACGTCATTTTTTCAAGATGGCCTCCATCTTGTGATATCCCTGTTTATATATTTTCTATCGAACGCTATGTTCATTCTTTTATCTGACTTTTTATTATAACTATTGTTACATATAGCACTTTTTAATGATTGACAAGAAATTTGAAAGGGGTCGTTATAGAGGACTCATTTTGAATGACGTCATCATATTCTCAGATCTGGCAGCTACAGCTACTAATCCAAATCCTGATATACCAAGTCCTTCGAGATGGGGTTGGAGAAAGGAAGGTGATCAATGGAAGATTCATTGAACAGATCTTCCACATGTTGCATCCAGCTGTCAGGAACTAACAAAATGTGACTGCAAGAAAGTTTGCTGTGGGAGATGTAAATGTTATCGGTCTGGCCTTGTTTGCACTCGACTTTGTAGCTTGTCCCCAGATTAATGCAGCTTGATATGCGACACGTTGTGCATGCTTCTGAAGGGATGCTCGAGTTGGAGGGATTGCCTGGTATGACCGCTGCTTTCGGGCAAAGCGATCTAGACCTGTCATACATAGCAACAACAAACTTTTCCAAGATGGACAGATCCAGGTCACTTACTTCTGATAGAATATGGCTGAAAGCTGCAAAAGTCTGAGAGATCTCCTCATCGCACACATTCCATGTCTGCCATGCTGACTTCTTCCCCTTTCCATGGAAGGCAGACACCGTGTCACAGCCTGTGAAAGCATGGAACAATGGCATGGCACTGATCGTACAGGCCCTGTGGGGTTGACTAAATCGTGGACTGAAATCTAACGAATCTTCCCCTTTATTACTAGGACAGTGTTTACAAGGCCATCAGCTTCAGATATCTTGTCAGCAAGGAACATAAAAAGTTCTGTTTTGTTCTTTCCGTCTCGCAAAAATGCTCTTGATACATTTTCATACTGGAAATAAATCGTACCCTGCTTTGACATGAAATGAACAGTCTGGAAAACAGCTTGCAG
Source organism: Chrysogorgia sp. JL179-B06 (assembly GCA_035772405.1). NCBI lineage: Eukaryota > Metazoa > Cnidaria > Anthozoa > Scleralcyonacea > Chrysogorgiidae > Chrysogorgia > Chrysogorgia sp. JL179-B06. Next base: position 2,612,394 of record JAYKKM010000228.1, read on the forward strand.
TCTTATTTTAGTGTCTTGTCGTTTGATGCACTTTCTGCTTGTTGCTTGAAGAAGGCAATATATCGTTCTTCTTAATAGGCTTGTAGAACGATCCCTTTTCCATCTCCTTTATAAAGGCTTGAAGTTTCTCTTTCCCTCATTTGTGGTGTGTTGTTATCAATTTAGCTCTGTCTGGATGGGCTATATATTTTGTGTCGAGAGATAGAAGATCCGAGAATACCCAACATAAACTGGAAAAGGAGTTTCACGATCTTTCGAGTGCCTGTGTGTCTTTGCACCTTCGTTGTATCTGGCAGAGCAGTTGTACTGAAGAAGTTGAGCCAATACTAGATCTGTTTTTGATGCACCATATCTAAGTTGTGATTCTATATCCGCCCCATGTTCTAACATACACACAAATTCAAGTACGGAAACGGGAACAGCCTCCTCAAAAGAATCTCCATTGAGGGTTCTTTTCAATGCGCATTTCTGGGATAACATGTCCTTTCGGATTATCGATGCAGCTTTTGCAAGATGAATCGCGTCACTAATATTCTTCTGCGCTAACACATCACCGACATCACGCTCCTCATGATACGCTTGTAACTCTGGCATGTGTAATAACAATTGCTCTTTCAATCTTGTAGAGTTCAGATCTGCGGGACAATCAACACCCAGTTGCTCAAGTCGCTGCCCATACAGTTGCACTAGTTCATCTTGAATCTGACTGCACCATCATCTATTGTAGCTATTTTTGATTCGGTTATGAATGTGACAAGTTCAGAAAAAGTAATGGCATAGGCCTCTCTCTTTAGAAGTATTCCCTCACATGTGGATTGTTTGGCTTGCTAGTCCCTGTTATACAGTACTGCTAAGCAGGCTGGGTGGTACTTAAACTCTTGAGCAACTATGTTTCCTGCACTGAGTTTTAGTAGTTTGCCATCATTTAGGATTTTCGCACACATATTTAGCCTATCATTCAGCTTCATTGTCATTGCTTTTCTCAAATGTATATCTTTATCTTCTTTATCTAATTTCGAGCAACTGGAAGATCTCCTTTGTTTTTTATACCCCGTTTCCTCTGTTGTTGCTAGAGTTCTTTTCTTATAGCTCTGTCCAACGTAGTGTTGCTCAAAAGTAATCAACTCTGGTGATACTTTGCATTATTTTTTCATATTATTAAGTGTAATCTATACCCCCCACCCTTCGTCTAGTCTACGAGGATCCAGTAAGATTGGTAGCGCATTAATTGCTTTAAATTGTGGGATGTTGGTTGCAATATTGCTGTAACCATCAGTTTCTCTTTTAGCGGGATTTGAGTGAGGTGACTTCAACTCTTCGTTCTTTTCTTGCTGACATAGACAACACTTACTCCAGTCTGGTTTGAATCTTATAGGTGTTGCCATTTTCTGATACTGAATAATCACTGATATGAATAATCACTTGAGTGTAAAAGAAACAAAATAACCGTATAGACACGTTTGTTGGAAAAATGGTAATTACTGACTAAAAAGATAAACCAGTCAAAAGCTCGAGTACTGTATAGTAACGTACAGCTATCAATCGCTATAAATTTCGAGCCAAAATAAAATTACTGCAATTTTAGCATTTAAATACATTCTCCAACGCAACATTTTTTCACGATTTTCTCGCCATTTTCCAATAACTTCAACTCTCTGTAATATTATAAAACAATATTAATCAATAACCACTTTACCATTTGTTAGTCTCAGTAAGCAAAATACGATAGAACTTCGATTAACACCAGAGATGGAGTTTCAAAATGGCTGCCATAAGACACAGTTACCCCAACTACAACAGGGAATCGGATCCTATAAAATCTCAATTCTGTTCCTCTTCCGTTTAAAGTCTTCATCTTCAAATAAGAGCGATAAGGGAGTTTACTAAACACTAGGGATGATTACGAATATAAAACTGTTTTAATAACCTCAGTTTTCTTTCAAAAAAAATTATCATCCGCCATCTTGAAAATGGCTGCCATCTTGGATTTCTTTATTCATCTAGTTATCTGGTTTAAAGCTGATTCTGCGCTGGCCAATCGGCTACATTTCATTATCAACCTAAACTGATCACTCATGTCAAATATCATGCTTGTATCACAATCCGAATGATTTTCCTTTTATCTGCCCCACTATACTATTTTGATTAATCTCTTGTCTGAACCATACATCGACCAACCATTGCCATTGGTCACACCAAAATTGGCCGTCACACTAATTCCGGCTTCATATTAAAGTTTACGGTTGTAGAGCTAGAGTTTGTGTTTTATATTATGGGAAAACTTTCGACAACTTATTCATTTTACAATCTTATTAAAATATCAGAGACAGATAGTCTCTGTCACCTATATATAGTACTAAAACTATATAACGTAGTCATAGATTTTGTAATATATATTATTCTAGGTTTGTCTGTCGCGAAGAAAGTATAGTGTCTTATGCCTGGTTTCCATATAGCCTTTTCTTGCCTTTCTTTGCCTTTTCTTGTTTTTACTGGCGTCCAAAAAGCAACGAGCAACAAATGGAAACACGACACAAACACACCAGAGGCAAGAAAAGGCACTTGCCGTTACTTGTTTTTCAGTTAGATCTGATCCTATCTCAAAAACAAGAAAAGGCAAAAAAAGGCAAGGAAAGTCCCGGATGCAGCGTTGTTGTACAGTAAACAAGATGGCGGAAGCGTTCACAATCGAACGTTTCATGGCAGAGATTCAACGTTTAAGCTTAATAATAGTGAGGCATATTCAGAAAATTATAGTACCTACCTGTAGTAATATTCACGATCATGTAACCTGAGTTCTTCCACCAAATTATGGTACATACCAAATCTCTCCCGCTCTTGAAAGATTTTCCGAACCCAGTATTTGTGTTTCCTTCGAGTGTTGAGCTTATTTTTCATTCTCATCAGGGCGAGAAGCACGAATAAATTTTCTTGTAAGAAAAATCTCCTGTTTAAAGCAGCCATATTGAAAATTCGCGCACAAAATTCCAGCCAAACGGCGAAAAACAAGAAAAGGCTATATGGAAACAAGGTTGCCTTTTCTTGCTTCTAGTGTTTTTGGGTGCCAATAAAAACAAGAAAAGGCAAAGAAAGGCAAGAAAGGCAAGAAAAAACTATATGGAAACAAGGCTATAGTAAATAAATATTATTGTACAAAAGTGAATTTTCGGTGTTAACCAAGAGAATCTTGAGGCCAGATTTTCCACATTACAAAATAAACTGGAATGGAGCCAAAACTGTTAATTAATTAAACGGGACGGTGATATTTCGAAGTTTTAGTTAGGCAGGGTCAAGGTCGTGACCTTCGTAAAGCGTGAGAATCTTTTGAGACAGCCAATGAGAATCAATGTTTTCAGGGCTAATATAAAGACAAAACAAATAATTTCGGTGTGATTCAGCCGAGGCGCTCCAGAAGTTTAAAGAAGAAGCCACGACAATCATGCAGGGGTTTCGAGCTTCTCGAATAAAATAGCAACGTATCAACATTGGAATCAAAGCTAGATCAGGTATAGAAGCGAGCTCCTAAGATCAAGGTAACGTAACCATAGCCGACAAAGGATCCGCTCCCACCAACACATTCAAAATCCTTGGAGTTCCTTGGGAAAAGAAAAGCGACGTCCTGCGAGTGGATTTTAAGTCTTGCCTCCAGATAGTATCGCCTTTGACCAAACGTAAGATGTTATCAGCGATAAACGGTGTATACTACATACTTGGATGGGTATCACCAGTCACCATAAGCGGGAAAATCCTATTCAGCGAGATGTGTTTACTCAAGATCCCCTGGGATGACCCCTGCTGACCTGACAACATTTGAAGATGTTGGAATTTGTGGATCAAAGAGCTAGGCAAGTGCAACACTGTCTCGGCGGCCGTTCCTCGTGAAGCGCGAAATGAAGCTTATATCATTGCATGGGTTTAAGGAGGGCTGCCGCATTGGCACTGCCTTGGCTGCCGCAATCGTTGCCGCTGTTTTACCGCAGGCGCAGGGCCACGTGCTACCGCAACCAACCAGTGTTAATATGACCAATATTCATACAATGACTATTCTATGTCGGTTGCAATAGTATAGGACTATATTAAGTTGCAACGGGTATATTACGACATACAAGTCAACGACACGTGGAGTTCTATCGGCCTACCGCAATATCCTGCCGCACTGACTCTGAGGATTTTTCGAGCTATCCAGCCTATCCTACCGCACTGAGCATTTTCAAGCCTATCCTTACTGCAATAGCCTTTCGAACTGACCTACCGCAGGATATCTTCCGTGAGTGCCTTACTTTCCCGTATGGCCCGATACGCGATGTACATACTGGCCACGTATATAAGGACGGAAAACTACCAGTCAAGTACCAGTGAACCTACTTGCTTCAAAGTTTCAGTGCCGCGCATGGAATTTATTGCCGCTCATACTCTCGCGAAGTTGGTGAGTCACGTGAACCAGACCTTGCATTCGTACAGCATTCAACAGAACCATATGTGGTCAGACAGCATGAACGTTTTAAGACTGACTTAAACAAGACACTACAATCGTTTTAGAAATATTGAAGCGTTTTGGAGATCATAAAACAAGCTTTGAGTGTCAAATACGCTAGTCAATCGACCGTGATTTCATTCAAATGCTAAAATTTGTATTTCTTTCACTGTCGCCGCAAATTTCGGACACCTCTTTGATGGTCGGTGGAATCTTGGGACTTTTTTACGCGCGCCTATTTTTTTGATAATATTCAAACCAAACCCTAAAACTAACCCTAACCTAACCTTAATCCTAACCCTATTAAATAGAAAAAAGTAAAGTAAAAATTTAGAAAAATGGAAAAATTATATACTCACCCAACATTCGAACCCCGCTCTCACAACTAAAAATCAATAACACAGACCACTCGGCTATGCAAACGAACTTGAAATTTTTTGGTTGATAATCAATATTTATGTAACCTATTGTATAGTAAACTATATATATACATAATAAAAAGATTCCACCGACCATCAAAGAGGTGTCCGACCGTCTACGGTTTCGAAATTTGCGTCGTCGCCGTCCTAGGTTGCCCTCGTAGATCTTAAAGTCCCTAATAAGTCGCTGACAACAGAAGAAATGCAGAAAGCCGAGAATTATACGTGTGATTGAAAATAGCTCAAAAAGACGAAGAAATGGAGAGTCACATGGAACTCAAGGTGCAGACAAGTTTGGACTGAGGATTGATCATCGAATGATGCCACGAAGAAACACTACATGGAGGAGTCCAATCTGCAATGTGCAAGGTTCGGGAGCGATTCTGGATGCAAGAAGCTGAGAGCCAAACTGTTGCCTGTGCACCTACATCCGCGCTCCCGAAGTTCAGAGCCGAGTTAGTGGATCCCTTCTCAAGCGCTGGTGTCGATTTTGCTGGCATCTTCTTCGTGTAGAACACACACAATGGACACAGACTTACGTCATATAGACACATCAAGGTTATTTTCTCGGGATTCAGAGGCTTTACAAGAAAAAACCCTAACCCATGCATAACCCAACTAAAAACTCTAGTCCTAACCCTGAAATAAAGGAATATACTAACCCTACTTTTAAACTAAACATTTCAATGATGTAATATTCTGCGTGTGGTACACGAAGTAGCACCCATTTTTCTGGGCCCTTGTATTACAAGATACGAAAGAAACAAGCAACAAAGCCTATATTGCTCTCTACGCATGCGCGAAAGGAGTTTGTTGCAAGACGTGGCGCACCTCGACAGATCGTAAGCGACAACTCGAAGACTTTCGTCGCTAGGAAAAGCTGGTTAGAGAAGTTGCAGAGCGATCTCGTGTCCCCTGGTAGGGAGGATTTTTTGAACGATTAATCGGAGTCATGAACTCAGCACTATCGAAAATCGTTGGGAAAGCTATGCTCACTTATCCTGAGCTCGAAGAAATTCTGTTGGACATCGAATGTTTTATGAACAATCGACCACTTATTTACATTGGAGAAGAGTTCGAAGGACGAGCAATAACTCCCAACATTCTGCTTATAGAGGCGAACCAGCGACATTCCTGGAAGAGAACGTAGAGGCATCGGCGGAAGAAGCCCAAGTGACACGACGACTGCGGTATTTAAATAAATATCGAAAGAAACTACGGAAACGATGGATCAACGAGTATACATATTGCCCATGCATAAATCAGTCAAATACCAACATGGATATTCTTGAGAGCCTGTACAATAGTACATGTGCGTATATAGCCAACGAAGATCCAATAAAAGACCAGTTCATAACTACATCACGGGTTAGACAAGGCGGTAGTGAAAGTCCAAACTTGTTCAATCTTTACATCGATTATGTGCTGAGAGTCTACAAGAACAAATGTGACGTGCATAATGGCATTGGAAAGCTCGAAATACCATTCCTCATCCCTATAGAAGCTACCAACAGAAGGCAAAGAGGTAAAGCTCCATCGAATGGTGTATATAACAACAGCGAAGGAGGCTATGCTGATGATATCGGGATTCATAGCTGGTCGGAAAAAGAACTCCAGAAAATGATGGATATCTTCCACGAGGTATTCAGCGAATATGACCTGACAATAAATACTGGAAAGACAGAGAGCATGATATGGAATTGGAATGAAAGTATAGATGGTCCTTATCCAGAGCAGATAATCAAAATCAATGATGTCTGGATCCAATTTTTAAAAAAATTTTAAGTTGACCTTGGAGTATGGAATACGTTCAATGATATGCACATTGGAAGGAGAGAGATCGATCATCGAATTAACAGTGCAAGAAATGCTAACCAATAAGAGCATAGATTAATGTGTGGATCCCACTCAGTCAGAACTTGATAAGATACAGACTACATACCACTACTTGCTGAGATGTATGATAAACAATGGATTCAAGCGGAAAAATCCACCCAAAAAGATAAAAGCAAAACAACAAACTGATTCCACCACAGAAGATGAAGAAGTCGAGTGGGGATTTATTGTTACCAATGAACAACTATTCAATATTGTTAAAACTCCATGCATCAAATAATTTTACATCCAACAGCAAAGAAAATGGGTAGCTCACATTATTAGGAGAAAACGACAACCCATGTAAAGCCTTGATGTTTAACTCAACCAAAAACTCCAAGATTGGTCATAAGTTGAAATCAATCCTGGAACTTGCTGTCGTAAAAAGCGGAATTTCCAGAAGCCAATTCATGAGAGAGTGCTTTCGTGAAACACATTAGACAGCAGCATGTATAACTCTAAGAATTGAAGTGTTAAATATCGACTATATATATTTTAGTCGATTGCCAAATGTTCCTGTATTTAGAACGGCTAAAGAAATTATTATCAAAAATTATTATTAATTATATACACGCATTGGACGAGAAGCAAATAAAGAATTCCACTACCAAAGTGACTCAACTTGAAACTGGACGGATTGTTTTGATCAAAGACTCGTTAAAGAATAAGGGACAATGGAGGATCGGACGCGTTGAAGAGAAAATAGTCGGAAAGGACGGTGTAATAAGGGGATACAAGATTAATTAAGAAGCAGCAGTGGAACTTCTACAACTCATCGCGGACTTAGAAATTGGTGGAGATCAGACTGTACAAAACCAACTGTAGAATCGTATCCAACAGCAACTTAGATTCGACCTGGACAACGAGCTACACGACATGCAAAATAAACGATGAGTCGAATTGTTGGCATAACTTTGAACGATAGAGAAGAATATATATATACAGTATATATATAGGACAACTGGGGTGGACATGTCCTCCTCGTGCCGCGGCCACAGTTTGCAGTTGGGTGTAGTCCGTATCATGGCTGTGGCTAGTCTAGAAATGAGTGGGTGGGTGGTCCAAAATATTTTTGACAAATAAATATTAAGTAAATATATTTGCTTCGTTCAAATAGTAAAAGTTTAATCAACAGCAATTAAAATAGGTTTTTAGAGTATATCGAACCACCAACTAATTATTACAAAGATTACAAACATGCAACAGGCATGAATCATATGCACGCACTTAATACTATAGTTACAAAGTTAAACTACGGTACTTTCAGAGCAAATCTGGGACTGAGGAACAGAGTGGACTGTCTAACAGTATATAGTTAGAATTACGAACCGGACAATTGTTGAACAGGCTTCACATGCAATGTTCAAACATGCATGCAGAACAGGGTGCACAAAATGAAATCACATTTACAAAGCTATTATAGGAACACACAAGAAACTTTGATAAGAAAGAATAAGCAATAAAATAAGTAATCCAGTTCAGCCCCTTCGATAGAGGTCTGGCTCTACTGCATGTCTCTAAATCACCGCTTTCTATATGGATAAATAGAACTGGGTTTTTTTTTACCAACGGGATAATGTTAATTTGGAATGCAACGTACATGTAAAAGAAAACTCATCCGGCCTATAGGCTATAGATAGTTGTTGAGTTTCTCCAATCTTCTAATAATTATACGTTCGGCCTCGTTGAAATGATTTGTCATCATCACAGGTGGTTTTTTCGTGGCATTGACGGTACAGTACTGTGAATACTGAACATGACCTGTCTCACGTGAAGGCTCTGGAACCGTCAGACAAGCGGCACATCGGAAGTGGATTTTGATATTAAAAATCACTGCGCAGATTGCCGTCACGTTGGTTACAACCCAGAGTGGCACAGACGGGAGGGGTAGAATATCATTTCCATCTCCTGTAAAGTATGGTATCACAAGACCATCTGAGACACCTTGTAGAATGCCATAAATACGCATCAACTCCATGTATGCTCCTTCTCCAACAACCACGGGTGAAAATATAGGTGTTGGGATTAGAACCGTTGGACCAGACGATGGTAAAATGTTCCAGGTCAAAGGGCGTGCAGGCCTAACCTGCCCAGTGTAAGAGACGTTGTTTATTCTGATAGTATTGTTAGCAATACCGTAGACAACGCTGGCATCTATGGCACAGCCCCATGGCTCATACAGAGTAACAGTCTTCAGAGAGGAATTCATGTAGTAGAACTGGGACGGGAACATAAGGCTTGTGTCGATGTTCCCGTGTGCGATCACAATGATTGTTAATTTGCTTTTGTCGTTCTTTTTCTTTAAATGCTTCTCGATCTGTTGACCAAAAATATGGAATATGCGAGAAAGCTCAAAAGCAAACGACTCGCGGTTCAGCAAGTGCAGAAAACTCTCCCGCCATTCGGGACTGCAAAATATCTCAACGTATTCATGCACCTGCTTAGTTTCTTCATTTGTCGCATATCTTTTCATCGAAATTTTCACGAGGAGTTTACGAAAGGTTTTCCGTATCGAACTTTCATAATCCTGGTTCTGCGTTCTACAAAAGAAACGTGTGATAACTGATAAGTCATAAGTACGTCCCTCGGTGATTTGTTATAGATTTCCTGGCTATTTCTGGTAGTGCTGACAGCCCGACATTCATTTTAGTTGTACCATTTTGGAACAGAGACTCGTAACTCGTTCAATGTACGGAAAATTAGCTCGTTGCTGTGGTACGCACCTCAGATTATTCATTTAATGATAAAGAACATTTGCATTTAGAATCACAGGAATTAATTTCGTGTGGATATGCAATTATCGCCAATTTGTGCAGTTATAAAAACTTTAGGGTGGGTCAGTCAATAAAAAAAATTAATAGTATTGATAGAAATTGGTAATTGATAGATTTTGCATAATAACTATATTCGAACTTTCTGGAAAAAAGCATATTTTCTTTAATTTTGACCGTTGAACATCACATGAAACTGAACATAGATATCAAACTTTAAACCCTGTTTTTACGATTTCTGGTTTTTATTTATTTTATTTATTTTATTTTACAAGCTTTGCCAAAAAGGTGGCAGGGATGTCCCACAGAGCTTGTTGCTCCATTACGGGGTCCCTATGATATAAAATTAAATCACTGAACAGATAACATGGTTAACTTCTAAACTAAGACATAAACTAACAGCACATTTTAACAAGCAAACTAGATAGGGGACGACATGAGTGACATTTTACACAGACTGTTTTAAACGTTTGCGGAATTTCTACATCGTATACGTGTTGGCCACAAGAAGCTATGGCCACAAGAAGCTATGGCCACAAGAAGCTATGGCCACAAGAAGCTATTTTTATGATATCTTGAGACATTTGATATTTATGCATGGCATTTTCACTGTGAGTTCATACAGGTATTATATGTGCAATGACCTATTGATTTCCCCCCTTCGTTTTTAGGAAAGGATACAATACATGAAGGCATTTACATAACTGCAAAATAATTGGTCGTTGCACAACTCTCTAGTATTGCATGTACAGCTAAATCAATTATAAGGTTGTCCTCCGCTAAAAGGTCAAAGCCAAGCGCGAAAAGTACGATGGAAATTACTCTATTTAAATAAATAGCTTATATTCCTCATGGCTCGTTTTCTTTTGTTCTTTGGGGAGAATATATTCAATATCCCCGGTCACTGAACTGTTTCAAAAGTTGATGGCGGTTTTGAATAGCAACACTGAATGGCGAAACAATTAATTCATCATGCCCTCTAATATTCCCCTCTAATATTCCCCTCTAATATTCCCCTCTAATATTCCCCTCTAATATTCCTCTCTAATATTCCTCTCTAATATTCCCCTCTAATAATCCCCTCTAATATTCCCCTCTAATATTCCCCTCTAATATTTCCCTCTAATATTCCACTCTAATATTCCCCTCTAATATTTCCCTCTAATATTTCCCTCTAATATTCCCTCTAATATTCCCCTCTAATATTCCCCTCTAATATTCCTCTCTAATATTCCTCTCTAATATTCCCTCTAATATTCCCCTCTAATATTCCCCTCTAATATTCCCCTCTAATATTCCCCTCTAATATTCCTCTCTAATATTCCCTCTAATATTCCTCTCTAATATTCCCTCTAATATTCCCCTCTAATATTCCCCTCTAATATTCCCCTCTAATATTCCCCTCTAATATTCCCCTCTAATATTCCCCTCTAATATTCCCTCTAATATTCCCCTCTAATATTCCTCTCTAATATTCCTCTCTAATATTCCCCTCTAATATTCCCCTCTAATATTCCCTCTAATATTCCCCTCTAATATTCCCCTCTAATATTCCCCTCTAATATTCCCCTCTAATATTCCCCTCTAATATTCCTCTCTAATATTACCCTCTAATATTCCCCTCTAATATTCCCCTCTAATATTCCCCTCTAATATTCCCCTCTAATATTCCCCTCTAATATTCCCCTCTAATATTCCCCTCTAATATTCCTCTCTAATATTCCCCTCTAATATTCCCCTCTAATATTCCCCTCTAATATTCCCTCTAATATTCCCCTCTAATATTCCCCTCTAATATTCCCCTCTAATATTCCCCTCTAATATTCCCCTCTAATATTCCTCTCTAATATTCCCCTCTAATATTCCCTCTAATATTCCCCTCTAATATTCCCCTCTAATATTCCCCTCTAATATTCCCCTCTAATATTCCCTCTAATATTCCCCTCTAATATTCCTCTCTAATATTCCCTCTAATATTCCCTCTAATATTCCTCTCTAATATTCCTCTCTAATATTCCCCTCTAATATTCCCCTCTAATATTCCTCTCTAATATTCCCCTCTAATATTCCCCTCTAATATTCCCTCTAATATTCCCCTCTAATATTCCCTCTAATATTCCCCTCTAATATTCCCCTCTAATATTCCCCTCTAATATTCCCCTCTAATATTCCCTCTAATATTCCTCTCTAATATTCCCTCTAATATTCCCCTCTAATATTCCCTCTAATATTCCCCTCTAATATTCCCCTCTAATATTCCCTCTAATATTCCCCTCTAATATTCCTCTCTAATATTCCCTCTAATATTCCCCTCTAATATTCCCCTCTAATATTCCCCTCTAATATTCCCCTCTAATATTCCCCTCTAATATTCCCCTCTAATATTCCCCTCTAATATTACCCTCTAATATTACCCTCTAATATTACCCTCTAATATTACCCTCTAATATTACCCTCTAATATTACCCCTCTAATATTACCCCTCTAATATTACCCTCTAATATTACCCTCTAATATTACCCTCTAATATTCCCCGCCAATATTCCCCGGCCACGCTAGCCCTCTTATTTGCTCAAATTTGAAAAACAAAACAACATCAAGAATCCTTTCATAATGCACACTTCAATAATACACACTTTAATAAGCCTTGTATCCAAGTACACTTAAACCCAAGTACACTTAAACCCGGCCATCACATTTTAAATACAACTGAACAATTGCTCAAATTGACAACACATGACTTAGTATTAGCTTCCGAAACACTATTGTCTAAGCATGTGTTATACCAAGCGAGCAAAACACTTTACAATTCAAGTTTAGCACTTGAAATTTTATTGGGTACGTATGTGCTTTTATTCTATTGTTACAGCGCGCATCCCATGTCGTTGCTATTGTCTCTAATGTCAACCTATAAGCAAGTTATTTTGATACGCCTAAAGTTGAAAAAACAAACCGAAATTGACTCCCTTGAGATTATTAATGAAATCATGAATATTGACGTAACCTGCATGTACGCATCGCTATACAGGGTGTATAAAAAAAAAACGCGACCTTTAGAAATTAACCTATTGTTGTTAAGCACAAGATTGTATGCTCCTGGGAATTTAAAATAGCTTCTAATCGTATGAAGGAGCATAACAACGAGTTTCTACTGTTTTACATTATACCGAAACTCAATGTACTTACTCAATGTAAAAACTCGTTGCTCTGTGGTCAGTTGAACCATTTTTATTCAAACTGATGATATGACTAATTAGTACTTTGACAATTTGTTATGCAGTTATGCTCCTTCATACGATTAGAAGCTATTTTAAATTCCCAGGAGCATAAAATCTTGTGCTTAACAACAATAGGTTAATTTCTAAAGGTCACGTTTTTTTTTATACACCATGTACAGTGTGTATCAAAAAAACAGAACCGGTATAAGATTAATTAACATTCCTTTCAAACAACTTAAAGTATTGTAGTAGTTTGAAAGCCCTAGACACCTCTGAGCCAATGATACACACTGTATAAACTGTATAAACATTACGGTATTAAACACTCGCTTATCGTTAACAGCGCCGCTCCGCACTTCATGACTATTCATTATTTTGTCAGCATTTACGATTTATTCTTCCATTCTCAACAACAGTAAATGCTCATTTGAAATCCCTTGAGACAATTTCAATTTGTTTGTCCGCCTTTTAATTAGCAATTGTGCGCTAGGATATACCTTTGGGAATCACTTTGACTAATAACAATTAATGTTTACTTCAAGTTCAAGTCTATTAATAACTGCTTATCAACCCACGCGAAAGCGGTTCTTTTTGATATTTATATATAAAAGTGCAAAATCAACTTCTTCAACATCCAGCCCCACCATGTCTGTCAAACTATATAGCAGTCGACCACATGTCATCCCTGTTTCAACGGGCATCATTACATATGACCGCCAGTTAAAACTGGTCGATCCCATCGTACTTTTCGCGCTTGGCTTTGACATTTTAGCTTTGTCGGAGGACAACCTTAATTGATTTAGCTGTATATGTATTGATTAACTGTATTGATTAACTCCTAAAAGCCTATTCGGGATGAGTTGAAGTATATGTATCACTTATAAAATTTCAGACCCTTAGCAGTAACCTGTTTGAAAAAATTACTGTTGGGCCAAAAAAGTTTCAGCCATTCTGTCGACTACAATCATCAAGCCACCTGATGTAAAAATATGGTTGTAGCTGGCCATGTATTTTTGATGTATTTTTGACCGCATTAATAAAAATAGTCATACACTTCACTCAAGGTGAAAAATTAACTAAACAACAATGTACAACAATGTACAAACATTGTTGTTTAGTTCATTTCTGGCCACCTTGAAAAAATGAGAGATGAATATATACATTATCTTGCAATACCAATTTACCTTTGCATGGATGGTATCACATTAGGGGGGCCAGAGTAAATTCACTGGGAATATTAGGGGAGGCTTCCAAAAAATGTAGGGAAAGAAATTTAAAATCACCATAGCTCTCCCCCCCCCCCCCACCCCCTCTAAGTAAATTATGAACGCTCCCTTGCGTAAATAAAATGACTATGCTAGAATTTGTAGTATTATAAATAGTTCTCTAAAAATTATCATATTTTGACTCGAGCCATGGGCTTCGGTGGTCTAGTGGCCAGGGCCACTGCCTTCCACCTCTGAGGTCAAGAGTTCGAATCCTGTGTTCGGACATAATTTGATCGCACGTGGAAAGAGTTGGCCAACACTCTGCCGAAAGTCGTGGGTTTTTTCCGGTTTCTCCGGTTTCCTCCCACAGGGAAGTTGACAGGGCGGGTTAGGATAACTAATGATGATAAAAACTGTAAAAATAAATAGCTAAGGTTAATTGATTGTGGTACTGGGTACTAGGTACCGAATATAATAGAATACATTGTCGATGTTGTAAAGCGCATTTGATCATATGCACATGATAATTTGCGCTATATAAATAGTAAACATTATTATATTAATGCATGCATGCATCGTTAAATTTTGTCCATGTCATGCTGGCTAATACCTGTAAATGTTTCGCAGACACTAGATTAATTCGCAATTCTATCATAGTAATATACGTATATACGTAATAATCAAACTTTACGCTCAGTCCAGTGGCATTACAGTGCTATCGTTTCTAACAAAATAATGCGACATAGTATACTTGTATAAAATTACATTTTAATTACTTACTCAATTTCTTTCAGAAAATCTTCGAGTTCATTCATCTGGTGTCGAAGTTTTCCAGCAAGCTCACACAAACTCGCAGCTGCAGCCGTTTTCGACCCCTTGTTCAAATCAATCGAAGTTTGAACTAGATTAACGACATCCCACACAAGCAGAATTCCAGTCACGGAAACCAGCACGGACCCAGCTGCTTTTACAGCTGCTCGCGTTGAAATCCCTGTAAGTGTCATTGTCATTCCTTTCCCTATTGCTGCCATCCCTTTTCCCGTCTGGCTTAGTAGTTTTAAAGAGATCAGGCCTATTGCAGTGAATGTTATAGCGCTCGATAGCTGAAAGTTCAGGGAGTTACCAACACGACGGCGGCGGCTGCCCATAGTGGAAGACATAAGGGCACCAAATACTTGTTCTGGACTGAACTCAGTTGTCTCGCTCAATTCGATCGACAACGTGTCCAGCTTACTTTTAATTCGTTCTATTTTCTCGACAAGTTCTCTGTCAACATCCAGTGTCCGTTGTGCATCTACAAGCTTCCCGTTTGATTTTAGGTGACCGATTATATCGGCACCTCCACTAGTGGCTGCACCAGCAACTGCCGCTGTCGCTCCACCTATAACTGCTGGAGCTGCAAGACCACCTGTTGACATAAATTTGCATCAAATAATAAATACAGAGCAGATGACCAGAACAGTGAAGTTGCTGGAGGCGTCGACCGACGCCATCAAGTATCGTTCGGCTCAACACAGGACTAGGGCGCTTGAAATGAGAATCTTTAAGGTAGCTGCTCTATGCACTCTAGTCAAGAGTGAAGAGTGGCTGATGCATAATTTAAAGCATCACCCACTAAATATTAAAACACGAATTATATCAGGAATTGAAAATTTCAAACTCATTTATTTTGTATTGATGTCAAATGTCATTTGGTCAAAAAAGGTTGCTTTAAGGGGATATGGTAATATAAATTTACTTTGTCTCATTTGAAAGAACTCGTAAAATGGTATAAGAAGACCTTTTACAATTTTTCTGTATCTTTCTTGGTTTTTGAAATATTTCAGATAATTATGACAAAAGCGCCATCTTGTTGTAATATTTGACCTAATTAACTAGGAAATTGGTGACGTCACAAGCAGGGTAAACCTGATGAAACTATACTCCATAGGTGACCGAATTTTCGCGGAAGGCTTTTTAAAATGTTGTGGGCCAATTGAAAATGGAAATAGTGCAACATAATCGAGTTTCTGGCTCACAATGTCGTAAGGTTGGCAAGACAAAAATTTCACTTTACCCTACTTATGACGTCACATGCATATCGAAAATAATTCCAAGATGGCGGACAACACGCTGTCTTTCGTCAAATTATTTCGAAAACCAAAAAAGATAAGGGAAAATTGTAAAAGGTCTTGTTATACCATTTCACGAGTTCTTTCAAATGAGACAAAGTTAATTTATATTGCCATATCCCAAAAATACTGTATATTTGTATTTAATTTTTCAAAGTAAAAACATTTACCCCCTAACAATTCGCAAATAGACTGTTGTAAATACAGGTCTCCTCCTCAGAGGCTTCCAATGGTAGAGGGGTCCCATTACCCCCTCTACAGCAACGTACAGTGACGTCAACAACAGTGACGTCATAGCTTATGTACCGGAGGTATTGAAATACTTTGAGACTAAATTTAAAACGCTACACAAAGTGTGAGACTCACAAAAGCCGATGATATCGAAGGTAATTTTTAAGCTGCTTCTCAGTGCCAGTGGTGAGGAGTTTAAAACAAATCAGGTTTATTTATAAGTTTTATTTATCTCATGTTACACATTTAATATTTGACGCATTCGTGTGAAACAAATTATTCTTCGTCCAAACTAAATACGGCAATTTTGGCCACAAGCTGCTTTGTTTTGTTAACACGATACTGCTGAAATTTAATATAGCGGACTTGTGTGTATTTATATTCATTAACTGATTAACATTATTCTCAGCCACATCCTCAAACATTCAATTACAACCTACGCAATCGTTCAGCTCTAGCTTTGGCTAGATGCCGTACTAACAGATATAAAGATAGCTTTTTTCCTGCGATGGCATACAGAACTTTTAAATGACCTTTCTTACTTTGTATAATAGATTTTTAATTAATTTTTAATTGTTAGACCACTCCCTAGTTTTTAACATTTTTGCAAAATAACTTGTTGTAAACATAATGTATTTCACCTTCGGGTGCCAGATTATATTTTATTAAAGTGCCCCTCACCTCAATATTTTTTATTGTCTTATTTGGAAGAACTTTTAAAATGATAAAGTAACTTCTTTTGAAGATTTTCACTTCTTCGCTTTCTTTGTGAGATATATCAGTTTGTTTGATATGCAAATATCTGGAATTTCGTCACACATGCATAATGAGTTATCAGAGAATGTTATATATCTTTGCGTTCATGAAATAAAAACGCTAAAGTGTGAATAACACGTGTGTGCGTTTCTCCCACAACACCAAACGTCTTGATTTTAATGGTTTCGTTCGAGATTGAAAGAGATATACACATTTCTCCAATAAGTCATTATGCATGTGTGACGAAATTCCAGACATTTGCATATCAAACAAACTGATATATCTCAAAAAGAAAGCAAAGAAACGAAAATCTTCAAACGAAGTTACTTTATCATTTTAAAAGTTCTTCCAAACAAGACAATAAAACATTTTGAGGTTATGGGCACTTTAAACCATTCATTCATTCAAACCAAACGAAGTAAAGAAAGCTGATGATGACTCATCAGCTTGTGTGATGACTGATGACTACCCGAAGACGTTTTTCGCAGATTTTTCAGCCAAACTGGGTGTTCGTTTTTATTGCAATTCGCAGGTTGCTCAAAAGACCTATTTCATTTGAGCAATTAACTTTGACTAGATCATCACATACATTATGTGAAGTTTGAAATGTTCTGGACAAGTCAGCATGCCCTACAGTCCTTTGACAGATGTGGAAAACGAATTCTCGCGTATATAATGCACGAGTGTCTGATCTAGCTTCTCAAACGAGTATTCCTTTAGCGATTTGCTCCCATAGCGATTTTATTTTAATATGTAGATTAAGAAATGTGATCCAGTTCACTAGGAAGTTTCCTACAGGTTTTCATTGGGTATCAAAACTCATGCATGTGATGTGGTATACGTTCATGGATTGGCTATGATAATTCATAATTAATGGTTTGAGAAGTCTAGATAAAGACGGGAAAACACCAATTGGGAATTGTTTGAAATGCCTTGTAAAAGCAATTGGTCGGTCACGTGATTGGTCACGTGACATCTATTTGCATTCTCAAGTGGCTACTACACACCCATTGAACATCACCCAAAGTCAAAAGCGTTCTAAAAATCAAAATCCTGGCGAAAATATCGATTTTTTTATCGTAGCCTCGTTTCCATGTAGCGTAATTTTGGGGCATGCGCAGTAAGGCGCTCCAATAATGAATTTCGACTGGCCCCACGTCTTAAAATGTTTATCTTAGGGACGATAGTAACTTTGCCAAGTTTCATGCTTGTATCACAAATTTGAAGTATTTTGGTCGTTAACAGCTGGACTATATGTACCCACCTGTCATGATAATTCCTGCAATCCCTACGACACCGCCAATGATTGACACGGTCGTACCAAGTACTTTAACCACATTTACATCTTCGTGTATGTTATCCAGCTCGTTTGCAATTTGTAGCAGGTGGTCTTCCGTGCGCTTTCGCGATGGAATCCAGGATTTAAGTGAATCCCTGAGTTCCTCTGCAAGGCGTTGAGCCAGATTCACTTTCTCTGCGGTCTTTGTACTACAATGAGCACCCATGGTTGATTTTTAAATACGATACTAAAGAATATCTTCCATAACTCCGGGAAATCTGGAAAGAATAAGATGTCTTCAGAGCTTGAATTTTAAGTTTTGATGTTAAGTTTTGATGTCTAAAACAAGCACATATAGGCCATGGCCAAGAAAACGTTTCTACAACATGCATGCCACTTTTGAAGTATATTCTCACAGCTTTATAAAGTGAATACTCTGAATTTTGAGCTAGGCTCTTATCTTCATAGATTACTCTTTCCGCCCGGAAAGTCGATTTCTAAATAGAATTTATTATACTTTTAGTATTATATATTTGTAAGCCTGAGGTCCGTTTCTTATTCACATCTTCGTAATCAAAACAACGGCCACGGAAGCTATTTTGAAGTGAGGGGGCTAAACCAACCTAATGGGGTCCGGATTGAAATTTAGGGCCTCTGAAATGCCTCCTTTTTGTTAAAATAGCTTCAAACAGCTTTCAATTTTAGGATCACGTATTTCGCACCTATTTCGTACCTATTTCGCATCTATTTCGCACCTAATTTCGCACACCTATTCGATATAAGGTCATATCGGAAGGGACTCATCCCAATAACGTTTATGTGTTCTGCGCATCCCACAAGTTTTCTGTCGAACCACAGGGAGCCCAACTCTGACGCCTGTGATGTGTTTCTCTATTTTGTTCTATATTATGGAAATTCTGATGTTTTATATTTAATATTGAAAGAAAGCGATGCTTATGATACCGCGGCGCTTACGTGAATAGTGCACGGCTGCACGCGCGGTATGGCGGTAATTTGAAACTCGAAACAGCTGTCACTGGGTGCCTCGTCTCAGCTTTCAGTGATCGTCACGCGTATTCACGTTAAGCAAGGGAACAAGTCAGAATGCGATTTGGCCAGTGAATTAGAAAATTTTAGAAAACAAGCGCCATCTTAATATATTAATGCGGTGTATTCATTAGCGTATCGCAGGCGCCGCGTTTATCGCCGAGCGAAATCCGAGCGCGGAGCGACGGGTGCTTAAATTTCGAAGCGCTCGGATTTCGCGCGGCGCGGCGCCTACGTTGAGCAGATCCGCCCCAGTACTTTCATTATTTTACACGGTCATATTCAAATCAGGCCGGGCGTCTGATTTGAATATGCGCTAAGATGGAACATAGTTAATATATGGATGGAAGAGAACGTTGAACCTACTCGAGTATTCACCATATTATTGATGAAAAAAATCCATTTTATGGCTACGTCGACACAACATTAGAAGCGCTCTTGTAAGAGATTACGAGCTCCGAACAACAACGAAATTCACAATCTACAAGAAGACAAAAGCATTTGGAGTCCACTACCACCACGTGCTTTGATCGTGCGCAAGCTTGTGTATTAACTCATATAAACGATTTTCATTATTCTAAATTAACTATGGTTACACAATTCCAGAATATACTAAATCGAGGAGCAGTTTTACATCAGCTTCACTTTGCTTTTCTTTAGTATTCCAGTTTTTCTTTATTTTGCGCTATACATATATTACGAAACTCGAAAGCCACGAGCAATGGCCTTCGTTTGGAAAGATGGGAAATGGACCTTACTATTGATTGTCTGGATTTATATCGCAACTTTGAACACGCAACGCGTTTTTCTTGAAGCGGTATATATTATAAGACCTTGAAATTTAAAGGGATACTCCAGCCAAAATACAAATGTAGTTCATATGAAAGATCTTAGTGACTTTAGTTTATTTCCAAAGTTTCAGCATTTCTATCAATTTAGTTAAGAGGATATGGCTAGTTGAAGTTGAAAATTTGAGAATTTTGACGCCATATTGGTTTTGAAAATATGACGTCATTGAGTGATTCTTTATCGGCAGTGGAGCTGTTTTGATGGCGATCACATAGTGATAGCTGTTGTGAATGCTCTTTGGAGGAAAATTAGTCGAAATAAACTATTTAGTTCCTCATGCAGGAAAGTAGAGGAGCTTCTTAGGCATATTACGAGATAGAATCACTCAGTGACGTCATATTTGAGAAACAAATATGGCGTCGAAATTGGACAAACTCTCCAACATCAACTAGCCATATCTTCTTAACTAAATTGATAGGAATGCTGAAACTTTGGAAATAAACTAAAGTCACTAAGATCTTTCATATGAACTACATTTGTATTTTGGCCGGAGTATCCCTTTAAGATTTGTTTTTATATGTATAAAATATCCACTGAGACTATTTGGAAACAAATTATATAAATTGTAGATCTTTGATATCCCTCATAGCCTGCGAGTAGGCAAATTGGCCGTGTAAAATAATGAAAGTACTGGGGCGGATCTGCTTCAACACCGCATTAATATATTCAAGATGGCGCTTGTTTTCTAAAATTTTCTAATTCACTGGCCAAATCGCATTCTGGCGTGCTCCCTTGGTTAAAGCAACTATGGTTAATCATGTTGGAGGGTAACTTCAATGTTCCGACGTTCAAAAGATCGAATAATTAATGTAAATTATTTTCAACATAGGCATTTACTAGCCAACTGGGAATACGTGAACCACTGTATAGTTAGAAATAAGACAAACAACTATAATCCTTTGCTTTAGCTTTTAATATTTTGAGTGGACATGCATTTATTTCCAAGCTTTGACGTTTGCTGTTTTTAGGTGCATTGCAGGTATTGTGAGTTTTTGTGTCGATCAACAATCCGATCAGGCTTCAGCGTGCCATAAATCTCACGCACAAACTATCAAACGAAATGTTGAGTAACATTCACGAAATGTTGACATTGAAATATTCACGAAATCTAACTAACATTTGTGCGATTCTGGAGTTTTTGTTTTGTTTTTTATCGTCATAATACCATTTGCAATTTGAATGCTTTCCGGTTTGGAATAGAAATCTTCCAATAGAAAAATATAGTACACAAAACTTATCTTTTTGAGTGTCTGATCGTTCCCTAAGCGATTCGTGTATCGAATCATATATCAAAATAAACCGCAAGGTTCAAAGAACAACCATGTTATGAAACTATAACCCCGTTTACAGTACACGAAAATAACAGTACAGGATTACCGATAGATGTATCGCGATCGTAATCCATATTTTACGTTGTGTTTACACGGACAGCTATCCCAATAGCGCTCCGTCGAGGAACAACAACAACAGGAACAACAGGAAATCCAGTTTTATGAAAGTGGAAGCACTGTGTGCACAGGCTAACAATACAGTGGAATCCCGATTTCTCGAACGTTGAAGGGAAACGAAAATGTGTTCGCGGAATTCGAGTTACTTGAAAGTGGCATCGAATTACGCTAAATTGCCGAGGTATTAGTTTATATCACCAACTAGACACGCGTTTTCGTACAGGACGACGAAAGAATGCAAGTATACCCTGCACTCTTCATTTCAAGCGGACAACAAAATCCCCATTACAAAAGTTCAGTAGTGTCTGATTGGGTTGTAGTATGTGGGTCCATTATCTATGTCAAAACAACGAGTATTCCTACAATACAGTGGAATCCCGATTTCTCGAACGTAGAATGGAAATGAAAATTAGTTTGAGAAATCGGGAATACGAGACACTTGAAAGTGGCATCGAATTACGCTAAATTGCCGAGTTATTAATTTATCACCAAGTACAGGTACGCGTTTTCATATACCCTGCACTCTTCATTTCAAGGGGACAACAAAATCCATCAATATATTACGACAACAGCTTCAAAGAAACTACTGATCAAAGGAATTTTTGATAATTTAATCTGAGGCCCTCGATTGTGCAATTCCAGGAACAGTTTGCCGCTGCTGTGTAATGAAAATAGCTACCGTATATGGCATTGCGTAAACATACGTGGCTGCTGGCGTTTTTTGAGTGTCTGATCGTTCCCTAAGCGACTCATGCATCGAATCGTATATATCAAACTAAACCGCAAGCTTCAAAGAACAACCCTGTTCTGAAACTATAACTGCGCGAAGTTCCTAGAATCGTCAAATCCTCGAAAATCGCCACTGCAGCTCAATGTATTTGTGCCCAATTGTCGCCTACTA
The DNA here is from genome assembly GCA_035772405.1 of Chrysogorgia sp. JL179-B06. Classification (NCBI taxonomy): domain Eukaryota; kingdom Metazoa; phylum Cnidaria; class Anthozoa; order Scleralcyonacea; family Chrysogorgiidae; genus Chrysogorgia; species Chrysogorgia sp. JL179-B06. The sequence goes on from JAYKKM010000228.1 coordinate 2,634,981, forward strand.
GTTGAAACGATTATTGGCTATTTAGTGTTATAATATTTCCAGTGTGTTATTGTGTTCCTATTACCGCAATTTAAATTTTCCACTCTGTAAACCAAACGCCAGGAGCCACGTATGTTTACGCAATGCCATATATACGGTAGCTATTTTCATTACACAGCAACGGCAAACTGTTCCTGGAATTGCACAATCGAGGGCCTCGGATTCAAAAATTCCTTTGTGATCAGTTGTTTCTTTGAAGCTGTTGTCGTAATGTTGGCTTCCCAGCATTGACGTGTATTTATCAACAATAGTATAACGCGTCTCAATTCGATTTTGAAAGGAAAGAAACTAGACAACCGTCCAGATTGAAAAATAAAACGTAAAGAGACGTGGGAAAGCAGACGAACATAATTTGGAATCATGTGACTTGTGTTTGGAGATCCGGTGAAAGGAAGATAAATTACTAAATAAATTACATGCAATGGAAATCACATTTTCTTCTTGAGCAATCATAAACCTTTCTTCATGTCTAGTTGTTTCTTGCCGTCTGACGCTGCCATAGCCGATACGGCCCAATCTCTTTGGTATATTTGTAGCTTTCTTAGGACATTAATGGTATAATAGTATCTTCATTTAGGCTACGTTTACATTGTATCGGATAGATTTATGCTTCGTTCCACTGAAATGCTTTCGGTGCAAATATAAACAGTTTCCGTCTGTTAGTGTACAAAGCGGATTTTATCTGCATGACTCAATTTTGAATAAACGTGACCGAAATGTCGCAATGATTTACCGTTTTTGCCGTTTACATTATAATCGGAGCGTCGCAATAATCAATGCGATATGCGGCAAGTACCACTTCGGACAGCGGACCGCTGCTTCGTTGCAAAAGTCGGTACGATACCATTGTTTCATGTGTAAACAGAAGCCTTATCCTGCACGCAACGATAGGTATCCGATACAATGTCAACGCCGCCTTAGACTATCATGAGCAATCTAATCCTGCTTTTGATACTGAGCTAGTATCGACTCACTCTTTTGTAAGAACTGCTATAGTACTGCAAAACGAACTCTAAAAGGTTGGTGTACTGCCGAAATAGTGTGTCGAAATAGACTAAAATATTGTATACTAGTACTGCACCTACCTTTCTAAGGCTGTACGTTTTCTTCCTCTCGTGGCAATCTGCATGAAGAAGCGTCTGACCGCTGTTATAATACATGTGACATGACCATACATAGGCGTATGTAAACGGAAATTGATATGCGATCTGGTTTTTTATCACCTGTTTTCTGCGAAGGATACAGACTTACAGTGGTTCAAACACGCGGGATGTTGGACTTTCGAAAAGCATAAAAAACGTACGAGCCAATACGCGAGTGTTTTTTAGCTGCTTTTCGAATGTCGAGCAATATCCCAAGTGTTTGGATCACGGAAAACCATTTGGTATTTGTTATGGCGTTCCATTACGGACATTCGTACGTCGATGTCGAAGCTCAAACATTATAAACATATACACACCGATGTCGAAACAAAACTGAGACATTTCGATGTTGAAACGATACGTCGATGTCGAAACGTGCGGTATATATAAAACGTTGATACAACGATGATCAAACTCTATAAATATGTCGTTTCGAAACACGGTGTCGAAAAATACACGGAAATTAAACGAAAGGAAACGGAAGTACTCGTGTACAAGACCGGAAACATAATAAGACTTCCGGAAAATGTGGAATCACCATTGGTGGAATCACGAGTTGTAGAATCGCACGGATATGAAATCTCTGTTTGCTTGGATTTAGTTACCTTAATTCGGTCGCAGTTTTGACATAATTGGAACTGCTTGATAAATCAATAAGACTTTTCGAAATCAAAAGAATGACTTTCAAGATACAAAAAAATGTTACGAAAACTACTGATTATACTAAACGATTTAAATCTCTCCAATTTCTTTGGTTTCTCACTGCTCTCTTGTCTGAACCATACATCGCCCTAGCCTCCTCCGCAAGCAATTCTGTGGCTTCTTTTTCACGAGTCAAATAGCTTTCAACGCTGTTTTGGCCATTTTTGGCCGAGCCAGACATCACACACTAATTCCGGCTTCATATTAAAGTTTACTGTTGTGGAGCCAGAGTTTATGTTTTATATTTAATATGGGAAAACTTTCGACAACTTATTGGCATTTTACATCGCTAAATCGTAGAATACCCGTCCACTTTCGCTATTTGTATCTGTTGACAGTTAAGTAAAAGGGTCAAATTACGGAAACTTCATCATATACAATTGCTTCGTTCTATTTTAAAACCCCATTTAATTTGATATTAAACTATTAACAAGTACACACAATATAAACCTTCGACATTATATTTAAAGAGATTTTAGAGCAACCTGGTTTGTATAAAGTTAAAAGTTCTTAAGAATACAAAACTCCAGGCCAAATAAAAATACCTTAAAATAAGAAAATCAAAGTTCTCGATTTTGGCGGTTGTCACGCGTTATAAAACCGCGGAAAAAATATCCGCGTCCTAAATCCCGAGTATTTTCTACTGGTGGATAAAATATTCGCAGTTTTTTCGCTGACCAACGAAGAACAAAATGTCGGCCAAAGCTGCCCGAAAGTCAAGTGAGATTCTTGGCATATTACGAACGTATATCCCAGCTGGAAAGGCTTCTCCATCTCCACCGTTAGGACCACAGCTGGGACAGGTAATGTTCTGCTGTGTTGTTTTTAGTCTTGCCTGGCTAGGCAAGTGTTTTGCAGCTCGTGTCTTTTGAGTTTTGACCATCCAAAGTCCCAAATAATAATCTTTAGCCCGAATCTTTAGCCCGACTTTAGAAGGCTCTGCTTCCAGGGTACATATGCGAATGTCCTTATTCCTGAACAACTAAACGGCCTGTTGGATACAGCTCTACGTCCATTCCATTGACCTATTGGCTTTATATTTTTAGAGAGGAGTTAATATATCACAGTTTTGCAAAGAGTTCAACGACCGAACAAAAGATTATAAAGCTGGTGTACCTATTCCAACTCGGATTACTTTCAAGGTATATTTTGCTTTCTTTGTTTGAGCTACCACCAGGTTTGCACACACCTGCCCATTGCTACCTGTTACACAATAAGTTACAAATGATTTCACAAATTTGCCAGCAGCAAGTCGTAGTTGGCCATTAAGTCATGCCCATGCCTAAATAGCAAAATCTAGGCCTACAATCCTGGCCAAAATTGTTTGGACACATGGCTGTTTTTGAGAATTTGCAGTTGATGTCCCAAGGACTTTTGGCCAAGGATTGTCTGAAAATAGTGAATTGAAAATAATCGAAGAAAAACCGGTTTAGACTTACTATAGCTATTCTGCATAACTTCTCCACAAATCACATAAACGCGCTCCTGCATGCAGGGAAAGTAGAGTCTTTGTAGAGTATAGAAGCATCACGCAATATGTCAACTAAGCAAGAGCTTCGCGGTGTGGGTAGGACTCTGCAGAGACTTTGCTCCAGTGGTAGGGGAGCAGTGACCTCTTTGCTTGAATGTAGACTTTTTACTATTTTGCGAATAAACTGCTTTTTCTTTGATTGTTTTCATTTCACCATTTTCAGACATTCTGAAAACAGTGAATTGAAAATAATCGAAGAAAAACAGGTTTAGACGTTGATATTCTGTGCAACTTCTCCACAAATCACATAAATGCACTCCCACATGCAGGGAAAGTAGAGTCTTTGTAGAGTTTAGAGAACATTGCGCAATATGTAAAGTAAGCAAGAGCTCCTGTGTGGGTGGACCAGTGCAGGTGGGCCTCTGCAGAGACTTTGCCCAGTGACCCCTGCCCCATTGAAGGGGGGGAGGGGGATAGGGGGAGCAGAGAATGGGTGCAAATTTTGCTTGAATGTAAACGTTTTACTATGTTGCAAGGTTAATAAACTGCATTTTCTTCAATTATTTTCAATTCACCATTTCCAGACAATCCTTGCCAAAATTGTTGGGACACATTGCTGTTTTTGAGGATTTGCAGTTGATGTCCAAAGGATTTATAGACAGGATTGTAAAATACAATAATTTGTCCTACAGAAAATTTAAAATGTCCTGTAAATTAAGGACAACTATCTTGGTGAAAATGTTGAATAATTCTGCTCCTAAGTAGGGGTAATTTTATTCCATGATTATTTCTCAGTGAAACTTAAACATTTTTGACAGGCTGATAGAAGTTATGCTTTTGAAACAACAACACCCCCAGTCTCGTACTTTCTAAAGCAGGCTGCAGGAATTGATAAAGGTTCTTCAAAACCAGGTACAAATTATTTTTTGAAAAATACTAACTTCTTATTGACCAAGAGCGTGGTCATTATGGGAAAATATCAGACCAAGGTCTTGACAGTACGGACCGAGCCCGTAGAGTGGGGTTCGTACATAAAAAAAAGACCGAGGTCTGATATTTTTCCCGTAATGACCAAGCGGTCGAGGTTAATAAGAGGTTTATTATATGGCATGGTTTTTTTAAACAATAACTTTTTTTAAACATACTTTACATACGTTTTGAGTGACAGAATTGTCATTTTCAATCTTGTTCTTGTTCTTCTATTGCTTTCATGATCATAGTAAGACTCTGTTTTAGATTGTTCATCATCTGATTCGTACATGATTTACAGTAGTGCTTAATTTACTAAAGTCGTTCAATTTTTGCTGCTTTTCAAAGTTTCGTATTGTCGTTCGGCTTGTTCCTTTGTTAACAAAATGGCTGACAAAATCCGTAATCCGGACCGATCCATTACCGGGAAATAACGGACTGGCACATGACGTGTCTAAGCCAATCATAGCAAGCAATTTCACTGGAAGTAGCTATTGTGCCATATAATAAATATCATTATTTATTTAAAAGAATTCGTGATCGCTGATTGGCTAACAGCCAACGGTGAAATCGTCATATCAACTCATTGCCCTACCAAATATGGAGTTGTGACATCAATGGTGCAATATGACAAAAGATTATTGCACGATTGACGTCACCGGTGCAATATGAAAAACTAATATTGCACGCTATCACGTTTTTCCGATGATGCAGAGTTAATAAAGTTAATCTTTTAAATAAATAATAAAACAATTATTGAATTTGGTTTTCGCATGATATGAAGAATTATCAAGGCCTCAGTTTGTGTTATCAGCCTTCGGCTTCGGCAGATAACACAAACTTCGGCCTTGATAATTCTTCATATCATGCGAAAACCGAATTCAATAATTGATAATTAACATACTGTATTCTCAATTCCTTAATCGTCCCGTAAAATTTATTTCAAAGAAATTTTCCACTCTATACAATCTTAGGTGGATCTATACGATTATATTAACATTAGACATTTTGTAAAGTTTATAATTATGTTCATTAGTATGTAGTTTTTGCGCAGCTATAGCAGCTCTTTAAAATTGCTCAGGGAATGTGATTTATTCCCAGCTTGAACGTGCAAAAATTGGCATATACTCCGTTTTTTTTAATAAATATTACACACGCACAGCTAATTTTTTACGTCTAAAGCATTTGAAAATTGAAATTTGGAAAAATGACAGGTGAACAACTGTAAACATGGTGTTTTAGGTTTTTAGGTTTTTTAGTTTTTAGGTTTTTATTCACTATTAATACCGTGTGCACTGCAATTGCTGTTGAGTTGTCCAATAAAGAACACCTTTTACTATCAGCTGTTGTGTGTATTTTGGCAAAATCATCTATCAACACATTCCGCTATAATAAACCGCGCCGGGATTTGTTTATGTGCAAGGATATTCAGATTCCGCATTGGAACGAAAAGCAGTGAATGAACTGATGATTGTTGACAGTGCATTTTTTAAGGATTTTTCAGTGGTGGGGCAAATGTACAAAAGGGCCCCATTGGCCGTTGCCGCGCCCTGACTCCTGAGTACTGACAGCAGTTATCACAGAAGACTTTAGACAATATTTCTCTCTAAGGTGTGGTGATACCGTGCTAGCCTGATAGGATGTTTAATTATGACTGGGAAGGGATTAATGTTGTGTCAATTTGTGTCTTTGCGATCACATCTGATCAGAATTAAGGGATTTTCAAATAACTAAAAGTAAAATATAGGACTGACATAATTACAGTTTTCACTATTACACTGATAAACTTGTGAAAGAGCACTGCTTTCCTCGGGACTGGCCACTGAAACCTTCATGGTGACATGGCCTTGACGAACACTCAACGAGAAGGTAAAGACATGATGTATTGTAGGAATAAGAAAAGAAGCATAACTCGCAAAAAGGACTGGGCACGAGTTAACACAGGGCAACGTCAAGAATATTGTGCTGCCTGCAAGAAGATATTCTGTGGCGATGGTACACAAATACAGTATGATTTTATTTTTCCGTGTGACATAGTGTATTCCCACGACATGTCCCCCTACACGATTTACATGCCTTGTATCAGTTGTATGGTATGGTGTATTCAATCATTTATTTCAGTATTTTGTTTGACATTTTGTATCCTTCAAAACTCTCTTACAGTAGATCCCCTCAAAATGCAGGAAATGCTATTTCAGAGATTCTAAAATTCAAAACTTTCTGGAGGGCATCCCACCCCCTGCCGGGCGCTAGATCCGCCCGCGCAAATTTTCATTATGGGGTGTTTCCCCCCCTGTTATATTTTCTGAAAGAAACCCTAAATAAAATACGTAAATATAACGAGAATCTATTATTATTATTATTACCTTATATTGACATTGTTAGCTACGACATGGTAAGATAGGAGATATCATGAGCTACATAATCGATATATTATTTTAAAGTTCCATAAAGTATTCAAGAAGCAATTTAAAGGTTCGTTACTAAATGTAGGTAAACAACTAATGTAAATATTTCGAAGCTTCTTCGTATAAATCTAATGATAATCATGCTAGATTTAATAAACCTAAATCAACAAATGTGTGCCTGTGTAAAGTCATTCTAACTAAAGACAACAGGAAGCTTTTAAGGAAACTGATGACAAGATAGTAATTATAAATGCGACAGGGATTGTGTACCTTGTCACAGGACAATTGTAGATACGATCATTTAAATAAACCTTAGGCGCCGGTATTCAGTTAGGTCGACGCAAATGTTTTATCAAGATAAAGTTCATAGGTATAATAATAGATTACATATATGTGTTGCATAACAAAAGTTAACTTGCTCAAATTGAGCTTTTTCGGAGTTAAAATAATTTGTTTGTCCCGTTTCTACAACTTCCAAACAAAGTATGTATTATATATTCTACTCATTTTACAAGTTCGTTAACACTCGTGGTCGATGTTTATGGGCAGTTACAACGGCTCGCCTACGGCTCGCCATTGTAACTGCCCATAAACATCGGCCGCTCATGTTTTAACTACAACATAAAGCATGGGCCAGAATCTAAAGATACCACGATTTGTATCTTTCGTTACAATTTACTCTATTTGTACTACTCCAGACATGATCTTCCTTATAATAGTTTCACTCTCCATTACTACAGTCTTCTCCATTACTACAGTCTGTTGAGACTTCTCTTTTATCATCTTCACTGTCTATTCTTCCAGTTTTTTCATCCCTCCTCCTAAACATCCAAAGGTATTATTTCAAGCCTGTACGCCTCTCGTGGATGTTGATATTTTTACATTTTTTCTCTTCGCTTTATAATTATTATTATTGATAAGAGACTTATAGCCGACATGATCCATCTCCATCTTCCTTCATTCTCTGTTGTCTTCAGCTAACGACGCTAGGTTTCGTTGCAAAGGATATCAAGGACACTACATCTGTTTTAAAACCTCCTGGTGTTCAAACAGGTAGACTATTAAGTAAGATGATGTACAAAAACGTGACTTAATGACAGGAGTAGCGATTTTGCGTTCAAAGTATCTTTAGGCAAATAGTTCCATATAAATGCCCCATCGAACATGAAACTCTTTTTCATGCTATTTGTATACGTGGTTGTGCCAAACAAACGGCAGATGAGATGTCCCGAAGATTGTAATTTGATATATCTTTCTTGTAAGTAAAAGATTTGTGAGACTCTTTGGTCCCATAAATTTTATGACAAACTAGTGCCCTGTATATCTACCATGATAATACTAAATTATACGATATTATACGATATTAAAAGTTACAAAAATTGAGACTCGTCATTACAAGAATATGAAGAATTGTACTCATTAAGTTAAATATACTAATTATATTAACATTAAGTGTAATAATGAAACTAAATATCACTGAATAAATAAATAGAAAACTATGATATATATGAAATAGAAAACTATGATATATGAAACGGTTTCTTATCACGATTTTAACTCGACACCCAGATAAGCGTGTTGCTCCATTGCATAGCAGCGAATTCTTTTAAAGTCCTTCCTCTCAGCAATCTTCAAAGCTCTCGTGGAATTCTTGCAAGCCTCGTCGAAAAACTCGGTATTCTCGAAGCGTTTCCAGCTTCGAATGTCTTGTTCACATCGCGCCAAAAGGTATTCGCATTTACACAGCTGCGTCATCGTCCATCCTTGACGGTCACGCCATCGGACCACAATCTCAAACATCTCCGCGGCCTTCTCAAGATCCTCTAGTTTCCAACCAGCCGTGCGAGTTATCTTTCCTTGATTTTGAAAAGATCCGAGGAAGATCCTGGCGAGACTTATGTGCACCCTCTGCTTCAGATCGACCACGCCAGATTTCGCATCTGAAGCAGCATCGGCATGTCCCAAGGCCTTGTAATATACGTCCACACATTCCTTTATTAGGCCATCGCAATTCTGCGGCTCTTTGGGATCGTATATCGTGGCGATATCGATCTCGAGCTTTTTCGCTTTGTTTACTAGAAGCCAAGCTACGATAAGCATGGGCGGAATAAACTCGGCTTGTTGCAAAGCATTGGTAGAAATTTTGTCGCTTTCTTGAAGTTTTCCTTGCGAACGCTTGACGACACACGACCAGTACAACATCCTAACTTCGTATATATTGGCATCAGAAGATTTCCTCAAATAACGTCCGTTCTCCTCCAGGCATCTCGCAGCTTCCTGGAAATCACCTTTCCTGAAATAATACGCAGCTTCTTGCTGCTGGATGACAATTTCCACATTGCAAGTGTACATGAGCTCTACACTCTGTCGTAATTCGGCTGTGCGTGTGAAAAACGCCTCGTCACCTTGATTTCGCAGTTGGACAAGTTCGTAAAGTATCTCATCGTGTATCTGTCGTGCCTCCTCGGAGCTCCAGTCACGCCGCCCCACCCGAGGCGGGATATCGATTGGCGATCTGTCTGAAATTATATGTTGACGTAATCTCTTTTCCCACTCCGTATAGTTCAACCTTTTGACTTGTCCGTCGGCCACATGATAGCTTTCTGGTTCGTTGGTAAAGACCGGTTGCAAGGAAGGGGCTATGGCAATAACGATGACAAACTTAAGGTCGCATTCCTCATCGATCCCCGTCACAGGCTCAAAGAAGATTTTCCAATCTCTCCCTCTCGTCGGTTCACCGTAGTCCTTTGGCCAAAGCATCATTTTGATGATTTCCTCCACTCCACATATTATCGTATCTTCATTTTTCACCACCTGTCCTACCACAACGTTCGACCCGTCATCAGGATCCTTTATGCCATAATAGATGTGGCCTCCTTCACCGTTTGCAAAAGCCGAGACATACGATGTTAGCTTGCTACGCTGCATCCTCGTGACCAGGTTGCACGTCTTCGATTCCTCATCTTTAAAACACTTGAACTGCGTATTTTTAGATTCTCGCAAGGGTATTGCTTCCCCGATCGGAAAACTGCGATGGTGACTACCGAACTCGAAAACTCCCGGATTTCGTTTCTTTTCTACGAGATGTTCTATCACGCTTTGCACCGTTTCTGACGAGTCGACCAGTTTTACTTGAGACTCTGTCGCCAAATACAAGTAGTAGTTCACAGTGCATGGTTGTTGCGACGACGGCCATGCTTGGACGCTGAAAATAAGCTCCGACGTTTCCAAGCCGCCAAGTACTTTCTCTTGACGTATCGTTTTATTGGCAGTGAGGAACCCGAACACATCAGATGTCTTTTGTTCGAGTTTTCTCGTAATATCATCTACGTCTTTTTCCGAATAACCTTCGTTTTGTTTTGCGCGTAAAGTGATGCGACCACCTTCGGTGTTGGCCAGAGCACAGACGGCACGAACGAACTCGTCGTCCTGTTGCTTGGTAGCCTTGTCGCGTGACCGTTTGGAAGGATATTCGATTGTAATCGTTGGCGTTTTAGAAGCCATGTTACTTTCCTTAGTGCCCTTGTCGTTTGATAGTTCGCAGGGATATTCGATTGTAATCGTTGTTGGCGTTCTAGAAGCAATGTTACTGTTGGTAGTCAGACATTTCCTTTCTTCCGTAAAGAGCAGACTTATTTCGAAGACCCGTTACTTTTGTTGGTCAGTTGTTTTTTATCGCGTAAACAGTAGACTTATTTAAGCTGGAATAATATTCGTTCACAAACACCACGGTTCAAACACCAATGACATCATCTCGAAATGTTATGAATGACGTAATTTGTTTCGTGTAACTTGAACTGTTTGGTGATTTGGCGATTACTGTATTCGTCTGAATTTTGTCTCGTATTTTGAGCTTTGTAAGTCCCTTTCTAGATTGCATTTTGTTTACATTGATTAGGCGGTAGTCATGCAAAAATACATAATACAATAATATACAATTGTATACAATTCGATCACAAAACTACTTTTTAAAAAAACTTTATTAATCTCCAACGTTTCGGGGCAAGCCCCCCTATAAATTGTGATAAACTTTGCTTTCAGGTTTCCCCCCGAAAACTTAATATTCATGTGGTCAACAGATTGCTTCCAAACGCAATCAAGTGGAATATGCATGACACATAGTGGCAGGTGTTTTACGAGTTTCGAATGTATTTTGCGAGCCTTTCAGGGCGAGAAAAAATGCGATAAACGCGTAAAATTCCTGTCTGTATTATTTGCCAAATCATCGAATGAGATATATATATAAAATGACTCTTACTGGGAACTCTTACGACGAACTGCAGGGTTCTTCAGCGAGCCAACGAGTTTATTCCAGGCTGTTCTTTTGAAACTGGGCTGGAAAAAATATTCATAGTTCGTATTGTTTACATAGTTTGTGTCAAAGTCGCGAGGATGTCCCACTGTTCTAATTGGGACGAATAGCAGCTGCCAGACGTCATGTTCATAACATCGAAGTTATAAGTTTGGTGACGAGTAAACTAAAGTCAGTGTTGATAAATCATATAACATGAAAATATGAGTTTTTAATAAAATGATTTTATTTTGAATTTGTCCGGTTTGATTAACGAAGTACTGTAAGTGATCTATAAAAATGATATTTTACTATTTTAAATATAAGTGGATGTCTGTTCGTAAACAACTTAATTAATTACAAGAAAAGTTCAAAGTACGATAGTTGTGTTAAAGTTCAGTAACAAGTTCTCTTTTGACATAGATATATAAAGAACACTTTAGTTTTGTCAGCTTGACAATCCAACAAACATCTTGGTTGATACACGTGCTAAAATCTTCACGATTTCAACTCGGCATCCAGATAAGCGTGTTGTTCAAAAGCATAACAGTAAAGATTTTTAAAGTCGTAAATCTCCGCAATCTTCAAAGCTCTCGCCGAATTCTCTCGAGCTTCATAAATATAATCCGCATTCTTGAAGTGTTCCCAATTTCGAATGTCCTGTTCACATCGCGCCAAAAGGTATTCGCATTTGCACAACTGTGTCATTGTGTGTCCTTCGCGATGACGCCATCGGTCCACAATCTCAAACATCTCCGCGGCCTTCTTAAGATCCTCTGGTTTCCAAGCAGCCGTGCGAGTTATCTTTCCTTGATTTTGAAAAGATCCGAGGAAGATCCTGGCGAGACTTACGTGCACCCATTGCTTCAGGTTGACAAAGCCATACTTCACATCTTGAGCAGTATCGGCTTTTCCGATGGCCTTATAATATATGTCGACACATTGCTTTATCAGGCCTTCGCAATTTTGCGGCTGTTTAGGATCGTATGTTGTGGCGATCTCGATCTCGAGCTTTTTGGCTTTGTCCACCAGAAGCCAAGCTTCCATGAGCATAGGGGGGATTGACTCGGCACGTTCTATGGCATTAGAAGAATGTTTGTCGCTTTCTTCGAGTTCCCCCTTTGAACGCTTAATGATACACAACCAGTAGAGTCTCCTAACTTCGTATATCTTAGGATCCTGACATTTCGCTACATAACGTTCATTCTCTATTAGGTGTTTTTCGCCTTTTTCTAAATTTCCTTTCCTTAAATAACGCGCGGCTTCTTGGTGCTGGAGCATTACTTCCACGTTGGGATTGTCACTTAACTTCAGTCGTATTTCTTTTATTTCTGTTAAAAACGCCTCGTCACCTTGATTTCGAAGTTGTGCGAGCTTATAAACTACGTCAAAGTGCGTTTGTTGTGCCGTTTTCGAGCTCCACTCACATTTCTGCCGTGGTGGAATTTCGACGATTGCATGGCACTCTATAAGAAATCCGATGTCGACGTTTTCTCTTTTCCCACTCCGGATAGCTTAACTTTGTGACTTGTCCGTCGGTCTCTTGATAGCTCTCTGGTTCATCGACAAACACCGGTTGCGAGGAAGGTGCGATGGCAATAACAATGACAAACAGATTGCATTTCTCATCGGTCCCCGACACTGGCTCAAAGAAAATTTGCCAATGTTCCCCAATTCTCGGTCCACCGCAGTCATTTGGCCAAAGCATATTTTTTTTGATGATCTCCTCCACTCCATCGATTATTGTATCTTTGTTTGTCACTACCTGTCCTACTACAACGTTCGACCCGTCTTTAGGATCCTTTATACCATAATAGATGTGGCCTCCTTCACCGTTTGCAAATGCCGAGACATACGATGTTAGATTATTACGATACATCCTCGTGACCAGTTTGCGCTGCTTCGATTCCTCGTCTTTTAAATACTTGTACTGCGTATTTTTAGACTCTCGTAAGGGTATAGCTTCCCCGATAGGAAAACTGCGATGATGACTACCAAACTCGAAAACTCCCTTCGGATTTTGTTTCCTTTCTACGATATCTTCCATCACGCTTTGCACCGTTTCTGACGAGTCGACCAGTTTTACTTGAGACTCTGTCGCAAAATACAAGTTGTACTTCACAGTGCATGGTTGTTGCAACAACGGACATGCTTGGACGCTGAAAATAAGCTCCGACGTTTCCAAGTCGCCAAGTACTTTCTCTTGACTTATCGTTTTATTGGCAGTGAGGAACCCTAACACATCAGATGTCTTTTGTTCTAGTTTTCTCGTAATATCATCTACGTCTTTTTCCGAATAACCTTCGTTTTGTTTTGCGCGTAAAGTGATGCGACCACCTTCGGTGTTGGCCAGAGCACAAACGGCATGAACGAACTCGTCGTCCTGTTGCTTCATGGTGGCCTTGTCGCTTCATGGTGGCCTTGTCGCTTCATGGTGGCCTTGTCGCTTGACCGTTTGGAAGGATATTCCATTGTAATCGTTGACATTTTAGAAGCCATGTTACTTTCCTTAGTGCCCTTGTTGCTTGATAGTTCGCAGGGATATTCGATTGTAATCGTTGTTGGCGTTCTAGAAGCAATGTTACTGTTGGTAGTCGGACATTTCCTTTCTTCCGTAAAGAGCAGACTTATTTCGAAGACCCGTCACTTTGGTTCAAACACCAATGACATCATCTTGAAATGTTATGAATGACGTAATTTGTTTCGTGTAACTTGAACTGTTTGGTGATTTGGCGATTACTGTATTCGTCTGAATTTTGTCTCGTATTTTGAGCTTTGTAAGTCCCTTTCTAGATTGCATTTTGTTTACATTGATTAGGCGGTAGTCATAAAATACATAATACAATAATATACAATTGTATACAATTCGATCACAAAACTACTTTTTAAAAAACTTTATTAATCTCCAACGTTTCGGGGCAAGCCCCTTTATAAATTTTGATAAACTTTGCTTTCAGGATTTTCCCCGAAAACTTAATATTCATGTGGTCAGCAAATTGCTTCCAAACGCAATCAAGTGGAATATGCATGACACATAGTGGCAGGTGTTTTACGAGTTTCGAATGTATTTTTCGAGCCTTTCAGGGCGAGAAAAAATGCGAGAAACGAGTAAAATTCCTGTCTGTATTATCTGCCAAATCATCGAATGAGATATATATATGAAATGTCTCTTACTGGGAACTCTTACGACGAACTGCAGGGTTCTTCAGCGAGCCAACGAGTTTATTCCAGGCTGTTCTTTTGCAACTGAGTAGTATAGCAAGTGGGGCTGCGAGCCCAATCGACCTCAACCGTGAATATAAATACCAAAACATCACCAAATTTGGCCAAGTCACGACTCGACAAATTTGGTGATGTTTTGGTATTTATATTCACGTTTGACGTCGAATAAGCCCACAGCCCCACTTGCTATACTACTACAGCGGTCGTTAATTTGGCTTGGCACACCCCTCTCCACCGATTAGTGTCAAACACGCGCGAGACTTGTGAAACAATACTGAATTTGTACCAAATCACATTTCAGTCACATTTAAAAAATAATCGTTTCAACATTTTCACAAATTTGTCAAATCACATTTTAAAAAATAGTCGTTTCAACATTTTCACAAATTTGTTAAATCACATTTAAAAAATAGAGAGTGCCGTTTCAACATTTTCACAAATTTGTCAAATCGCATTTAAAAAATAATCGTTTCAACATTTTCACAAATTTGTCAAATCGCATTTAAAAAATAATCGTTTCAACATTTTCACAAATTTGTCAAATCATATTTAAAAAATAGTCGTTTCAACATTTTCACAAATTTGTCAAATCACATTTAAAAAATAATCGTTTCAACATTTTCACAAATTTGTCAAATCACATTTAAAAAATAGTCGTTTCAACATTTTCACAAATTTGTCAAATCACATTTAAAAAAATAGTCGTTTAAACATTTTTACAAATTTATGTATCGTAAAAGTGTCTCACGCGTGATAAAATTGCCACCTGTTATGCAAATTAGGTTATTGCCACCTGTTAATAATAGATTAGTCCGTTTGTTCACTATTTTCAGCGTTTGTTGCCTCGCTCCTAAAATGGTGATCGTACACATGTTTCGACGTTATAATTCCTCCAGACAACAAGCCCAAGAAAGGCACGTATGGTGTCACAACCGCGACAATGCTCTCGACGTCTTTCTTTAGTAACGGATCTTTTTGCAATTCGTCATTTAGTTCCTCAGGGTTCTCGATAGCGTTCAACCCATCTAGTAAGCTGGCGAATTTGCTGATTAGCAAGTCGGTGAGAAAAGCGTTTGCGATTTCCATTCTCTTCAACTCATATTGGTGCCATATCTTGTCGATGATAACCTTTGCGGACGCTTTTTTAATATACGCTTCGGACTGACTCACCACACCGTCACCGGACAGTCTAATTAGTTCGGATCTCCTAACGTCAATGTTGTCTTCCACAGTCGAAGTGTCAGCAGTGTCCTCGACTAATTCCTCAATCGTAGGATTTCCCTCACTTTTGCGTTTTACCATCACGCTATTACTTATACCCATATTTTATTGCGGAATAACAACTTCGTGACTGTATGGATAGCGCAGTGAGATTTCTAGTCTAGCGTACTTATTATTTTTTAATGCAGTCGCAATCGCCGACGATTTTTCTCTGCTAATGTTTCCAAGGTAATCGTCGATAACGACCTTCATATCACTCCTACTTGGGCAGTAGAAGCAAACGAGCTTACTAATATTTTCTCTGTACGGTTTTGCGATCGACGTCAGTTGTTGTGTGATGACAATAACGCTCAGCATAAAATGTCGCGCGCTAAAAGCCAAGTTGACCAATTGACTAGTCCTATTCTTGACGTCCTGCCCACTTGCACAGTCGTCCAACACAATCAGAGTGTTAGTGCCTTTAAAAACATTTGTTACACACTTGAGAACAGCGTCGACACTGTCTTGCGCGCAGTCTATCGCTAACACGTCGGGGTCGCACACATATTTCCAATCTTGGTACGCTTTGTTCCACTCGAAAGTAGGACAAATCAACACAATGTAGTCAAATTTACTAAAGTACTCAGATTCCAATGTTTCCAGCAAATAATGCGTCTTACCACAAGCTGTCATACCAACAATTAACATATTAAACGGAGTCTCCATTAACTCACGTTTGATTTAATACTGGATTGATTGCAGCCCATTGTTCATAAAGTTGACCAACCCATCGCTTATCACAAACACCCTACACATGACATTTGCAGTCGTCGCTTTCTTAGTGATCTCAAGAAGCACACCGGATTGTGTGTTTACAATGTTCTTGCCAGTGGCGACATTGCGATTATCTTGAACACTCCTCAAGTCGATGACTAACGCAAAGCCATCTTTATAGAATTTCTGTATGGTCATGAACTGAGCGTGTTCTTCACCCAACCCAAACAATCGTTTCGCTTCCGCATAGAACTTCGACTTCGGAATGCCTTGTGAGTACACACTATTTGGCACACCTTCAATTGTGACTCTAACACTCTCGATATTTGGGTAAAGAAACTCCTCGCTATCTGTTCGCACCTTATTCGTGAATAGCAACACAATCGCCTTCATGCTTTTTCTTGGAAGATTAATGTTTTCATTCACGATGGTTGTGCCTTTGTCCCATTCGGTGATTTTCATCAACGTGATGTGCTCATATGACAAACTACGACCACTTGCGTAGCCCGACGCTATTTCGTCAGCGAGCTCCTGGTTATCGATCGTTTCATACTCAAGCTCGAGGTTCTCCAGAGTGTATCCACCCACAGCGCTACCGGATTGCGCCACCATGATGTCTGTG
The DNA here is from genome assembly GCA_035772405.1 of Chrysogorgia sp. JL179-B06. Lineage (NCBI taxonomy): Eukaryota > Metazoa > Cnidaria > Anthozoa > Scleralcyonacea > Chrysogorgiidae > Chrysogorgia > Chrysogorgia sp. JL179-B06. Next base: position 2,651,821 of record JAYKKM010000228.1, read on the forward strand.
GCCTTCGGAAGTGTGATCACATACTGCAAGTTGTTGTTCATGCTAAAAGGAGCGTACAATCCATGGTCATTCATGATTTTACCAAGCTTAATCCGCTGCTTCGTCCCAATCACACCAAACATTAGCGCGTCACTAACTTTAGCAACGTTCCCACTCGTCGCACCACTGTCATCCTTAGAAATTAACTTTCTCAAGTTCTCACCACCAACACCATAGTCAATCATTTGGTCTCGCGCAGTAGCACTCTCCCAAAGGTCGCGATAAACACCAGTGTAATTTTCCCCATTGTTGTCATACACAGTCTCCCCAGCTAGTTTCACAACAAGTTTCTCACAAAGCAACTTGCTCACATTGTTCAAGAACCAGCTTTTGGCGTTTGCATTCTTAAAGTCGAACACTAGACCCAACGATCCAGGCACCAAACAGCTGCTAACCTTAAGCTTCGGTATATCAATGTAAAGTTCCTCGCCAGGACTGACCTTATTAGGGTTCAACGTGATCACATGCTGTGTTCTCACCCCTCTTATGACACCCATGGTCGCTCGTCTAAAACCAGGGCTCAACTCTGCCGACGTGACGTTCATATACCTTTACATATGTTTTATCGCTACCGTTTTAGCTTGTAATAATCGTAAGCGAACCACGCAAGTACCACCGCGAGTACCCACAGATTTTGAGCCAACCATGCGAGACCCTTCGCACCCAACGTCAACGCATTATAAACTAAATTAGCCAACCCAACAGCCCATGGGCCCATCTTCACTATCGCGTTCTTAACAGCCTGTGCGAATGACCTCGTGGCCATAGCGCCCCTCATAACAGCAGATCTCCCAGCGATAATAATAGTTGTTATAATCCCAGCCATTGAAATTGCCACGGCGCTCAACCCAACTATATTTTCTTTGGCCCACTTCTTGAATTTCTGCAATCTGTCAATGTCGACTTCTTGTTGCTCTCTAACTTCTTCTATTTGCCGTTGCTCTAAGACTTCTTCTTTGGCTTGTCTAAGTTCACTCACTCTTTCACGCAAACCAATAAGCTCATCAAACGCACGCTGTCTACCTCTAGTTTGTCTAAGCCCAACCACTCTTTCGTGTGGATCAGTGTGCTCTCCACCCTCGAGCTCTGCCATTCTTTCGCTCGCTTTGTCTATCACTTCTTGAAGATGGTCTGCTTGTATTTGCAGCGCACCAGTGTCACCTACTCTTGACTCACGCAACACATTCTCACTTGGATTGAGCGCGCCACTCAGATCACGGTTCTCGTTTGGCGTTAGTCTGGGTTTGTCGACGTGTTCCGTGTGTGTGGTGTTCAACAATGGTTGACTCCTCGCAGTTTCCTCACGGTCTCTCGAGCTGACTTCGATTCTATACAAAAAGTCTTTAAATTGGTCAACTGCACGTTGCGCAACCTTAGCTTCGTTGTACTGCAGAACACCACCCTCCCCACGTTTGAGAACTATTTGCTCTTTACCGAGTTCGTTACTAACAAGCTTGGGTTTGAATAACATATTGTTATTCTTGCTTATTGATGTTCTGAGTCGCAGCGCTGACACGTCGGAGTCACGAACGTCAAGCTTGAATCGCACCCCAGTTTCGTTACTAATGAACTTTTCTAAGCTTATCAAAATTTGGTTCTCAGGATTCGATGGCAAATCGTCGACACCAAACGTTGGGACTTCTGTGTTGGTGCCCCCCCTTATTGTCACCGTCTTACCATCGTCAGTGTCGATAAATGACGTCTCTTTTTTCCCACCTCGCCTTCTAGCTAGCTCACTTCTTATCTTTTTTGCGTCGTCGAGATAGTTGTCATAATTAACACGAACGTCTCTCGACATCTCACTCGTGTTGTGCTCGAGGGTTGTCTTGCTGATCCACTCATCAGTCTTGGTGAGCTCTCCTTCTAGTTGCTCAACACTCATGTCTTTGTACTTATCGAAGTCCTCCATCTCGATCTCGTCGTAATCTCCCCCACCTTCAGCCATATTACACTAGCTCACATTTTGAGCGTCACTTTCCGGCGTCCATAAGTTACGTTTGCTTTTAGTTTAAATAATTGTACGCAAGCCACGCGAATGTCACCGCGAACACCCACAGATTTTGAGCTAACCAAGCGAGGCCCTTTGCGCCTGTCACCAGCGCGTCATAAACTAAGTTCGCCAATCCAACAGCCCATGGACCCATCCTCATTATCGCGTTTTTAACAGCCTGTGCAAACGACCTCGTGGTCATAGCGCCTTTCATAACATTAGACCTCCCAGCGATAATAATGGTTGTTATAATCGCAGCTACTGAAATCGCTAAAGCACTCAACCCAACCATATTTTCTCTAGCCCACTTCTTGAACTTCTGCAATCTGTCAATATCGACTTCCTGTCGCTCTCTAACTTCCTCCACTTGTCGCTGTTCGATAGTCGTGTCTCTAGCCTCTTCAAGTCCAATCGTTCTTTCAGCTAGACTGATGAACTCTTCGTGCTCCTCAACCGTGAGGTCTTTTACTGCGAGCTCTGCTATTCTTTCATTCGTTTCGCCTATCGCTTCTTGATAGTGATCCGCTTCTATTTGTAGTGCACCAGTGTCACCTGTTCTTGATTCAGGCACCACACTTGGGTTGAGCGCACCATTCAATTCACGGTTCTCATTTGGTGTTAGTCCAGGTATCGACTCGTGCTCTGTGGGTGTGGTGTCTAACAATGGCATACTCCTCGCGTCTTCTTCACGGTCTTTTACGTTGTCACTAGTCCGCGTTGTGGGATCACTAAAAAACCTCCACATACGTTGACGAAGTCTTCTATTACGCTCGACTTTTAGTCCACCCATCACTTTAGTTAGTCTAGTTATCCTAAACATTGAGGCGTTTGGATCACCCCCAATTAGCTTGCGCTCTTGAATGGCTTTTTCGTAACTATACTCTAGTTCATCGTCAGTGAGATCTTTGTATTCATTAGAGCCCTCCGTCTCAAAGTTGTCGAAACCACCTTCAGCCATATTACACTAGCTCACATTTTGAATATCGCTTTCTGGTATCCACGAATTATGTTTGCTCTCATAACCCAACCATTTGACCAGCGCCATCTTCTTCCCTCTGACTTTCTTTCTTTTCAACACCTTTTCAACTCTGTACACATCGTCACCAGGTTTCTTATTAACCAGCGATAATTCCTGTTCATAAAATTTACCAATAATCTGTTCACCGCTCACGTCCTCAATTTCGTACACATTCGGATCACCACGAATAACCTTTACCACTTTAAACAGCTCCTCAGTGAAGTTGGCTTCATAGCCCTTTGTGAACACACTCTTGTACTTACTAATTCTCACTGACTCACCAACTCTAAACTTTGGCAATGGGTTGTCTGCAAATTGGTGCCCAAACAAAGTGGTCCAAACTTCACCCTCATTTGACTTATCGACATCCTTCGGCTTCATCATAATACTTCGATTCACATTGCTATTATAATTGCTCACAAACTGGTCAAGAACGTCAATCCATTTATACGTTCCACGGGTATAAAAATACTTCCACATAATACTCTTGAGACTTCTATTAAAACGCTCGACAACAGCGGCCTTTTTATCACTCTTAGTGCTGAAATATTCAACACCATGTTTTCTCAGCAAACTTTTCACACCAACGTTGTAGAATTCAAGTCCATCGTCAAATTGCGCTAACTTAGGTGTGGCTCCAAACCGATCTTTAAAGTCAACCAACAATTTTCCAACAGCCTTAGTCATGTTCTTAGTGTCTTTTCTATAAACTGCAATTCCAAAAGCGTATCTACTCAATATTTCAATGCCTGTCAGTACCCAATAATATCCACCATTCTGTTTTGAGTACTTACTCATGTCCACTAAATCCATTTGGAGCTCTTCACCAAGAAATCCAACAAAAGTCGCGCGGAACTTATGTCTTCTCACAATGGGTTTGTACCTAGTGTAGGTGTCCTGCGCTGTCAACCATTCTTTCACTGTTTTTCTAGTTACTTTCAATCCGTCTCCCAATGCGCTTTGATACAACCTCTCTACACCACTGAACCCCGTCTTAGGATTATAGTAAATGTCTCTCAACCCCTGCTCTGTTTCCACACCAAGCTCCATATAATTCACACAATATACAGTTCCAATAGCACCGCGCCAACATCAGCGTCACCATTGTTTGGTTTGACACGAAACGTCATGCTTGAGTAAATACCTTTTTTAATACCCACCTTGGACTCGATGTCCACATGACGTTGCACTGACCCATTCAAAGACTGTCTAGTGGGTATTGGCAACGTTGTGATCACACTGCTTCGCTTCCCATCAATACCCACGTTGCTCTCGGTTTCAACAATATCACATAAGATTTCTATGTACTTCAGACCTCTGAGCATGTTGACCTCGTTTGGGCTAGTGTGCCACTTGTTATCTATCAAGATTACCACATCCTTCGCGAAACCAAGCGAAATCCCGATACTACCTAGCCTTAGCTCTACTCCGGTGACGCTACGACTCGTAGACTGAGCTTTAACCCTACTTTTACCTGTGGTCGTCAGTTTCTCCACCACGAAGTCTACATTGAGCACCTCGAGCTCGTGTCGTAGAGCTCTAACCAACGCGTCGAAGTCGTAGTGGCCCTCATCCAACCAAGTTGTCGTGGACCATCGCCGTGGTCTACTCTGTCTAACGTATAATATTTGAATAGTATCGCTACCCGCCACATTATCATAGTTCCAAAACACAGTGGCTGTCTTGACCATAATGCATGGGTTATCGTGCGTGACCATCACGCTGTTGTCAAAGGACAACACTTTCTCCACACCTTCAATGAACACCGTCAACTTTCGCATTATGTATAACATATGGTATATTTTATGCAGAAAGTGCTACAAGCGTGCGATGGCAAACACACCGAAGGCTACACACCAAGCTCCATATAATTCACATAATATACAGTTCCAATAGCACCGCGCCAATTTTAGGACCACCGTTGTTTGGTTTGACACGAAATGTCATACTTGAGTAAACACCTTTTTTAATACTCACCTTAGACTCAATGTCCACATGACGTTGCACTGACCCCTTCAAAGGCTGTTCAGTGGGTATTGGCAACGTTGTGATCACATTGCTACGCTTCCCATCAGTACCCACATTGCTTTCAGTCTCGACAATATCACACGAGACTTCTATGTACTTCAGACCTCTATACATATCGACCTCGTTTGGGCTGATGTGCCACCATGAGTCGCCCAGAATCACCCTATCCTTCGCGAAACCGAGTAGAGGTCCAAGGGTGCCAAGCGTAGTTGAGTGATCAACCATAACCCTGCATGTACCTGCGTGAGTTATTCTCTCTATCTTAAGACTCACCCCGCTGAGTTTAAACTCTCGCTCTAAGAGTTTGGTCAATTCGTCGAAGTTAAGGTACCCCCCAAACGCAGCAATCATTGGAGTAATGTCCTTAGTGTCGATCCGCGTGGAGACACTAAAGAGGTCGTTAAATCCTACGTTATGATAGTCCCAAAACACAGTGGCTGTCTTAACCATAATGTATGGGTTATCGTGCGTGATCATCACACTGTTGTCAAAGGACACAACTTTTTCCGCACCCTCAATGAATACCGTCAACTTTCGCATTATGTATAACATATGGTATATTATATGCAGAAAGCTCTTCATGAGTACTATGGAAAGTATTACAAACGTGCGATGGCTAACACATCGAAGGCTGCACACGACGCAAAGGCAGACCTCATCAAAAAGTACCCTCACGCCACTTTAAGCAAATTTGAGTTCTATCCAAATATCTCGCAAGATGGTAAGATCATGAGTGTCGACATATATTTCAGAAACAACGACATCCTCAGCACAGACATAACCAGCGCAACCTTCAAAAATGATAAAAACATGTGGAAGTGGCTACACAATAGCAAGTTCCCAATAATATGGCAAGGTGGTGGAGCTATCCAACCACTGCCAAAAGGTCGTAAGAACCACTGGGGGCTTTGGGATGGCTACCCAACAGAAAATGTGTTAAATTATCCAGTGAATAACTTCAAAGTCTTTGTTAACCAAAATAGCTACTTCATGTCAAAGTTACCAACCTTGCGAGTCACTACGTCAAAGACAAAGTCAGAGTGGGATGACAACGAATCTTACTACCGTGTTGTGTTTGCGACGTATTGTGCGAGTTTCTGTTGTGGGGTGTCGTTGCAACATTTGTCAGTGTCACAAGAAGTTCATCCTGTGGTCACAAGTGTGATGAGATTTCATTTGTACTTCACCATTAGAAGACTTCTCAGAAGAATGGAGGGTGGTGAGACCATGAAATCAATAAGTAGAGAATTTAACGCTTCCGAATTGTATGGTAAGATTTCCAAAATCCCCAGAAAACATTACTACCAGAATAAAGTCCTGAGCGATGGCACTTTAGGCGAATCCAGAGTCTTCACACTCAACGACGTTCAGAACGATTACAAACGATACGTCGCGCGATTGTCAGACGGCTTTACCAACATTGGACTGCAATATCTAAATCAGAGCATAGAAGCCTTTGTGTACTCCACACTTGGTGCGCAAGCGAGAACACGTGTATCGGTCGTTGGTGGCTCTGCAGGAAGTCTAGAGACCCAACAAGAATTCCGCAAGTTGTTTTCTGACAGTGTTATACAGTACGACGTGTCGACATGGATTCTCAACATGAATAAATCGATTAGAGACACCAACGTTGTCCAAAATCTTGCAGTGTCGCCAAGTACGTGGTTAATGCCAAGCAATGTGGTGATACTCAAGAATAAAATCGCTGGGTACAACAACTTATTAAAGATTGCCACAGAGTCCATGAGATTTGGAGTGAACACTCGCTTGAATGCAACAACACCAACAATTACAGCTAAAAAAGTCCACCAAGAAAATGTGGTGACTAACTTAGTAACGCCAGCGAGTCTTGCGGCTAAAAAAGTTCACCAAGAAAACGTGGTGGCTAAAAAAGTTTACCAAGAAAATGTGACACCACTTCCTGTGAGAAAAACAGTGGCCACCACCACAAGCGAGTCAGACACGACAACGCTGGCGATAATCTTAGGGTTCTCAGCAGTCTCTGGTTATCTGCTAACCAAATACACCTTGAAGTAGTAATGAGCCTAAACTATGGGTATGAGTCTGACGACCCTCACGATAAAATACTAAAGAGAACGAAAAGGCATCTGGACGAAGATCCTAAATTAAGCGCGACCGGTGGAAGGATGTCTGGAATAATAGACATGCAAGGCTCAGCGATAAAAAACGTAGCAGACCCAGTCGATGACTCAGATGCCACGAATAAAAGAACTCTAGAGCAATTGCTATCAGGTTTCCTCAAGAGTCAGTCCTACAACATTGTGCTCGACTTCAACGTTAGCACACACGCCTTGAAAAATGTGGAATTTCACGCCAATGGTTCAAACAAAGTGAAAGCCATTGGTGAAACAAGCAAATTAGTGCAAAACAACCCAACCTATGGTCCTATTGTTGGCATCAGCAGTGTAAGCCAAAGTTTTCTATCCCCTGTGTTAACACCACTCCCACTCGAGTCAGGTCTCCATTTTAACTGTCCGAGTATGCAATGGTGTGATCTCTCCATTTTTGTCGTAGTGAGGTTACCTACTCGCACCGCTGGATCAAATTGGGAGACAATTATATCGAACGACGATGGTCAGTGGGATAAGTTCATAGGGTACAAGACTGGTATGACCAACGGACTCGCGTATGGTGGTAGCATCCCAGCAATGGAGAGCATATGCACTATTCCGAGTGGTGTTGACATAAGTAAAATGCATATGATATCAATACACTGGCAAATGGACAATTCACACGTCAGAGTCAACAACGTTAAGTCAACCGATTCAGACTTCATAGCGAACATGAAAAAGATAGGCACACCTTATGGAACAATTTTTGGAATACATCGACCAAGAATACCACTCGCACCTTATGCATACCCATCGTTGATAGAATTCTACGGTGTGAAAATTGTGAGTGGTTACATGACAAACCGAGACATCATAATCATGGGTGGAGAAATGATGAAGGAATATGGTATAAAGTAAATGGGAGCATGTTTTTCGAGACCTCATGAAATATATAAGATAAATAAGACGACTGATCACATGTTCAAAGCTGGTGGATCATTTGGTCGTGGTGACGTTACTCTCGAGCTCCACGCTGAGATTGGTATGAGGTCTAAAAAGACTTACGGCAAACCTATTATGTTACCAGAGTCAGACACTGTGGGAGTGGTAGGAGACGTGACCTAAGTTAAAATGGGTTGGCTTAGAAAGCTGGTTCGTAACGTTAGAAACTTTTTTAGACGACGTAGAAAACTGAGGACTAATAAAACACACCTGCTGCATTGGTACACAACAAACCAGATCTATAAAAAACCTAGCGCCCACATCGAGTAGTTTTTTTTTTTGTGGGAGACTATAATATAGTGATGACTTCCGCGATACTTCGATTATTCGATTTCGACGGTCACCAAATCACAACAGTTAATCACAACGGTGACATATGGTTCAAAGCAAAAGAGGTCGCGAGCGCTCTAGGTTATGCTCGACCAAAAGATGCAGTTAACGACCACGTCGAACCTGATTGTAAAATGAAGATGGAACAGGCCTCGTTTATCAACGAACTTGGGGTCTACTCACTGACGTTCTCGAGTAAAATGGAGCGTGCGAAACACTTTGGAAGGTGGGTGCACTCAGAAGTCTTACCAAGCATTAGAAAGGGTTTAGCTGACGTCGGTCTCAAACACAATCAGTTTAAAATGATCACTGAGTTCGACCTTCATACGAAAGTTGTTGGTTTTCTTAGGAAATATTATCCAGAAGCTATTTTGATAGCCGCTTGTGGTGAAAATCAAGACACTTCGAGTAAAAGAATAAATTCGTGGAAAAAAGGTTACCAACGTGGAACACCTGACTTGATTATTGCCAATGCAAACCGACAGCACAGCGGGCTTGTGATTGAGTTCAAGAATCCAGGTGGCACAGGCAAGACATCTGAAGAGCAGGAGTCTCTGTTGCTCAGATATAAATCCGCTGGTTATCTAACACTCTTGTGCGACTCATACGACGACGCTATCACCACGGTAATAAAATATTTCTTTGACGTTGGGTTTCAGTGCTCCCAGTGTTTTCGTAAATTTAAAAATAAATCAGCGTTGAGTAACCATGAGAGACGCTATTGTAAAGAGACTTTTTAGACAGCGAGTAGTAAGTCGAGTTAGCACTCGTTCTCATTGTTGAGACGATGTTTGAAGCGACAACTGCTCTAGCATTTTTAAAGACGTTTTTAACTTGGTAAAAAATATCTGCGAAACTTTCTCTCTTTATTTCACAAACCTTCTGACCACTGTGTGAAAAAATGTTTCCATGAGACATTGGACGCTTCATGTGACCAATGTCTAAATTTAAAAAGCGGGGTATCCGAGAACACCCTTAATTTTGTGTGGAAAGATGATGACGTCTGCACACTGCGCGATATTGCTCAGCACCACCAACGAATGATGGTCCTGGGTTGTATCTCCAATTGAATGGTGCTTCGACAGTTGTTCCGTAAGTGTCGCGACAAACGGCGCAATACGCTTTTAGAAATGTGATGTCGTCTGCCATTGGGAACAACGTGTCAAGTTCACCAAGTCTTTTTAAGTGCTCTGTTGTTATGAGACCACAAATAATGATGTGAATGCCAGCTTTAATGTATTCGCGAATAATTGGGAGTAACCCAGAGTACCAATGGCCCTCATCAATGCCAATGACGTCATAGTCAGCTATCTCGGAAGAGCTTGGGAGGTTGGTGATTAACTTCGCAGGTAAACTGTCTGATCCGACAACAATGGTCTGACGATGCGTGGAGAACGCGTGGTCAGTTCGCCTAGTGTCACCTGTGTTGTTCATGTAGAGGACTTTGAGCCCTGATTTACTTAACGTGATTAACTTACGAAGAGTCTCTGTTGTTTTTCCTGCAAACATGGGACCAATCACGATTTCTAGTTTACCGATTTTCTTCATGATTACTATACCTCCAGAGAAATGCTCTCTCCTGTTGCGGCAACTGTTGCTCGTTGTTAAATATCCGCTGAAGCTCCAAGTTTTTAAGATGAGACCTCGAGCTCTCGTGTCTTGAGCGATGCATTGCGTTGTTGGTAACCACACCACATGGGTAACAATTGTACGACGCGCCGCCGTGCGCAAAATCCAGGTGAGTGTGTGAGAGTATGTGACTCATAATATCGCCCGCACCCACTATTTCGTTACACCCCACCCTACAAACGTTGACGTCACAGTTTGCGGCGAGCTCTAGCCACGCTTTGGCTTTGGTTGAGCATGGTTTCCATAGAAGGGTCGCCAAGAACACTTCGAGGTAGTTACCGAGTAGTGTAGCGGCGGACTCGCAAGGGTTGCTCAAGTAGTGGCTACTTGCTAACGTAAGACGTTTGAATGGTGAGTAGCACCACACAGGGATCATCTTGGCTAGTTCGTTAACCATCTTGTTGGCTCTAACTTCATCAAGCTCGACCCAAGCCTCATGAGCGAACTTTGTATAGAGAATCTGGGTACCAAATTGTCTTGACACCTCTTCGTTTCTACGATCGGGGTCGCACAACTTGAAGACTTGCGAGTACCCTTTTAAGACGTTGGGTCCAGAGGCGCCTTGTGGGGTAGACACATCGACAAAGGACATTCTCCGCATTGCGTCGATCTCCTCTTCTTGGCGGGCTTGGTCTTGAGTCATCTCTTCTGCGGTGTCTTGGACTTGAGTCATTATGTTATACCCCCAGAAAAAATCCTAATTTTTTAGTGCGTTTGGTCTGGAACTGTGAGATACCTGTGAGGTCAACTGTGAGATACCTGTGAGGTCAACTGTGAGTAAGATAACACGTGATAGTGTATTAGATGGTTGAAGACCCACAGACGGCTGTTGAAGCGAAGATCACGGCTGATGTGAAAAGTGTTAAGGTGAAGGACCCAAAGCGCGTCGCTGCTGGTAAAAAGTTGGCTGAGATATCGAAAGCTGCGAAAGAAAAGAAAATGCGTGAAATGATAGTTAACGAAGAGCAGGGTGGTGAGTGGAGCTATGGTTACATTGTCGGAACACTTGGTGTTATCATTGCTGCTGCTTCATTGTGGTACACAATTAGCAATGAAAAAGAGACACAACTGGAACCTGTGAGCACTGTGGTTAGCGCGTCAGAAAATCGTAGAACTTGTCGTCCAGCGTTAGACACGTTTGATTCTTGAACAAAACACACGACAATGTATATATGTCTGCGATCGATCGAAAAGAACTTATGAACGAATTGTACGATGCGCTACTTGTCACGACTGGTGCTGTGGCAGTGAGTATGATTTCTAAAAAGGCTTTGGGAGAACCATTGGGAACACCAGAGACAGTGAAAGGCACAGTGAAACTTGCTGCAGCTGTTGGCGCAGGAACGCTGTTAGTAAAATGGATGCAATCAAAAAAGTGGATACCAACAGATCCATTCAAATCAACGTAAGTTAATGGTGAGTGTTGTGGCTGGAGGGATTTTTAATGCAGTGGCTTTTGCAGGCGCTGGCTTTATGTTCTCGAAGTTTAATCACTCAGGCTATGAAGCTGAGATGAAAAGACATAACCGTGCGTTGGAACAGCTAGCCAGTGCGAAAGAAGTGTGGTATGAGAATGAGGTCGCTAAGAAAGATAAGATCCAGCGTTTGCGACAACGGCTCTCTGATGCTAACGCTGACATCAACGACACAAACCACGCGTTGGAAGAACTTAGAAGCGTAATGACCATACGGTACAGCGGTCGAGTGTTCACTGAGAGTCCGAAGATTGCGGATTACTACCAACCGAGTGCGGAAATGAAGGAATATCAATTATTGTTTGTTAGCGCGCTAGGTTTGGGTAGTGGAATAGCGGTATGGGTACTAGTTCGGTGAAAAAAATATGTTGGAGTAGTATAAGAGCGATGGACAAACTTATGAGGCAGATGAGTTATGGCTACACAATTGACGAGATCGCGAGTGAGATGCAAATTAAGTGTGGAGACACCTTCAGAATTTACTACTGCTCGGATTGTGACGTTGTGAAACATGTGACCGACTGTGGTGGGTACGCGTGTCCAAAGTGTGGCGACATCGAATGGGGTTACACTCAGAGTTACAGCGACATGAGGCTCACGCGATTAAAAAGCGTTCACAAACGGTCTTGGTGGATGGGGAGGAGACTACGGAACGTTGTGAAGGGTGAGCACCTTGAGTTGATAAAAGAGGACTTCTTGAAAGTTGTCAATGTGTTGTACTCATGCAATTTGATCAAGGGTAGAAACGTCAGCAGATACGGGTACTACATTATTAGGTTGTGTCATAGAAGACGAGTCAAGACACTCAAGAAGGTGCCAGACCTCAAAGACGGGAAGGTGAAAGACTTGTTCGACGATAATTTGTTTGGGGTGGTGTACCCAAAACTAGGATGGTGCGAAAGTGGCGACAATTATTACGACGAGTGGTTTAGGAAAAAAACAAGTGTAGTATATAGAAGCCAATGAGTCGGACTGCGAAAAACCCACTGACAAAAAGACGGGCGCATAAGACGAGTGCAGCCGTTGTCAATTCACTAACAGATGAAGCGACCAACGTTCACGGCTTCTTTAGAGATCAAGAGGGACAACCTGTAGCCCAAGACCTCACACCGTCAACACATTTGTTGGATCGAGCACTGAGAGGGTTCACAAGGTCCTATGGAGTCGAAGTGATTGACGACAGAGACATTAATCAGGTAAATGGTAGTAGAAGCGCTGTCACTAACCTTTTGAGACGTGAATTAGGTGAGACCAACGGAATGAAAGTGGTGGAGACAGTCAAGGTCACTTTTGAGAAAGTTTTAGAACTCAATAAGACCACATACAAAACTGCCTACTTTAACAGCGAAACGTTTGTCGTCATTAACGAGCATGACATCGAGGGTGTCGCCAATCGTGGGTCGGAGCAGATTTTGACGCGGATAGCTGGGTGGCTATCTGAGGGGTCTGGATGGACTATCGACAAAATAGATGCACACTACGTTAATGTCGCTATTTACAGACCTTTGCATGGGAGTAGCTACATTGTGTTGCCAAAGGAGCTGCGCAACAGTATGAAGGGTCTGATAAACGTAAATAACGATGATGACAACGAGTGCTTTAGATGGTGTCACCTAGCGCATAAGTTTCCTGTTGGAAAACACTCCGATAGAACGTCGAAGTACGCTAGGCATGTGGGTGAGCTGAATTATGACGGAATTGACTTCCCAGTCACACTCAAAGACTACAACAAGATCGAAAAGGCTAACGAAATTAGCATTAACGTTTTTGGGTACGAAAATAAGCAGCCATTCCCTGTGTACGTCTCTAAGGAGGCGTACCCTGACCATATGGACCTATTGTTGATAACTAATGACGTGGGCAACAAGCATTATGTGTACATTCGCGATTTTAACAAGTTCATGTACCGTCAGACAGAGCACAAGGCGAGAAAGCATTTTTGCAGGTATTGTTTGCAGTGTTTCACCCGCGCGGACGTGCTTGAAAGTCATATTGAAGTGTGTTTGGTCATCAATGGGAAGCAAGCTATTAAAATGCCACAAAAAGGTGCGAAAGTGAAATACGAGAATTTTAGCAGACAATTAAATGTACCATTTGTGGTGTATGCAGACTTTGAGGCTATCACACAGAAGGTGCACACAACAAAGCTGTCAAGCGAGCGTAGCTACACAAATGCTTACCAGAGGCACGTTGACTGTGGTTATGGGTATAAACTAGTTTGTTGTTATGACAACGAGTACAGTAAGCCAGTAAAAGTGTATCGTGGTGAAAACGCAGTCAACAAGTTCATTGGGGAGATGTTAGAAATTGTTGAATATTGTAAAAAGACATCTGAGAGTCACTTTAACAAAGAAATGATACTGACTGATGCTGATAAGAAGAACTTTGACGAGGCTAAGAGTTGTCATATTTGCAGTGTTGAGTACACTGGTGCTGACGTTAGAGTGAGAGACCACTGTCACGTGTCAGGTAAGTACAGAGGGTCTGCGCATCGCGACTGTAATGTGAACTTTAAGTTGACTGACAAAATCCCTGTGATCTTTCATAACTTACGTGGCTACGATAGCCATTTCATTATGCAGGAGATTGGCAAGTTTGGTCAAGACATAAACGTGATACCAAACAACATGGAGAAGTACATGGCGTTCATGCTTGGAAAAAACTTGGTATTTTTGGACAGCTTTCAGTTCATGAGTAGTGGTCTAGACAACTTGGTGAGGAACCTACCAAGGGACGCTTTCAAATACATATCAGAAGTGTTTCACGACGAGGGTTTGGCACTCATGACAAGAAAGGGAGTCTACCCCTATGATTATATGGACTCCTTTGAAAAATTCGATGAAAGCGAGTTACCCTCTAAAAAAGACTTTTACAATATTCTGAATGACGAAGACATTACGGAAGAAATGCATGAGCGTGCTTGCGATGTGTGGGACTACTTCGACGTTGAAAACATGGGTGGGTATCACGACCTGTATTTGAAAAGTGACGTGCTCTTGCTCGCCGACGTTTTTGAGAACTTTAGAAAGACATGTCACCGTGAGTATAAACTAGACCCGTGTCACTATTTCACGTCGCCTGGGTTAGCTTGGGATGCCATGCTAAAGATGACTGGAGTGGAACTCGAATTATTGTCTGACATTGACATGTTCCAGTTCGTAGAATTAGGTATGCGTGGTGGTGTGAGCTACATATGTAACAGACATGGCGTGGCGAATAATAAGTACATGGAAGGGTATGACAAAGAGCAAGAGTCGAAGTATTTGATGTACCTTGACGCCAACAACTTGTATGGATGGGCGATGAGTCGAAGTCTACCCACGGGCGGCTTCAAGTGGTTGACTGAGAAAGAAATAGAAAAAGTTAATCTGCACGACTATCACAACAATAGTAAAAAAGGTTTACTGCTTGAGGTCGACTTGGAGTACCCAGCCCATTTGCATGACCTACACAACGATTACCCGTTGGCTCCCGAGAAAATGGAGATAACCGTTGACATGTTGTCGGAGTACTGCACGAAAATCAAAAATAAGTTTAACGTGAGTGTTGGTGGTGTAAAGAAGCTGGTGACTAATTTGATGGACAAAAAAAAGTATGTGTGTCACTACGGAAATCTGCAGTTGTACATGGATCTTGGATTAAAAATCAAAAAGATTCATAAGGTCCTACAGTTTGACCAGTCCAAGTGGTTAGGCAAGTACATTGACTTTAACACAGTCAAAAGAACTGCGGCTAAGAACGCTTTTGAGAAGGACTTTTTCAAGTTAATGAACAACAGTGTGTTCGGAAAAACGATGGAAAACTTGAGGAAGCGCGTGGACGTAAGATTAGTGACCACTGCTAAGAAATTAGAAAAGCTTGTCTCGAAGCCGACGTTTGTGTCTTGCAAAATATTTAGCGAGAACTTAGTCGCTGTCCATAAGGTTAAAGAAACGCTGACACTAAATAGACCTGCATACGTGGGTATGTGCATACTGGACTTGAGTAAAACGCTGATGTACAATTTTCACTACAATTATATTATGAAAAAGTACTCTAGCGACACCTGTAGATTACACTTCACTGACACTGACAGTCTGTTGTACTCAATCAAAACTGACGACGTTTACTCTGACTTTATGATGGAGTGTGAAAAGTTCGACAATAGCGACTATCCTGCAGACAGCCCATTCTTTTTTAGAGAGAATAAGAAAGTTATTGGGAAGATGAAGGACGAGTGCGCTGGAACGCCAATTGTCGAGTTCGTCGGGTTGCGCAGTAAAATGTACAGCTATTTGAAAGAGGGTGGAGGCGGCGGGAAAACCGCTAAAGGTATTAGAAAGAATATAATTAAAAAGGTAATCAGACACGAAGATTATAAAAGTGTGTTACTTGAGCAGAAACAATTGCGACACACAATGAAGACCATTAGAAGCGTCAAACATCAGCTAGGTAGTTACGAAATTAATAAAGTGTCGCTATCCTGTTTTGATGATAAACGATACCTTTTAGAAAATGGTATTGACTCCTACGCATATGGTCACAAAAACATTGTAGTGAGAGACATACCTTAAACACTGCGACGTGATTCCCATAAGGTCACTCTCTCCACGCGTGCGAGATTGTAAACGCTTTTCTCACCGACTTGCTAATCAGCAAATTCGCTAGCTCACTAAACGGGTTGAACACCATTGAGAACCCTGACGAACTAAACGACGAGTTGCAAAAAGACCCGTCGAGAGCATTGTCGCGATTGTGACACCGTACGTGCCTTTCTTGGGCTTGTTGTCGGGAGGAATCACAACGTCTAAATATGTGTACGACCACCATTTCAGAAGTGAGGTGACAAACACTGAAAATAGTGAGCGGGTGGACTAATTTGCATGCTAGCAGGTGGTCTCATAACAACCGCGCGAGTCCATTCACACAACGGTTTTTTTATTCACGATATTTATAGTGTACGATTTAACGAGTACGCTCAAAGTTAGACAGTCTTAGCATGGTGGTCCTCACTCCTTCTTCAAACACTGCGATTCTTCTATCATGGTCAGCGATCTCCACCTTGCACGACAGCAGGTGGTTGTACGTGGTGTGTTGCTAACAACAACATTCCATTGCGAATAGCAACCACAACTTTTTGAAAAAAATATTTTAAAATGAAAATATTTTTTCAAAGTGAAAATATTTTTTCAAAGCGAAAACATTTTTTTAAAAAATCGTAGTTGCTATTCGTAATGGAATGTTGTTGTTAGCGACACCAACAGGTGACCTTGATTCGTATAGCAGGTATCGCATATGAAATCTATTTAACACTAGACTCTAGTGGCTCTCTCGCTGAAATTTATTAAACATCGTCACTAGAATCACAATCTAGTGGCTTTTTTTCGCGCACGAATTGAAACAATGGTAGAGCGCGTCAGTCATAGTTTGTCAAACACAAATGCGAAAATGACGACACAAAACTTTCTCTAAATTTTGACGAAACGTGTCGTATTTCGTTAAAATAGTGATTTGGTGTTGTCTCGTGAGTCTCGCGTGTGTTTGGCATCAATTTAGTAGAAAACGTGGGAGGGGTGTTTAGATTGACTAACGATTGCTGTAGTAGTATAGCAAGTGGGGCTGTGGGCTTATTCGACGTCAATCGTGAGTATAAATACCAAAACATCACCAAATTTGTCGAGTCGTGACTTGGCCAAATTTGGTGATGTTTTGGTATTTATATTCACGGTTGAGGTCGATTGGGCTCGCAGCCCCACTTGCTATACTACTCAACTGGGCTGGCAAAAATATTCATAGTTCGTATTGTTTACATGGTTTGTGTCAAAGTCGCAGGGATGTCCCACTGTTCTAATTGGGACGAATAGCAGGTGCCAGACGTCATGTTCATAACATCGAAGTTATAACTTTGGTGACGAGTAAACTAAAGTCAGTGTTGATAAATCATATAACATGAAAAGATGAGTTTTTAATAAAATGATTTTGTTTTGAATTTGTCCGTGTTTGATTAACTAAGTACTGTAAGTGATCTATAAAAATGATATTTTACTGTTTTAAATATAAGTGGATGTCTGTTCGTAAACAACTTAATTAATTACAAGAAAAGTTCAAAGTACGATAGTTGTGTTAAAGTTCAGTAACAAGTTCTCTTTTGACATAGATATATAAAGAACATTTTAGTTTTGTCAGCTTGACAATCCAACAAGCATTTCGGTTGATACACGTGCTAAAATCTTCACGATTTCGCTAAAATCTTCACGATTTCGCTAAAATCTTCACGATTTCAACTCGGCATCCAGATAAGCGTGTTGTTCAAAAGCATAACAGTAAAGATTTTTAAAGTCGTTCATCTCTGCAATCTTCAAAGCTCTCGCCGAATTCTCTCGAGCTTCATAAAAATAATCCTGATTCTGGAAGTGTTCCCAATTTCGCATGTCCTGTTCACATCGCGCCAAAAGGTATTCGCATTTACACAACTGCGTCATTGTGTGCAGTGCTGGGCCCATTGGGATCAATTCATAATCGATTAATCGTTCTCAACAATCGATTAATAATCGATTAATCGTTTTCGTAAATTGAGTAGCAATTTGCCACTTCAAGCTGAAACACGTGACGTGTAGTGTAATTCGACACCAAAAATACGCCGGACAAGAAATGGTTCGAATATCTGAGTGAACAGTTTCTTTCGGATGTGGATAATATTGTCCAATAAGTCGTCTATGTAACCATGTTGCAACAGGAAAACACAGCTCACAAGCGACAAACGTCGCTACCGCGCTTTCAGGTGCGACTCACTTGTTGATACGAGAAGCAAGGATTTATTAATTTCTGCTATATTCTATAATTATGATCCACTTGCTGTTATATTATGTAATTGTATTAAGTAACCAATATGAAATTGAGCATTCGGAAAATAATTCAGAAATAGGCAAGCTATTGTTAATTGCAGTCTTAGAAACGCCAGAGAAACCACTTGACAACAATTATGACACTTCTTTTTTTTTCCTTTTTTTTTTCTTTTTTATTTCGATTTGACAAAAAAAGAAAAATTAAATTACAAACGTACAAATACCACACATAAATACTTTAAAGTGCCAGGAACCAACAACAGGGTTAAACCCCAATAACAGTGGCCCATTATAAAATATAAATAAAAATAAAATCAGCAACACTGTGATTGCTTTTGCGTATTTAGAACAGAACAATTATGACATTTTGGACATACAGTTTTCCAAGTTCTTGGATTGTCAGTATCATAAATAGTTTTTAGACAATCTTTATAGTATTTCAATAGACTATTTTTAAACTGACTTAAAGTTTCTAATAATCGTATGGATGATGGTAGTTCATTCCAAATTCTAGCAGTTCGAATGAAATAACTAGATTGATATGTTACTGTACGTGCTTTTGGGATATCAAACATTAAACCTGATGAAGGATTACTTCTTCTCGTTACACGTAATGGTTGTTTAACTTTTAAAAAGTCATGCAACTTTAAAGAAAGCATGCCAGATGCCAGCTTATACAAATACAACACATCCAAATATTCATGCCAATACGACATCGGTAGAAGATCTAATTTTAAGAGGCGGTCTTTGTATGTAATAGTAGTATCATATGGTAGGCATAGAATATACTTTGTTGCTCTTCTCTGCACAGATTCCAATTGCTTGATTAAATGTACTGACTGTGGAGTCTAAACTTGCGAAGCATGAACTAAATGATTTCTTACTAACTCAACCAGAAAATTTCGACTTCGACTCAAGCAGAAAATTGAGCAAAAGCTCTTGAATCAAGCACAGTAACACTATGAACTCTAGGACTACGTAAACAAACAAACTTTTCGTGCCTATTAAAAAATTAGGAACAGCGTAATGTAAATAAGCAATATTGTTGTTTTCGATGATCCGATTGTTACTAATGATAATCGATTGTCTGTATCGTAACCGATTAATCGATTGATCGATTAATCGGGCCCAGCTCTAATTGTGTGTCCTTCACGATGACGCCATCGGTCCACAATCTCAAGCATCTTCGCGGCCTTCTTAAGATCCTCTAGTTTCCAACCAGCTGTTCGCGTTATCTTTCCTTGATTTTGAAAAGATCCGAGGAAGATCCTGGCGAGACTTATGTGCACCATTTGCTTCAGGTTGACCAAGCCATACTTCGCATCTTGAGCAGTATCGGCTTTTCCGATGGCCTTATAATATACGTCTACACATTGCTTTATTAGGCATTCACAATTTTGCGGCTGTTTGGGATCGTATGTTGTGGCGATCTCGATCTCGATTTTTTTGGCTTATTATGAGCATAGGGGGAATTGACTCGGCACGTTCTATGGCATTACAAGAATGTTTGTCGCTTTCTTCGAGTTCGCCGTTTGAACGCTTCATGATGCACAACCAGTAGAGTCTCCTAACTTCGTATATCTTAGGATCCTGACATTTCTCTACATAACGTTCATTCTCTATTAGGTGTTTCTCGCCTTTTTCTAAATTGCCTTTCATGAAATAATACGCGGCTTCTTGGTGCTGGAGCATAACTTCCACGTTGGAATTGTCACCTAACTTCAGTCGTAACTCGTTTATCTCTGTTAAAAACGCCCCGTCGCCTTGATTTCGAAGTTGTGTGAGCTTATTATCTATCTCAACGTGCGTTTGTTGTGCCTTTTTGGAGCTCCACTCACATTTCTGGCGTGGTGGAATTTCGACGATTGGCGCTCTATGAGAAATCCGATGTCGACGTAATCTCTTTTCCCACTCCGGATATCTTAACTTTGTGACTTGTCCGTCGGTCTCTTGGTAGCTCTCTGGTTCATCGATAAACACCGGTTCCGAGGAAGGAGCGATGGCAATAACAATGACAAACAGATAGCATTTCTCATCGACCCCCGACACTGGCTCAAAGAAAATATGCCAATGTTCCCCCATTTTCGGTCTACCGTAGTCATTTGGCCAAAGCATCTTATTGATGATCTCCTCCACTCTATCGATTATTGTATCTTTGTTTTTCACTACCTGTCCTACCACAACGTTCGACCCGTCTTTAGGAGCCTTTATGCCATAATAGATGTGGCCTCCTTCACCGTTTGCAAATGCCGAGACATACGATGTTAGATTATTTCGATGCGTCCTGGTGACCAAGTTGCACGTCTCCAATTCTTCGTCTTTTAAACACTTGAACTGCGTATTTTTAGAATCTCGCAAGGGTATAGCTTCCCCGATAGGAAAACTGCGATGGTGACTACCAAACTCGAAGACTCCGTTCGGATTTGGTTTCTTTTCTACGATATCTTTTATCACGCTTTGCACCGTTTCTGACGAGTTGACCAGTTTTACTTGAGACTCCGTCGCAAAATACAAGTTGTACTTCACAGTGCATGGTTGTTGCAACAACGGACATGCTTGGACGCTGAAAATAAGCTCCGACGTTTCCAATTCGCCAAGCACTTTCTCTTGTCTTACCATTTTATTTGCAGTTGAGAACCCGAACAGATCAAACGTCTTCTGTTCGAGTTTTCTCGAAATATCATCTACATCCTTCTCAGAATAACCTTCGTTTTTTTTCGCGCGTAAAATGATGCGACCACCTTCGCCGTTGGCCAGAGCACAAACGGCATGAAGAAACTCGTCATCCTGTTTCTTGGTTGGCATCTTGCTTGAAGGATATTCGATTTTAATCGTTGGCGTCTTAGAAGCCATATTATACTTTCGACAGTCAATTCTTTCCTTTCTAGAGTAAACAGCCGGAGAGCTATTTTGCTTTCGGTTGCTTTCAGTTGCTTTCAGTTGTCAATTACTTTCTCTCACGTAAACAAGAGTGAATAGACGTATTCTGGGATACTGTGCATATACACGTGGTTCGCAAGGACCAATGATATGTGAATGACATCATTTTGTAATCTCGGGTAATTTTAATGGTCTGGTAATAACTTATAAGCTGACAAAATAAGCTGTCAATAATACTCTATTTGTCTGGATTTCGACTCGTATCTTTAGCTTTCAAGATCCAAGTTCCTTTTTCATAACAGTGGCTAGGTGGATGTCAAAAACAACTATTTTTAAAGTTATATTTGGCATTTCACTCGATTAAACTACATGTTCTCAGGATTTATGGTAAAGGGAAATTTCGAGTGTTGGAATATATATACATTTTAAGACCAAACCGGGACCAGTTGCGAAAATGCCGGGATAAGATTCATTACCACCACTATAGTATATATATATACAGAACTCGTGAGTAGGCTCTCGGCAACGGCTTCCGTAGCTCAGTGGTCAGAGCACTGCACTAGCATCGCAGCTTCCGTAGCTCAGTGGTCAGAGCACTGCACTAGCATCGCAGGGTCGCCGGGTTCAATTCCAGCCGGAAGGCCTTGAAGTTGCATTTTTCGCAACTGGTCCCGGTATTCCAATCCTATTTTTAAAGTTACTTGCTTGTTGTAATCAACAAATTGTTTCCAAACGCAATCAAGTGGAATATGCATGAGACGTATAGTTTGATGCTTCCTTGAATTAAAAGTTATTAAAATATCATTAAGAATTCACGAAGAAAAGACAAAAGAAATCAGTGGCATGACGGTGGTTGTTCATATATCTGATACAAACTTCTGCTGAATTACATAAACATTTACTTCGATTTACTCGGCTAAAATGGCTATATCCGATACAACACGGTCACTTATGTTGTAAATAGTACTTGTAACTTAAAGAGTTACATTTATTCACCCTGTAACGTTTCGAAGCTCCTACAGACTACCAGTAGTGTCTTCATTAGGGGTGCTGTATGTATCTGAAAACTATAGTTAATGTTGTTTGCGATTTGCGGATTGTATATTTTAATTATGTAAGATGCTATGCTGACTCACGTTTATACAGTGCGGTGACACCTTTCCAATAACAAAGTTTAAAGCGCCTATGAATCGAAAATTAAGTTTGTTTTATTTGAAAGAACTTTTAAAATAATGAAGAATATTAATTTACAGCTCTTTCATATTTCACTTGGTTCTCGAGATATATATATATGTTATTTACCGGCTGGGAGGTCCGTACTGGAAAAATATTTTCCCGAAGTCTCAGAAGCGGCCCGAGACCGAAACGGACCGACCAAAACGGTAAATAACGTGTTTATTTTTTTCGAGCAAAGTAAAAAAAATTGCAATTTTTTGGCGCGAAAAGTTGCGAGAGGTCCGTACTGGTGTGATACGGACCTCGTACTCGCCAATCAAAAGGCTCTATTTTAGTTACGGACCTGAGTTACGGACCTCAAAAAAAATAATTAGACTTACGCGATATTCAAATGAGATAACCTATGAAAGGGTTTGCAATACATTTTAACATATTGGAAAATCGTGTATATCTTTAAGATTATTAAACGAAATCACTTGAAACTTTGTATGTCGTTACAGACAACTAAACTGAAGAACATCGTTCAAGTTTTAATGTTGCAATAGTAATAATATAATTCCCAGACCTCTAAGTCTCTTTGTCAAAAATCTTTGTTTTCTGACATAGCTATGTGTTGCACCAAAGTTAAACTTCAGTTTAGAATTGGTTAAGTTCGTGAAAATCTGCTAAACCAGTACCAACCTGCAAATGTTTGGGACGGAAGAGAAAACAAATCATTTTATTTTAGAAATCAAGATGTCTGAAAACTTATTTGTTACCATGGCGACCATAAAACTAGAACGATGTTCTTCAGTTTAGTGGTCTGTATCCACATGCAAAGTTTCAAGTGATTTTGTTTAATAATCTTAAAGATATACACGATTTTCAATATGTTAAAATGTATTACAAACCCTTTGACGTCATTGGTTATCTCATTTGAATATCACATAAGTCTAAATATCTCGAGAACGAAGTGAAATATGAAAAAGCTATAAATTAATATTCTTCATTATTTTAAAAGTTCTTTCAAATAAAACAAACTTAATTTTCGTTTCATAGGCACTTTAAAGAGCGATTACATGTGGCGAGCATGCTCACATGTACGTATTAATTCAATGTGCGACTGCTTTTTTGCAGTTACGGCCCAGAGATCAGTGTTACGGCCCCCATCGCCGGCGTGTGCAATTTGGCATATTTATCTCAAATCATTTATAATTCATAATAGTAAACACAACGGAAATCAGTACCAGGTCGAAAATGTGAAGAAACACTCTTGTTGTAAAAGGTCCTAACCCCAATCATAACCCCCCTGCTGGATTTCCCCCCATCCATGGTCCCCAGACCTCGCACACCATGTATATAATTATTGATCACAAATCGGAAAAGGATGTATATTTAAGCGTAGATTTTCAACGTTATCTCGGTCTATATTTAACAGATTTCAATTCTGAAAACAGATTTGGAATTACCGGGTGAAAATACATAACACACGCGTCTATTATATTACAGGAATGTGCATACTCTTCGTAAAAACCCATAGCGGGTTAGGATGAAATTCTAGAGATAGGCGGGCGAGGGGTTATTGCGTATATATACGTATTTCTATATACGTATTTACGTATTTCTATATACGTATTTCTAGTAAATATGATTATGCGGTATACCAACATGTGCGCATCGCGAACCTATTTTTTACTAGAGACTACTTCCATTAGTGACTGACTCAGGCATTGTGATTCACCCTAGGCGCTCTTCTAGACATCCTTGTAATGTACTGAATGATTTCAACTTTGCTGATGACATATGCCTGTTAATCTTCCATTGCTCGACCCCAAGAACAAGTAACTACTGAACAAACAGAATTCACGCAAACTAATGTTAACGAAGAAGTTGGCAGAACATTAGAATGTTCGCAAACAGAACATTATAATGTTCGTGCATAAACGTTTGTTTATAAGTTTGACAACGAGGTATATCTTGCCGTGATAGTGACACAAAAAATATACAAAAATCCGAAAATCAAAATTCATCTTACTTCTGAACATTGTCCACAAGTGCCATTTGAAGCATTTAAATATCTTTAAATATCGTAGTCTTTGGATAATCACATTTACAAAATTTTAGATACTAGTTAAAAAGTTGAACCTCGTGTGGTGATTAGATTTACCATACTCCATGATCGATGAAGTACTTGGAGAGGCATGCGTGTGAAGTACTCAACCGAAAAACTGCGTGTCAAAAGGGATATTGCCGAGAGAAATATTCATGTCGACGAAAAGTATAACGAAACCATGTAAAAAATGGCGAAATCATGCTGACAAACTAAAAGAGGCAGCTCCTGTGAAACTGCTGGATGATAGCTCTGCGCCAAACAGCAAGCAAGAATGCTGAACGAATGGAATAACTATTTTAGTCACCTTCTAAACAGAAGCACTCGTGGAAGCTCCAACAACCTACCCCCTACTGCAAAAGCGGATCTCCCGATCTCACAAACTCTTGACGAGACCATGGACGCAGCTATATCACATGACTAGAGGCTTTAAAAGATGGAGGAAATGACATGGTTGTTCCATGGTTTCTGCACCGAAGTATATTGCACACATGCCTCCTTTCACAATGCACGACCAGCCTCATTGTACCAGTGCCAAAGAAAGGTGATCCGTCGCTCAGAATACGAATTCCGAACCTCCCAGTATGTTATTTTGCGCAGGGACCTGAAAACGAGCTCGGCCATACCGCTAGAAATACGAATTCGCAATAATCCGCTCGCTCGCCTTTTCTACCACTACCCCCACCCCATTCCTAGAGTTTCTTTTCCCCATCCATGGTCCCCAGGGCGAGGGATGAGTTGTCTAATTGTTTTAGTATCAACCATAAACAACCTTTCTTTAACGTAAAAAAGTCTTATAGAACATTGTTCCAAATTTTCAGATAGTTTTACCTTTTTGTTTGTAGAATTCTCGATGGCGCGTGATAAACAATCGCTCACAAAAAACGAGATTGTAATTACCATCAAATTTGGTGTAGATATACTCCATAGGCATAAGCGAATTCATTTTCTTACTCGAAGATGTCAATCTGAACAATTTCCCATTACTTTCGGGTCAATGTTTTCATGATTTCATCACTCGTATATAAATTTTAGCGGACGCCATGTTTGGCCTAGATTTCTGGTTTTGCTTGCACCATGAATATGTCGTGGCTTCTGATTGGTCAGGATAGGAATATTCCAGTTATAAGAAGGTTTGAGATTGGATAACGCTACTAGTAGTCTATCACCAATGGACCACTAATAGCTCAGCCAATCAGAATGCCGAATTTGTAATAGACTATTAATTGTCGATGGATATCGAATATAGTGGCGAGTGAGACGATAAGGGCGAATTTTCCCCCTTTGACACTATTTTTCACCCAACAGACCATAGTTAATATAAGCCACAACAGACCCAACGAAATAAATGAAAATTGTCCCAGAGTGTAGTACATTACTAATCGTGTAATATTGTTCATATGAATGGTATACACATTACACATAGTATATATTGTCAGTGATCAATGTGGCAGCTAACAACACATTTTGTTATAATAATAATAATAATAGACGTATTAGGAGCATTATACAATAGTCTCAATGCTCTTACAACAATATATTCTTAAATTTACTTTTAAAACTTATTACAGTTTCATTATAAGATAAAGCCTACTACATATCATATATCATATTACCACTATGAACAAAAAAACAACTATTAATTTTAAAAAAGAAAAGTCTTCACTGCTGACTTAAAATTACCCAACATATCAAAGCTTCTAATTTCCTCTGGTAATGAATTCCACAGTTTTGGTGCCGAAACCGAGAACGATATATTAACAATAATAATAAACATATATTTGAATAGGGTAGCTCCATGCTATCCTTGGAAGCCCTTCTCAATAAGGAAATGTAAGGATGTAAGATAAGTGTATTCTTCTGGAATCTGGGTCCACGAATATTCTATAAAAAAACGAAATAAATATATTTCAACTTAGGTTATTTACATTAATATTATCATATCTTTTATCTTCATCGGCTAATATCAACAATTTGACAAAAAGCGAAAAAACACAAAAACTTTAAAAAAAAATTTTTTTTATTGAAAACTGAAAAATATTTTCGTTTCTTAGTGGCACTATAGTTTAAACTATAAATGCAGTATTTTCTTTACTATATTCCCATGGAGTATTGCAACAGGTTAGGAGGAGATGGAGATCTAAGAAGGTTTCGTGGTCTTTCTCTATGGAGAATTTTGGAGCCAAATTCGCTTCTGCCTCCTTCTAAACCTAATATATATACATTCTATACATTCTGATACTTATTAACCTTGAATAAGTTTTAAATAATAAGTTTTAATGATTCATTTAGTTTGTATTTGTATTTAAGTATTCAGGTTCTCTAGGGAGAACAGATTTATCTGATAGGGTTTCCTGATTAAATAAAGCTTTACTTACTTACTTACTTACTTACACAGTGCGTATATATATATATATATATGCGCACAGTTGTGGGTTCAGTTGCAAAGGTTATTTTTCACTGAGTAGTGCAACTTGTTCTGACGCTAAAACCTATCGCGGCACATTTTAACATAAAACTGAGATAAATTTACAATATATCCTCACCATCGATGTTTAAAAGAACTGTTTCAATTCTGTCCTCTCTTTCCAATCCTCTTTACTTCTGATAACTCGGTGTACAACAACGGGTAAGGTTGGAAACATCGTCAAGAAGTAGTCTTTCGGTTCACCTACTTCGTAATGAACTTCGGGTCGAGGACATGGTAGATCGTTCCAATGTTGCGACTTGTTTCGTATAAGCCGCAGACATTCAGTCCATTCATCATCATAGCTTCGATTGTTTTTGCCATCACTGCAAAAGTATGCGAGAACGACAGGAGGGATTAAGGATTTCCAGGTGCTTCGTGACAGCTGAGGATCATTATTTAGTTTCATGCAAAGGTCACTGTTAGCATCTCTTGTCTTGATCTCTCGCTGATTACCAACATGATCCAACAATTCAAATTGTTTTTCAGGAGGCTGTAGATAGGGATGTTTCAAAGCTTCGTGAGCGTAAGGTCGATCTTTAGGATTATGTTGAAGCATCCAAGAAATGAAATCTTTGGCCACGGGATCTGTGAGATTGACCAGACCAACTGGCCTACCATCGAGTAGATTTCGAACACGATCAGCCGAAGGACCAAAAGGATGGTCACCTTTGGTTAAAATATAAAAACACATCATGCCGGCCACTTGAATATCTGACTGTATCTTGTATCTACTGTTTTTGTCAGATATTGTGCTGTCGTCGTCAGACTTCGTGCTGTCGTTGGCAGACTTCGTGCGGTCGTTGGCAGACTTAGTGCTGTCATCGTCAGACTTCGTGTTGTCGTCGTCAGACTTCGTGCGGTCGTTGCCAGACTTAGTGCTGTCGTTGGCAGACTTCGTACTCCCGTCGTCAGACTTCGTGCTCTTGTTGCCAGGCTTATCGGTATTTGTTTCAGGATAGGACTCAACGGCTCTCCAGAAATCAGTCCCTCTTTGATCACTTCTGTGTGTTGTCTGACCATAAGACAGTGTTCGACTTATGCCAAAGTCGGTCAATAGCCACTTATAATGAACGTCACGCATGATGTTGGAAGGTTTTAAATCCCTGTGGAGAATTGGTTGCGGTTTGCGATGAAGATCGTGCAGTCCCTGCAGTATCTGACGCATGATAACTGGAGCATCGTTCGTTAAAACTTCCAGGCATTTTCCTTCGACGTATTCTTCCAACGTTTCTTCACACAAGTCCAAGATCAGATACACATGGTCATCATCAGAATTGTCATCGTAAAACCAATATCTCACGATAAATTTTGAGTCCACTGCGTTTAAAATCTTTTTTTCGTGCAGACCTAAATTTTCACAAGCGTCCTTGGGTAGACGCTTTACAGCCCTTTCGTATCCGTCATTGGACAAGCCAATGTAAACACGAGTGCCATCACATCCTTTACCAATCATAAATTCCTGTTTGCAGCATACTCGAACCCCATCTAATTTCTTGATTTTCTCGGGATTTTCACCACAAAACGTGAGCAACTTTTCATATTTGACGCGATGAATCTCAGAAACTGGTGTCCAATTCAACAGAAAACCTAAAAAGACACAACCAAGAGAGATAATTTTAATAGCATGAGTTTTTATACAAAGAGAATGTTGATCTCTCTCTAAACTACTCAAACCTACTAGCTTTCGAAACGATAATACAGGAGTACCCATGCATACATGGGTCCACTCAGAACTGTTTTACAACTAAAATAACACTTTAGCAACTCTTGACGCAAATCATCTACCGTTTAATAAATTTTACGTGCAGCTATATTACAAACGTTTAAATTTATTTCGTTAATTCATGATTTATTGCAGAGACCTGCAGGGCAGCATAGCAAGTTCACGTGCAGTAATGCTAGTAACTACAGTAAGATGACGATAACGATTATGACGACGATGATTATGTAACCCTCTTTAAATATAGCTCATAGGTCATATGGTGATGTACCCAGACGACGATGATGATGGTGGGGTTGGGGGGGGGGGGGGGGGTGGTGGTGGTGGTGGTGGTGGTGATGACGATCAGATGACAATGGCATTACAATGCTGATGATGATGATTGTGTTAACAAACTCTCAAAGATATTAAGAATAAGTATACATATAGATGATTATATAGATATCGATAACTATGGTTTTTCATATTCAGAAGAAGTGACAACTTCACTGCTAAAACAGCTTATAGAACAGTCAGTTAGATCAATAAAATAACAATACATTATTACATCAGTTATTAATACTCGTCCTCTAAGATCCAGATCACTAAAACGTTTTTGCATATGAAAACTAGCCAACGATTGGTGGAAAAGTTAAACAACATGTGCCTTCTGTCATTCGAAATACTGTGCCACATCCTACTAAGATAATAAAATGCTGCTCATTGTTTCAAGGTGATGGAATCCTCATCTACATTAGCTTAATACAATATTATATCGCCAAAAGGTCTTTTTAATATGTGACTCGTTATTGGTGGTGAACCGAGTGATAATCTTGACATAGTATGTTAAAGTGCCTATGACATGAAAATTAAGTTTATCTTATTTGAAAGAACTCTTAAAATAATTAAGAATATCAATTAAAGCTTTTCCATATTTCACTTAGTTCGTGAGATATTTAGACTTATATGATATTCAAATGAGATGATCTATGACGTCACAAGTTGTGCAATACATTTTAACACATTGGAAGATCGTGTATATCTTTAAGATTATTGAACGAAATCACTTGAAACTTTGCATGTCGATACAGACCACTAAACGGAATAAGATCGTTCAAGTTTTAATGTTACAACAGTAATAGTATAGTTCCCAGACCACTACGTCTCTTTGAAAAACATATTCGTTTTCTAACATAGTAGGCTTTGCACCAACGTCAAACTTCAGTTTCAAATTAGTTAAGTTAGTGCAAATCTACTCAACCAGTACCAATTCGAAAATGTTTCCCACCGAAAAGAAAACAAATCATTTTGTTTTGAAAATCAAGAGGTCTGGAATCTAATCATTTACCATGGCGACCATAAAACTAAAACTATATTCTCCAGTTTAGTGGTCTTTATGCACATTCAAAGTTCCAAGTGATTTCCTTCAATAATCTTAAAGATATACGCGCTTTTCCAATATGTTAAAATGTTGTGCACAACTTGTGACGTCATAAATCATCTCATTTGAATATCATATAAGTCTAAATAACTCCACAACTAAGTGAAATATGGAAAAGCTGTAAATTGATTTTCTTAATTATTTTAGTAGTTCTTTTAAATAAGATGAACCAAATTTTCATGTCATAGGCACTTTAAATTCTCGCCGGCTACACATTCCTAGCATTCCATTGGTAGACCAACCAGTAAGTTCCGAGTACGCCTTTTGGGTGATCCGTTTTAATCGGTCAATATTCGTTGGGGAGACAAACATGGCCGATTAATTTCTAAATACAAAAACCGCTCTTTACGAAGGGTATGCACGTTCTCGTAATATACTAGGCCCGGTACTAATATACCGCTGCTGGCCTGTATTGTTCACTTGTGTTCACTTGTGTTCTGACTCGTGTTGACTTTCATACTGGATCCTAAAAATTGCCTCGTCACCTTAATATCGTAGTTGGAGGATAAAGCCCTGATTAGTTAATAGCCTTTAATTCGCCCCGTGGGTTAGGATAAGGTTGAGCTCTTGCAATTTTCAGGATAAGGCTCCTAATAACGAGCAGTCAATCAGTAGCCTTCTTATTATAGGTATAAATACCGACCCTATAGTTGGACAAGTTCGTAAAGTATCTCACCGTGTATTTGTCGTGCCTCCTCGGAGCTCCAGTCACGCCGCCCCATCCGAGGCGGGATATTGATTGACGATCTGTCTGAAATTATATTTTGACGTAATCTCTTTTCCCACTCTGTATAGTTTAACCTTTTGACTTGTCCGTCGACCACATGATAGCTTTCTGGTTCCTTGGTAAACACTGGTTGCGGGGAAGGGGCTATGGCAATAACGATGACAAACTTAAGGTCATTGATCCCTGACACAGGCTCAAAGACGATTTGCCAATGTTTCCCTCTCGTCGGTTCACCGTAGTCCCTTGGCCAAAGCATCTTTTTGATGATCTCCTCCACTCCACATATTATCGTATCTTCATTTTTCACTACCTGTCCTAACACAACGTTCGACCCGTCTGTAGGAACCTTTATGCCATAATAGATGTGGCCTCCTTCACCGTTTGCAAAAGCCGAGACACACGATGTTAGCTTGCTACGCTGCATGCTCGTGACCAGGTGGCACATCTTCGATTCCTCGTCTTTAAAACACTTCAACTGCGTATTTTTAGATTCTCGCAAGGGTATTGCTTCCCCGATGGGAAAACTGCGATGGTGACTACCAAACTCGAAGACTCCCTGACGTTCCCTTTCTTCGAGATGTACTATCACGCTTTGCACCGTTTCTGACGAGTCGACCAGTTTTATTTGAGACTCTGTCGCAAAATACAAGTTGTAGTTCACAGTGCATGGTTGCAACGACGGCCATGCTTTGACGCTGAAAATAAGCTCCGACGTTTCCAAGTCGCCAAGTACTTTTTCTTGACTTACCATTTTAATGGCAGTGAAGAACCCGAACACATGATACACTCTTTGTTCGAGTTTTCTCGTAATATCGCGTACGTCTTTTTCCAAATTACCTTCGTTTTCTTTCGCGCGTAAAATGATACGACCACCTTCGCTGTTGGCCAGAGCACAAACGGCATGAACGAACTCGTCGTTCTGTTTGTTGATTGCCTTGTAGCTTGATCCTTCGGAAGGATATTCAATTATAATCGTTGTCGTTTTAAATTCCATGTTACTTTCGTTTGTGTCCTTGACCGTTCTCAGGGATATTCGATTGTAATCATGGTTGGCGTTCTAGAAGCAATGTTACACTATTGTAGTATAAGCTAGAATAGCGTTCGTTCGCAAACACTGATGACATAATCTTGAAATGTTATGGATGACGTCATTTGCTTCGTGTAGTTTGAACTGTCTGTTGATTACTGTATATATGCATTATTCGTCTATATTTTGATTCGTACATTGAGCTTTCACGATGTAAGTCCCCTTTTCATGTTGCATCTTGTTTTACAGTTATTAGACGGTAATCAAAAACAACTATTTTGATATGTATATATAACTATGCTTGCAGGGTTTCCCCCGAAAACTTAATATTGTAGTCAACAAATTGTTTCCAAACGCAATCGAGTGGAATATGCATGAAATAAAGTGCGAGAAACGATTAAAATGCCTGACCCGCGCTGTCTGTATTATCTGCCAAATCATCGAATGAGATATTTATTATATAACTCTTGCTGGGATGAACTCTTCCTTTACAGCGAATCAACGAGTTTATTCTAGGCTGTTTATCACTGGCAAAATATCCATAGTTCGATTGTTTACATAGTTCGTGTCAAAATCGCGTGGATGTCCCACTGTTCTATAATTACATACATACAGTTGAATCCATCGTTAACTCGAAACTCCCGCTAACTCGAACCAAAATCGATTTCCCCTGGATTTCCGTCATATACATTTACTGTAATTTTACCCTCGGTAATTCGAACCCTCGATAACTCGATCCTCCCGCCAACTCGAAGCAATTTTCGTTTCCCTTCAGGTCATTTTCTATATAACTTTACCCTCGATAACTCGAACCACGTTTGTCAAGACGTGACAAGTCAAAAAATACAGTACTGCAGTCCAAAAAATTGAATTTATTTTGAAGCAGCCGTGTATTCTGTCGTGTGAAAAAGTGAATCGCATGAACTCTTTAGCAGTAGCCCGACGTTGTTCGCAGTACCTTCTCCTGCTGCTTTGTTTTGTTTCACGTTACGTTCTGATTTATAATATTTAGAAGTATTGTTCCATTCCAAACACCGTTTTTTCCTTATTTCCGGTCATTTGTTCTCAACTCCCGGTAACTCGAACTCCTGGTAACTCGAACCTTTTTCTATTTCCCTTGAAGGTTCGAGTTATCAGGAGTCGACTGTACATACATGCTTTATTATAGGTAATAGGTAATATAGGTAATATTATACCACCGTTATATACAGGACTCGTGACTAGGCTCTCGGCAACGGCTTCCGTAGCTCAGTGGTCAGAGCACTGCACTAGCATCGCAGGGTCGCGGGTTCAATTCCTGACCGGAAGGCCGCTAAGTTGCATTTTTCGCAACTGGTCCCGGTTAGGTCTTAAAAATGTATATATTTCCTCTCGAAATTTTCCTTCACCATAAATCCTTAGTACATGCTTTATTATAGCTCCCTATGAGGGCTCTTCCGCTATAAATACTAAAATCTAATTACAAGAATATGCTATTAAAAACCTATGACTATGAAATAATAAAATTTACAAATAATATTTACAAATTTAATAAATGATTATAAACTTTCGTTTTAAAACGTTTTATATCTGTAATTTGTTTGATATCATTTGCAGTAGATCGTTATAAGATTTTGCTCCTCGAAAGGCGAAGGATCGTTGACCTGCTTTTAGTCTACATTTTGGTAGATTCAAGTCATTACTTGTCCTAGTATTTCTTTCGTGGATCTTTGAGCGCTGTACAAATATAGTCTCTTTAAAAATTATGTAAAATCAAGATACTTTGTCGCTCTCCAGAACACATTCAATGCTGATATTATATCTACCTGGCGCTCAATATGTTTAAATTGTAATTCTGTTAGAGATCTTGAATCGCAGAACTTCAGTATTTGTTGTTAATATTAACTGTGCGTGCGTGCGTACGTGAGTGTGTGCGTTAGTATAATGTATTTGTTGTAATAAGTGATATAGTAATATGTATATGTTAGTTATATATATGTAATGTATTATGTGTGTTTGTTAATTCTTAGGGTAAGACTCCATGACTAGGGCTGAACATCCCTGTTGTGTCTTGCCTTGTGTATGTAAACACGAAAACAAATTAAATTAAATGGTCCACTAAGATACTGTAACTTGGTGCTTGATTATGTAAACATTTATGTAAGTTCATTTAAAAGGAGTTTAAGTTTCATGCTAAGCCAATTTAAAGATTTCACACCATCAGTAATATGGTCATACTTCTTCAAACCTAAAACAATTCTACTAGCAAAGTTGTGAATTAATAGGGACTTATAACGGAGGGAAACAATGACTTTATGTCGATAACATAATAATACAACTTTTGTGTCTTCCACCGTGTGTCAGATGAATTATGCGCACTGCATTAACTGTGCTCTGTTTACTGGGCAATCAATGAAGGAAATTAGCACACTCCAGATGGGATAAATTGGCTATGGTCCTGTTGGACCAAAGCCGATTTCATTCAAAATTAATAATTAAATTATGTAATTATTTTCTATAATTTAAACTAAATGATTGAGCCCAGTAAACGTGAGGGCCATAAAACGCCAGATAGGAGAAGAACAATCTACAGTAATATACAATATAGCCAAACAGGTGGCCAGCCATGGGGAAGGTGGTGAGCAAAGTGATATGGATTCATCTTCACCTCTTGAAGCTTATAAGGCAACTGAGACTGGACATGTGATTGAGTTATCACATGACACCTGAAATCCCACGTGCCACGACAGACCTCCCTTCTGGTTATGGTAATATAACATCGAAGGTCACAGAGTCTCTACATTAGCTATTACATTATTCACATTTACACTTTAATAAAATATAAATTCGACAGATGGAAGATACTGTTTGCTTGCAAATATTTCATTTATTTCAAGAGGGTTATTTATACATTATTACCGTGTAAGGTATTCTACTTAATGGCCATCAATAATACAAAATAAAATACATATAATGAAAAATTAGTAGGTGTAGCAATACTACAACATGACAATGTTGAGTAAGAGAATTTATTTACATGGTCAACCTGGTGGCATGAAGAAAGAATTTTTTTAGTTTTATTTTAAAGAGGAACTGTGCCCCCCCAAAAAAAATTGCTTTTAAATAAAAGACCTTTAAATATAATGTTTAGAAATGTTAATAGTTTTACGGTATCTACTCGAGAAATAACGTTTTCATTCTCGTATTAATTTCCTCTGGACACCGCCATTTCGAGTTTGCTCGATGGCTCAAAGTTTATGTACAGCGGTGCTTTTCTTTTCGAATTTGACGTCATTGAACGCTTGTCTTTCCTTCCTTGCACACGTACAGAAACTGCAGAACAAGTATGTTCGTGCGATGACCCTACAATCAATGAACATTTGTTGAAAGGTTCAGTCTTGATCAGTTTGGGTGACAAATAGGTATATCTTGCCCTGATATTAACACAAAAAATACAAAAATCCGAAAAATCTTTTTACAAACAGACTGTTTGTAATACCATCATACTACCTGTGCTGATACTGTCTGATTCCTTAACTCATCTGCATTGGCATGCAACTTTAGCAAAAGAAGAGCTTGCCACAAGAAGAGCTTGTCAACTTAATTTACAAGTGACTACATTCGGCAGCACCGAAATATCTATGAAATTCCTTTAAAAACAAAGTGATTATCATTCTCACAATACACGAAGTAAGGATTTCTTAACATTACCTAGAGTTAAACGCAACTTCGGGAAAAACAATTTTAGATTTAGTGCTGCAAAACGTTTTAATGACTTACCTTTG